>JAEQBH010000643.1:0-556495 GCA_016808115.1 Tetrastigma voinierianum | reverse complement strand
AAATTCTTATGGGATCAAGAGTATGGAATCCTTCCTTTGAGGTTGGATTCATGGTTTAAGTTCAAGTAATTGAGTTAGGGTTTAGAATAAACCCTAACAAATCTTTGTGCTTGGTTTGTGTATGGGTTATGACCCATATTAGAGTTGTTTGGGAGTATTCATGAAAGGTTTTTGAAGAAACATATGTATTGAAAGATGATTTGACGAAAATAGAGGTTATAAGATGAATATGAAGTTCTAAACCACATTTCAAGATGAATTTGGAGTGGTTTTGATGTGTATATGGAGCAAAGAGTTGGATTTTGGGTATCAACATATGGAAAATGGAAGAAAAACCCACATTTTGGGCAAAATTGACAATAAGATCAAGACAGCCGAGTCGCACGGCATGTGGTAGTGTTTTGTTTTTCTATTTTGACCAATGTTTGTATGTTGGCCATAACTTTCTCATTTCGATCCGACGGAGTGATCTGCTGATACTTAAAGAATTGAGAACCAAACATACCACGCTGGAAATAGATACCCCGAATTCTTGACTCTATGTGGCCCAAAATTCACTCAAAGTGGGCTATGTTCAAGCCAATTTCGTTCGGGCTTTTTGAACATAGTGTAGTCCCGCTGTTCGACGTAACTTGAGTTTCGTAGTTCATTTGGGTAATTCAAAGGAGGAGAACCCTTAGCACCTTAGATTTGAAATGACGCAAAGAACCAGGGTTAAGTATGAAGTTGCTTCCTGAAAATGAGTATTATAAACTGTCCCAGTGGAACATCTGAACTGGACGGCTCGCATAAAATGCCATAATCTCATTTTGACGATTCACAACGGAATGATTTCCAATTTCTAAGTAAAATAGATTCATAGAGGGACAAGAATACATGAATGATGTGTGAACACATGGACATCATACTGCATAAGTATATGAAATGCAATATGTATAATCAGGTTCATGAAACATGAATATGATAATGAAATATGAAAACGAATCAAAATACGAATACGAATACGAAAAGCAATATGTCATGAACACATAATGTGATTAAGATATATTAAGAGTTCTAAAAGACATATGATCATATGACTACCTAGGACCGAAAAATGAATGAGTGGATCGCCTCACCAAGACTTCAGACTTGATTAGTGCTACACACTCCCGCCAAGACTTCCGCAGACTTCGATTAGTGCTACTGACTCCCGCTAATACTTCAGATCCTGATTATGCTACGGCACTCCTCATTGCTCAAAGGTTTCCTGCACTCGCCAAGGCCACGGCACCTCAATACCGGCATTGTACCTTCGGGTACTTATTGTGCTCCATCCTACCTATCTCTTATGATCGGGTCCGGTCAAACAAATATATGATAAGACTCGAATAAAGAATAAAAGTAAAGATCTGAATGTGCCTATGGGTACCTCCAGATTCCGCTCAGAGACGCACGGCAATCCCGCATCGCAAAACAAGTATAAGTCCAAAGATACCCACTGCACTCCGTGATCGTGGGTAAAATAAATACAGGAGTCCAAAGAGTACCTACTTCGCACTCCGTATCTGCAAAACAACAAGTATAAGTCCAATGTTATCTACTGCAATCCCGTGCATCTGCAAAAATACATATAAGTCTAGTAGTACCCACGGGCAATTCTATTTCCCGAAGAAAGTAAGTATAAGTCCAGTAGTACCTACAGGTACTTTTATACAAGTAAAATGTTCTGTAGTACCTACGGGTACTTCCATATCCGAAATACAAGAATAAGTCTCGTAATACAAGTATAAGATTCGTAAGACAAGTATATGCTCCAAAATATAAGAATAAGATCCGAAGTACAAGAATAAACTCCGTAATACCAAAGATAAGATCCAGAAGACAAGGATATGCCTAGTACAAGTACAAGATACAAAATATCTCCTCGTGATAAATATAAGTTCCGGGCACCCACGTACCCGTATCTGACACTTCGTAGTACCTACGTACTTCAGATCCGAGATTAGTTCCCGTAGTACCTACGCAATTCTCAGATCTGACACCAGTACCTACTGCATTCCATAAGCCCGGATAAGGATAAACCCGCAGTACCTACGGTACCCCGTATGAGATAAGTTCGACATGGGCACAAGTGTGCTGCCTCGGGACATTTGAACAAGTAGTACTTACGGGTACTTCCGTATAAGAATAAGTTCCGCAATACCAGTATACGTTCCGTAATATCTCTGTATGAACCTACGGGTACCTTCGCATAAGTTACATGTTCCGATTTGTATAATAAAGCCATGGAATATAAACCATCCAAATTTGAATAATGAACAACAAGAGAGCAAGGAATTCAAATCTCATTCGACTATATATATATACTGCATCTCCAGATAGGCTCTATACTCCTATGGGAGATGTAAGAATTCTGTTAAAAGTCACAAGGTACAAGTAGACAGAATTATGTCAATGACATGAATAGGAAAACGACCTGAAAACTCGAGAAAGTCATGATACATGTAAAAGAGACGAATGGGATGCCTTACCATTGTATATGTCTAAGTTTGCTCTGAATATGATTTGACTTGTTATACATTTGGATTATATGAATTCATGAAGATTTTGATATATGTTTCTGTTATATGTTTATTATGATTAAGTCTAAATGCATGTGTATCTGTATAAGTTATAAGATATGTTTCCCACTAAGCATAAAGCTTAGCACGGGTTTTTAATCCGTGTAGGTACAGGAGAAGACGTCTGAAAACATCATCATACAGCTGGGCCAACACATTAGTAAGGGTTCACTACTTGTAGGTTCCGTGCTCTGATTTGTAAATGTAAAAGTACGCTTTGTATGTAAATGGACTCGCCATGGTATATGATATTTTGAATCATTTATAAAAAAAAAACCGTGCAAAGAGTCCGAGATATGAGTCTCGCACTCGAACTCGGCTCGATCCGCCTAATCGTCCGGGCAGGAATCGGGCGTGACACGACCGCAGCTTGTTAATGGACTCCCGATTCACCCAAGATGCAGACGGCAAAGAGATCGGGTAAGGGCATTGATGAGACCCGGTTCCCGGGCTTCCATCGATGTTAACCAGTCTATTTTTCCAGGTGTGTAAAGCGTGCTGAGTTTAACGATGTGTGTGTATGTATATGAATTTTTATGCGTAATTGTTTGTGGATTATTGGTGTGGAAAAAGCCGAGGGTAGTTGGTAACCCGGGTGGAAAGGGTGCCTGAGAAAATACGACTATTGAGATTTCGAAAGGTGAGTGCCATTACGAGGTCTTTCACTTAAAGAACCTAGCTGATGTGAGACAGAACCCGACTCCCTATAGTCTTCCGATCATCCCACGCCAACTGCCTTCAGAAATTGTGGACGGGGAACATTTTGTTACTACTGACATGCTAAATTTAACCGCAGTGCTAAGGCCACCATCCAGTGGATCCGGGAGGCCGAACTCGAGCCTGGAACAGCGGTCCCTGACCCCGTCGCCATCCTCGCCCTACCAAAGGGGTTCCAACGCTAACCCGCACCTAGTCGGGGCGAAAGGGGTAGCCGCCAGAAACGCCTTCCCTTACTAAGAAAGGGGACCAGTTCTGCCCCTTGAGCACTAAAGATTAAAAGGAGAGGGACAATTAGGCGACGGAACGCTCCCGGGGCCCAAGTGAAATATTTTGTTCCTTGGGTTCATCCTGAATCTAGCCGACCCTCATATTTGGAAGAATGAGAGGAGGAGGAAGAGATGACAGGGCTGCTTGACTACTATGTTGCCAAGAAACCGGGGTTTGGCTGCGGAGAGTTCGAGAGGGAGCCCGATCAAATGGTTGATCGAGTCGGGCTCACGATGGGGATTCAAGACGCAAAGGACTGGCCATTCCGAGCTGGCCTGAGATGGGGTAAATTGATCGACCAAGTCCGGAGGATGTTGCTCTGGGGGAGCCAAGGGAGGCCACTGATTCGGCCCGTACTGTGTGATCCATCCTCCCGACGGGCCGAAGCCACCGATACGTTTGCTTCTCGCACGAACAGCGCAAGAGGTCGCTGGCTCAGACGGATATCGTTGAATTCTATCTCCTCGCGGCCCTACTTCCTCTAATGGAGGAAGTGGCAATGCCTAGGCCGGAAGGCATCAAGCATATTATCCACCATTGGAAGCCTTTAACCAAGGCGAATCTGCAGCTGCTCGTTTGGATGATTTGAACCCGAGAATGCTACGAATGCCTGTAGCCGCCCGAGCCAGTGGATTGGGCGAAGAGTATTCCGTTGTTGTCCCTGCTGGTATTATAAAAGAGGATCTTCAACAGATAATCGAGGACGGGATGCAAGTCCGCAACCGAACTACGCCCACCGACGAATCAAAGTGTAGTAATACTCATAAAAGTGTTGTATCAAATCTTGTCAGATATTCTAATATGTTTCAAAGCAATCGCTACTTTATCCAAATATGGCCTGAAGATTGCGGAATTCCACCTTCTGGGTTGAGGACGGTATAGAAGCTTCCTCGGCCATATCGCTCAATCGGGCTTCCATCAGAGATCTTGGAATGCCTCCTAAAGGAGGCTCGCCTGAAATGCCCCTTAGACACGGAGGCTAAAGATACTTCGTGGATAAAGGCCGGCCGAGGCGTAGAGGGATGTACTATTATGAAGCAAATGATACGCCATTAGAGACTACGGCGTATGGCAATGCCCGCAAAATAATCTGTTAGCCCGAGTCCAACGCGGCCTTAACCGCTTTAAAGGGCATCCGGGTCAAGGCGCAGTTTGAACTTGACTCGCTTTTAGCAAGCCTCGTCACGGAGTTGACTCTGGCGGCGGCGGAGGAGAATGGCTGCTAATGTATGAACGATTGCCTTTAATCACGGAGCTCGCGTAAGGACGTTCTCGTCCTCTCCGTGCAAAGGTGACTAAGAAAAGCAGCTGACGGAGGAGGAATTTGACGCGAGTGGCGATGTGATCTTTAACTATGGCTACGATTGATGTGCCTTTGCGCACAATATATGCGGGAGTAAGCCCCTGATCCCAACCGCGATGCTTGATACGAAAAAGCTGCTACCTCAAGAGTTTTTTGTTAACCCCCGATGCCCCCCAAGTGCTTCCTCTGACCTTCTCGTTGCCGCAACTATTAGGGAGGAACCTGTAAAACCCGGGAAAATTCAAATTTTCTGAAAAAGGGTAAAATGGTAATTTCGGTCAAAATCTGAAATTTTTTTAGATCTCGGATGACGAAACGGATTTCACCGTTGAATCTGCCTCCCAAATCTAGCTACCACGTTGAATTTTGTCGACCCGAGACGCCGAAATTTCATATTTTTTGAGGCAATCGGTGTTTAGGTCGATAGATCGCTTGTAAAAGACATGATGACAAAAACTGACGCATTGCATGTGACTCCATGTGACACATGTTGCATGATTAGTGAGATGATGGAGATGAATGACTTAGATTAAGCCATGTGTCAAATGGTTAAATAAAGGGACAATGATGGAATTATTGAAAAGTTTAAATGAATAAGACAAAAAGAAATAGTCAATTGGAAAGCAAAACACGCACTGGAGCTGAAGTTTCAGATTTTGCAGAAAAGCGCGACTCTCTCTGCATTTCTGTTCGACCGTCGCTTTCATCGGAGCAAGAAGCAAGTTGTTCCCACGCTACGAGGGCTACGCGTGGGCACCGATTTTGTGGAGTTCCGATAACTCCAAGAGGTAGGGATATTTTCCTACTTGGTTTATTCTTTGGCTAAGAGCCATTTGGTGGATGGGGATTTGTTGGGGCCTGAATGGCCGTGTTATTGGTCTCAAAATCTTTGAACTAAGTGGAGAAAACTTTATTAGTGGTCGTGAACAAAGACCGAATCTCTGTGGGTTTCACCGCTCACGTGATCGTCAGGTGGGATTTCGTGGTGGTTTGGGTGATTTTAAAAATGAATTGCTTGATCAAGCACTAGCCAATGTGAGCTAATTTTGGTGTTATTGTTGTAAATTGAATAACATGATTTATGTGAGTTAATTGTGTTAATATATGCATGAAAATATTTAGCATGAATTATTTGAAATCGTATAATGCATTCCATATGCACCGGCACCCTGTAATGATAAAGTGAGCATGATATGAAAATGAAATGAAAGTGAAAACTGCTAGAAAGGAATTCTCACAAGATTTTCCAAAAGAATTACGAGAGTGGTCCAACAGCTTCATCTTCGAGGCGGACTCCAAGGATCGTTCGTAAAATTATCCAAAGAATTCATTTCTGAGGGTAGTCCAATATATTTATCGGAACTCGAGGTGTGTTTCGGCAACAAAAGTTTTTGTTTTGAAAAGTGTATTTTTGCTCGCATATTGGCTTAGGCATATGCGAGGGAGTCTGCGGAGTGACTGGTGACATGGACGGGGCACGAGACATTCAAGTAGGATCATGTATTTGCTTTTAGTGTGATTGATTGCCATGACATGTGCAATTAGGGCGGGAGTAACCCATGGTGGAAACTATCACTACTGGGCTATCAAGCCACCCCGTCGAGGGATCATTATTTCGTGCAATGTGGAGTGTACAGGAGGACGACGCTACAAAGGCCGCGCTTTTAGAAGAACCGGACAGGGCTTTCGTATTCATTTTGTATAACATGTATTAAAACTTTAAATTTTGAGAGAGGCTCAAACGCAGAGTAATGTAACAACTCTTGAACCATTATTATATAGTTGATATATTTCAGAGTATTGATGCATGGGCCCAAGTGGCCATTTTTACTCGCACGTAGACCCGGTGTGGTCGTTGTAAAATGTTGGGACATGTTGTATTTTGGGTAGAGCTCCCCGTACAAAGGAGACTCTACCCGATTTTCATAAGTAGTGTCGGGTTACCCGACATCCATGAGTATTTCAGGGGTCAGACGGGTTGCCAACGAGACACCCCTCGATCGGGGCTGCAGAACAAACCCTCCGCCAAGAGTCCTTCAAATGATGATGGATAGACATCCTGGCTTGAGCCTCCACGCAGTGATGAGGAATCCAACGTTGTTGTTAAGGGCTAGGGTTTAAATTTTGCGCTCACCGGCCGAGCCTTTTTACTTTGTTTCTTTTGCTGTATCTTGACATTTTGCAAGACCTCTTAATTTATGTTTTTACCAAATGAGCCGAATTCGGTTATGGATGAAATAGTTTCTTCTAATTTAGCCGAATGGCTTAGATTGATGGCCAACTAGGCTTTGGGCCGGACGTGGTATCATTCGGGCTTTAATTATGAACCAGCTAAGAGTTAACCATTACTGGGCCGGATAGGTCATTTATTACGCCATTCGGAATTTTATGTGGACCGTTAGATGTTATCTATACTGGGCCGGATAGGTCATTTATTGCGCCATCCGGACTTTTATGCGGATTAGTTAGATGTTATCTATCCTAGGCCGGATAGGTCATTTATTGCGTCATTCGGACTTTTATGTGGACTAGTTAGATGTTATCTATCCTAGGCCGGATAGGTCATTTATTGCGTCATTCAGACTTTTATGTGGACTAGTTAGATGTTATCTATCCTAGGCCGAATAGGTCATTTATTGCGTCATCCGGACTTTTATGCGGACTAGTTAGATAAGCATTCATCCAGGTTTAAGAGGTCATTTATCGCGCCTATTCGCACTTTTGGGTTTTAATTCGCTTAGATGTTATCTATCCTCAATAATAGGAATAAGTTTATTGCGCCATTCGGACTTTTATGTGGACCAATTAGATGTTATTTCATCCCTGGCCTAATAGGGTCATTATTGCGCCATCCCACTTTATGTTTACTCAGATTATGAGGAAAATGGACAAAAATATGTAAATATCGGGTCATCCTTATTGATAATACCTTTTAAGATTTATGACATTCCACATTCTAGGCAATGTGGTTCCATCAAGCTTGTCCGAAGCCGTAAGATCCGGATTCGCCGCCGTGGTTACAAGATACGATCCTTCCCATTGGTCGGAACTTTCCGACCATTGGCTCGCGATTTTCGAATACCTTTCTTAGGACTAGGTCTCCCAATTGGAACATCTGGGGCTTTACCCGCTTGTTGTAAGAATTTTCCAGCGGCGTTGGTAAGACGCTATACGAACTGCTGCTGATTCTCGCAGTTCATCGATCGTGTCTAGGTCTTTGATTACTAACTCTGTATTTTCCTACTCGGGCATCCCTGTCCGGATGGTAGGCATGCCAATTTCTGTAGAGATTATAGCTTCCACCATTAATCAGGAAGGGGATATAATGCAGAGATTCGCGAGCAAAGAGTTCAGCCCAAAGTACTCCTCGTAGTTCATCCACCCATTTGCCTTTAGCTGAATCCAACTGTTTTTTCAAGGCCACTGTGGTTTTATCGAGGCTTTGCATCCATCGCTTATGGATACTGGGGTGGAGTACAGATTTTTTATTTTCAATTCCTGGCATAAGTTTTGATAGACCCGGCTGTCGAATTAGGGACCGTTGTTGGATACAATTGATCTATGATTTTAAACTAAGAAACAATGTTTTTCTAGATAAAATGAGTAACATCCCCTGTTCGACCGATGAGAAGGCCTCAAGCCACCCATTTACCTGGAATACCGCCGCCACTAATAATCTTTTCCGAGCCGAGGCTGGTCGCGACCGACCGGACTTGTAATCTTGTGGGCCTTATCCTTCTCACTAGGGAGTTCTCCCATGCCGATGTAGTGTATTATGGGGTCCATCCATGAAGGGAGGATCTCATCTACCTGACTTACTTGGGAGGGAGTGATTAAGGAAAACAATTGATAGTAGATGGGCAAGAATATTATTTCGGTTATTGGCAAAGAAGCGGCCATAGCGGCTAAGGCATCTGCTTTATCATTGCAGTCCCTGGGAACATGTTCTAGTTTCCAGACTGAAAAGCTGCCCAAGCATTGTTTTACCCGGGATACATATTTTGCCATTCGAGGGTCTCGGGATTCGAATTCTTCGTTGACTTGCCCGACGACTAATTGGGAATCACTCTGAACCAGGAGCTTGTTAGCAGATACGGCGACTGCTAGTTCAATTCTGGATAAGAGGGCTTCATATTCTGACTCATTGTTGGAGGCGTTGAGTTTCAATCGAATTGCTTGTTCGGAGCACTTTCCTATCGGATTTCAACCATGCACTAATTCCCGCTCCAGTTTGTCTTGAGGCCCTTAAGTGTCCACCAATTCGAGCTTTCAAGGTGTGTTTCGCATTGTGATTGCTATGATGTCAAGCAAACTCGTCTTTTTTTATAGCCTTGGCTTGTATTAGATGTCATACTCGCTTAGTTCGATCGCCTAGTGAGCCATTATTCCAAAGAAGTCGCTTTATGGAGGTGTCTGAGAGTGGCGTCAGGTTAAGCACTCACAATGGGGTGTGCCTGAAATATGGGCGGAGTTTCTTAGTTGCTATTCGGAGGGCTAAGGCTGCCTCAAGCCAAGGTGATTTTACTCTAGTTTCAAGATCGTTAGGACGGTCGCCAAAGAACACCGGCTTCGTCGCGCGATTTTCTGAATAGGGAGGCACTCATCGCTACTCCTAAGACTCCGCCAACATACGAAAAAGCGTCTCGCCAGTGTTCAGACTAGCAAGAATTTGAGGCTTGACCAAGTACTGTTTGAACTGGTGAAAGCCCCGATCACACTCTTTATTCCATCTGGCTCGACTGGCTTCCTTAAGGATGGCGAAAAATGGCTTTAGGCGGTCTGTGAACCGGGAAATAAATCACCCCAAGGTAGCCAACCGGCCGGACAACAAGGTGTACCCCTTTTCCTGAGCCTCGAGCCGGAGATTCTGGGGGCTTTAAGTCAAGTGGTTGACTTATTCTCTCTCGGGTCATCATGAATCCTAGATCCACCAGACCGACTCGCCAATGCACACTTTGTAGGGTTGAGTTTCATGCCCCATGCCCTGAGGAGCTCAAATGCCTGTTGCAGATGCGTAGTGTGATCCGGGCGCTCCTTGGACTTTACTAACATTTCATCGATATATACTTCCATAGTTTTTTCGAGCAGCGGGCGAAACATCTTAGTTACTAGTCTCTGGTAGGTGGCTTCGGCATTCTTTAACCTGAATGGCATTACGTTGTAGCAAAAGAGCCTGTGTGGGGTGATAAAAGATGTTTTCTCTACATCAAGCAACATGGGGATCTGATGATACCCTGAAAATGCATCCAGGAAGGATAACATGCCATGCCCGGCTGATGCGTCAACGATCTGATCTATGCGGGGTAAAGAAAATTGTCCTGACACGCTGGGCCATTAAGATCCGTATAGCTCACGATACTCTCCACTTGCTCTTTCTTTGAACTACCATCCACGCTTGCAGAAGCCATTCCGTATTCAATTTCCGATAAACCCAACTTTCAGAAGATTATCCACCTCGACCTAGATGACTTGATGGCGGTCTGGGTGGAAGCGCCTTACTCTTTGCTTGACAGGTCTGGCGGATGAGACAACATTTAGCTTGTGGGAAGCATGCACGGGGCTTATTCCTATCATATCCGAATGGGTCTATGCGAATACATCGGCGTTAGTTTTTAGTATTTGCTGCAATCGTGCCCTTTCCTCTCCAAACAGGAGGGAACTAACAGAGGTGCACTTACTGGGCCCGCCTATGAGTATGGACTCCAAAGGATCTACTGCCACCTACTCCTTGTCTTCCACAAATGGACTGACAAATGAAATGATCGCTATTTTGAGGGTTGAATTGGGGACGAGTTGTTGAGGTTTCACCCACGCCTCCCACGATAGTCGATAACACTAACGAAAGCAAATGACTGGCTACTGAGGTCGCACTAGCCAGATGCGCCGATAACTAATAGTTTGGTGGTAGTCCGAGGGGACTGCTTATAAAGATGCAACCAGTCTACCCACGATAGCATTGTACGGTCCCAAGTCCTCAACCACTGAAAACAATACTTGCTGTGTTACCGGCCCTACCTTGACGGAAAGAACAATATCTCCCATGGGCCAATGGTGGCCCCGCTGTCCCGTACAAAATTTCTACCAACCGAGATGGTCAAGCCGACTTCTTATCCGCTTAGCTACCGGAAGGTGCAACAACCAATACGTGACCGGCCGATCACCATGACTTCAGGCACATCAAAATTCACAGCATTACCCAAAGTAAGTAGAAGTGCATCATAATGAGGAGTGATGACCCTGGTGGGGTTTATAGGAGGAAAGGATATGGGGTCACAATCGGTCACTGACCAATACGCTTCTCCAAATGCACCGATGGTTTTATCCAGTGCTCAGACTCGAGGTCAAAGACGGGAGCATTTTTTTTTTCTGTCGTTGACTGGTATCAATACTGGCCTCCCAATATGAAGTTGATGGTGGGCCGAGGTTCAGATGGGTGTTCAGCACCAACAATTGCTCACGGCTGGGGCGTCACCCAATTAGCCTGGCCTCCCGAATGTACCTTCGAGGTGCCCAAAATGAGATCAATTTTTTCTACTAAGAAACTTTTCAGCTGTATTATCTGTCATATTTATCCTTACAACTTAATTCCTCAAGGATCACTATGCTATCCATATTCGCCTCATTGGTGGGGGCTATTTAAAATCTGGGTGATCCCGGATGAGAGGTAGGAGCTCTGGCCATAAGAGATGTCGAGAGGGGCGAATTGAGAGGCTCTCTTTTCTCTCGACCGTTTCGGGAGCCGCTGACTTTTTGCTCGCTTCCTTTCGCTCGGTTGACCCTTTGTGGCTGCCTTGCCGCTAGGCAATTATCACATCACCGGGAAGCGGCTTGGATATTATCCTCTAGTGTGGAATACTTGTCTTGTCGCCGATAATGTTTCTTCCATTGTCATGTGGATCCAGCATAGAGGATCGGAAAGAAAGGGGTAGTCTATCTCGAAACTTCCTTCTAAGTTCTTACAGAGGGACCGTCCATGTCAGAATATCAATTTGTTGGACGACTTGTCCAACTGTGTGGAAACTCGGAGCAGATTCATCTTCCCGCTTGAGGATGGCCTGGAGTGAACTGATGTTTCCTTTATGTCGAACCGAACATAAGTATTAGGAGATGATGTTTCCTTGTCCAAATCTTCGGCATTCTTTAACCTAAATGGCATTACGTTGTAGCAAAAGAGCCCGTGTGGGGTGATAAAAGATGTTTTCTCTACATCAGGCAACATGGGGATCTGATGATACCATGAAAATGCATCCAGAAGGATACGATACATAGCCCAACACAAGGGCTAACGACCGATCGGCGTGGTCAAGGAAAAGTTCATTCTAGGGACACGCTGGCCATTAAGATCCGTATAGTTCACGACATTCCACTTGCTCCCTTTCTTTGGAACTACCACCACGTTGCAAGCCATTCCGGGTATTTGACCTCTCTGATAAACCCAACTTTCAGAAGATTATCCACCTCGACCTAGATGACTTGATGGCGGTCTGGGTGGAAGCGCCTTACTTTCGCTGGGATGTGTCCGCGATGAGACAACATTTAGCTTGTGGGAAGCATGCACGAGGCTTATTCCTATCATATCCGAATGGGTCTATGCGAATACATCGATGTTAGCTTGTAGTATTTGCTGCAATCGTGCCCTTTCCTCTCCAAAAAAAGGGAACTAACATAGGTGCACTTACTGGGCCCGCCTATGAGTATGGACTCCAAAGGATCTACTGCCAACCATTCCCTTGGCCTTCCACAAATGACCTGGGCAAATGAAATGCGGATTGCTATCTCCGAGGGTTGAATTTTGGGGGACGAGTTGTTGGAGGTTTCACCCTTTTCACGCTCCTTACTGATAGTTGATAACACTAACGAGCAAATTTAATTGCTACTCCGAGGTCGACCGCCAGATGCGCCGATAACCGATAGTTTGGTGATAGGTCAGGACTGCCATAGCATGTAACCAGTCTCGACCCACATAGCATTGCACTACCCCGTCCTCAACCACCGAAACAATACTTGCCGCGGTTACCGGGCCCTACCTTTGACGGAAGAACAATATTCCCACAAGCCAATGTGGGTGGCCCCGTCAACCCAGACAAAATTCGCCAAATTAACTGAGATGGTCAAGCGAGACTTCAGATCCGGCCACTACCGAAGGCAACAACCGGCCACATTGCCAGGATCAACAAGGACTTTGTGCACATCAAAATTGTTAATACCCAAAGTAAGTAGAAGTGCATCATAATGAGGAGTGATGACCCTGGTCGGGTTTATAGGAGGAAAGGATATGGGGTCGTCAACCGGCTGAATTGTTGCGCCGCTCTCCGGTACTGATGGTTTTTATCCAGGCTCTGACTGAGGCTGAACGGAGCATTTTTCTTCTCTGTCGCTTGGACTAGTATTGGTCATCGACCGGGCCTCCCAATATGAAGTTGATGGTGGGCCGAGGTTCAGATGGGTGTTCAACACCAACAATTGCTCATTTCTACCGTGGGGCAGCTTCGCCCACAAGTCGTACCCCGAATGTGGCTTCCGAGGTGCCCAAATCTAGATCAATTTTTCTACTAAGAGCTTTAGGCTTTGGCAGCGATTGGTTTCATGGTCGTGGTCCCTGTGGTAATCGCACCTCAAGGATCGATTATGCTATCCATATTCGCTCTCACGATGGGGCCATTTAAAATCGGTGATCCCGATGAGAGGTAGGAGCCACACATAGAGATGTCGAGAGGGGTGAATTGAGAGGCCCCTTCTTCTCCGAACCGCCTGGAGCGCTTTTGATTCTTGCTCGGCTTCCTTCGTCAGGCCGACCCTTCAGGGTCGCCTTGTCAAGTAGTACTATCATACCGTTTTCAGCGCTTTGATATTATCTCTCCAAAGGTGGAATACTGGTCGTCACGATACGCTTCTTCCATCGGTCACTGGATCCGTGGATAGATTGAAAGAAAGGGGTAGCTCACCGAAACTTTTGAAGTTCCGTAGACCGTCCATGTCAGAATATCAATTTTGTTTGACGATCATTCCAAATCTTCTGAAATCCCGCAGATAGATTCATCTTCCCGCTGAGGATGGCTCAAGTGAATCGATGTTTCCTGAGGTCGAATCAATATGCGAATCAGGCATGAATGCTGCCCACAGCTTCTCTCGAATTTAGTTTATGGATCCTCTCTGAGTTTGTGGAACCGCGTAGAAGGCCCTTCAGTCGTTGTGGAATACTGCACAAGAGGCTAGCCATTTCCTACTCTAAGAATCATTGTTTGGTTAAAATGTAGCATATGGTCGTACGAGTCAGTAGAGCCATCGTACATAGCAAATGACAGCATAACGAAGCAACGGGGGGTCTCGTAACTTAAAATATGTGGGCCTAGGGGCGAGGATAACATATCCTCTGGGCCTCCGAATAGCGGAAAAAGAAACTAGGTGCGAGACAGAGGCTAAATCCCGAATAGGGGCGATGCGTGCCGAAAATCGAGGAGTCATACTCGAGCCGGGACAGTACCACATTCGGGGCCGCCCGAATGGCGCCCGTCTCGCCGGGCCTTTCTGCACTCCGGCGTATGGCTACTAACAAATCGGGCCGGATCGGCGGGGCCTTAGATTCAAATTACGCTGCTCTAAGGTGGTGAGCGCCAAGGAGTGAGAGCCACAAAAGATAATTCATTGGTCATTGGGGATCATTTTCTCCCATAAGGATGGGCTCTTTACCCTTATTCACTGAGTCGGGTGGATGGATAGACCGCGAAGCCTCAAATTCCCTATGTATTCCAAAACGGTTTGCAAAACTGCTCATTCTCCCGCTGTAAAGCGGTCGGCGGTTTGCATCAATTCCGGCCATCCTCCTGCCCGTTCTCCTTGCTTCGCCTCCATCTCCTGACGCTAGCGGAGAAACTGATCTTCGATAGCCGGGTCTTCGCACAAGCAGATACGGCGAGCAAACCCGACGGTCCTATGGAATGATCGAGAACTACCAAAGCTTCGGGAATAGGAGATCACTTGAGATTTGCGTACCCAAGCCTCACGACGTTTATGAGATTTCTTGCTTACACAGACGGCGCTAATCAAGGCCTCCCGAACTTTCGAGCCATTGAATCGCCGGCACGAACCGCTACCGAACGCTCGCAAAACAAACAAGAAAACGCGTGGTATACTCCACGCCTCCAATGCTTAAGTTAGATTAGTCAACCTGGAGAGTGAAAACGTCCCATTCATTCAAGATGGGAGTTTCACCTTTTCTTCGTTATCTTCTTTATCCGTGTTAAAGACGATCATATTTCCATGGAAAGGGATATCCCTCCAACCAAGGGGAAGGTATGCTTGGCGCTACGACACGCTCTTCCTTAGACAATTTCTGCCATTCCACATTTTCTCGCCCTAAAATATTTGACCACCATCAGGTGGTTATGCGCATGACTTATACTCATTCAAGTTCGCAGAAAGTCATCCTGGACGTTTTAAAGATGATAATCGCCAGAGAGATCAGATCCAAACGTAGAGTATGCTCCCAACTTATTGTAAATGCATTGCCGGGATTCGACCAGAACGAAACAATCGTAATTTCGTGACAGGGCCATCATCATGTGGTCCTTAGTCGGTCGTAGTTCATTGATCAAGGAGTGAAGGTACCAAGCCCATCTGCACCACAATAATCCCTTGCTATATATCTTCTTTTAGCAAATGATAGATGGTTGGTTGCTGAAAAGTATATTCCTAAAATATATATGTTTATTTTCTTACAATAAAGAAAAAATTATTTTTAAAAACCACTTATCCAAATACATTTTTTTAATATATATAAAAATTTTAGAAATTAGGGCCATCAATAAGTCCTACTTAACGGTTAAGGATTAAACGTGACACTTGAAAAGATCAGGTTCAATAATCCATGAGAACAAAATGTGCCAAAAAATTACGACCAAACCCTTTTAAAAATGAAATCATAGTATCTTCTAAGAATATATTTTATTTGCTTTGAGTTTTAAAAATAATATTAAAATTAATCATATAAACATTTAAAATTGTTATAAAATTATCATAAATTACAAACAAAGATGAACATGTTTCATGCTTGATACGAGGGAAAGAACTAATGAGAGAATTAAAAGAAGAGAAAGAAAATGAGAGGGAGAGAGAAGACTATTTTCTTATATAAATATTAAAATTTTTATAAAAGTATTATAAAATACAAAGAGAGGAGAATGGCCATAACAACATTCAATGAAGTGTTTATGTATGGAAGTTTATTCATGAACTTTAAGGCCTTATATGAAAACGAATTAGAAAATTTTTAAATTCCCAAAAAAACCCTTTAGTTGTACAAAAACCTTAAAGAATAGTTTTAAAAATATTTTCTCAAAATTATTATTTTCAATTCATTTGCTAAAACACTTCAATCTAAAAATAAATCAATAGTATATTTGGAAGTAAGGAAAAAATTTTCTTGTTTTATTTAGAACAAATATAAATATAAAAGTTTTTAAAAGTGTTTTTTTTTTTTTTTTTTTTAATTTTTATATCTATTCACTGGAATTACGTATTTTATTCTCACCAAAACATCTATTTAATCACTGTGTATTCTATTCTCAAAAAGATCCATTCATTTTGAATTACAACTGATATTATTTAATCTTAAAGAAACCTAACCTAAATATCTTACTGATTCACAATCTTTTACACTCACTAATGAATAAATTTTATTATTTATTATTAAGATAGTTGTTTAATATTTATTAAAGAATTTTTATTATGTTATGCTGTATAGATTAAATATTATGTTGTTTTTAAAAAACCAATCTTGTAATTTTTATCTAAATTTTGGAAAAATAAATATTTATATAAAACTTAAAAAATACATATACTTATTTAATTAACATCATAAAATTTCAATTTCACTCTAATAGATCATAAAATATATTATTTATTTTTTATAGTGTTATATGATTTTCTCATAATACATATCTAATTTTTTTCTTAATGGAAAAAAATTCAAAAGATAAAACAAAATATTTTAGCTTTTTCTATTAAGCCAAAATATAAAAATTCATCGTGAAAAGTTAAAAAACAACAAGACCGGGACTAAAATAAATTTGCTTTTAGCAAAGCCAAAAAGCCAAAACCCCACCAAAGTTTAAGGACAATCAGATATTTCCATTAATTTTTTTATCAGTTAGATATTTCCATTAATTGATTCGATAGTTTGGTAGATCTGGCAGCATGGCCTCTTCATAACTTATACAGAATATTTTCAATGATGAACCACCACGAACAAAGGAAGAAACAGCGACAGAGGCAAAAAAATGACTAGGAAATCAACCACCAAAAAAATAATGCCCAGCGAGGAATTTAAATTATCCTCAAATTGTCTTGTGTATGCAACTTTAAATTTTCAATGGTCTGTAGAAAATTGTACTCAATCCATTGCAAAGGATTTTTCTTTTTCTTTTTCTTTTTCTTTTTCTCTCTCTCTGAAAGTTCCTTCCTTAGGCAAGAGGCAAATATGCATGGTCCTTACTAGTAGCTCAAATCAGTGTCCTTGTTAATCTGCATGAAATGAGACAAATTATTGCTGCAATGTCGATCTAAACATTGGTTTAAAACATTTTCGCAGACTGATAACAGAAAATTTGCTAATAGTTTTTGAAAATAACTTATTCCAAATACAAAAAAGGTTTCCTAGGTAAGTTTTTGAAACATTCCCCATATTTTCTGTTATTGCTCAAAACTACGAAATTCTCAAGAAACTATTTTCTAAAAAGGATCCTGTGAGAGTGTTTTCGATAAGAAGTTTCCCCAGCCTTGTTTCTATCAGGAGGTTTCGAATATGTTTTCTAGAATTAAGAAATTGTTTTCTAACCTGGAGGCCAAATATAATCCTAAAGTTGGAACTTACAGATTTGGCTAGCTCTTTAGCTTTGTCGTCGTTAAAACCGAGAGTTGACAAAATCTTGTGGCCGGCTGATTCTACCTGTGCCCAAATTCCAAGAAGCAGATGACTCGTGGTTATTTCTCCCTCTTCACCTGCATTTTACAGCATCCATGAAGTAAAAAAATATGCAACCAAACTATCATTATCATCTTAACCTAGTTTTGATTGAAGCTCACAAAAATAACATCAGAGACAGGCAGTATTTGCTAACTACATGTCAATAACTACTAATAAGTCACATCCATGAATTCATATCAACAATCGTGTGTAGAGTTCCAAGCACAGATTGCACACTGAATATGGAACATTATCGGTAAAAACCTGTGAACATTTATAACTTCTCCTTTTTCTTTGTTGTTGGAAGAAATACTGATTAAAGTGTTCCAAGGCACAGCAATCCAAGAATTGGAGGAGAAATTCGAGGAATACCAATCATAACTCATAAGCAATGAAATATTGAAAAAAAAACACATGCAATCAAACAGTAAAGAAGGGCTCAAGTCATCCCGTCTTAAAACGAGCCACTCATATTAGCTGAGAAGCTACATAATAAAAGCACAAGCTTAAGCTTAAACACAGGAAGATGATTCCCCATGAGGGTCCAAAATGTCACTTTCCTTCCATAAACACCACAATACACCCAGATGAGCTGTTCTTACAGTAGGTGGCCTAGAAACCAATTGATGCCAACTCCATGGACTTCTAATTGTTGTCTTTGACAAAATCATAAGAAAAACTAAATCACCCCAAGAAAGGTGGAAACAAGGGAGTAAAAGAGGAAGGTCAAGCACCACCAATATGTAAGAAGTTTCCCTTTCTTAATAAACTGATCAACTACCAGAATATATGCCTCATTGCTGATAATATTTAGCACATCTTTCTATGTCATGTTTGTACTTCAGATTCCAAGAGCTGTAAGATTGAGATTAGATATAAACTAAAAGGACTTTCCATGGAGGGGGGCCATGGAAAGAACCACTCGTGAAGTGGAAGATTGTTTGATGACACAAGCAAGGGAGGTTTGAGTGTCAGGTGCCTCTCCACCCTAAATAAGGTTCTCCTTGTAAAATGAGTTGGAGATTTGCCAGAAAGTGATTCTGTCTAGAAAGATGTAATTGAGTAGAAATATGGGAACGAAGGAGGTGGTTTGCACAACTGAGATATAGGAGTGATTTGGTGTGGGGATGTGAAAGGAAATAAAAAAGGAAGTGGCATTGTTAAGAAATAAAGGCTGTTTTGTTGTAGGGGATAAGTGAAGAGCTTGTTTGTGGGAGGATAAGTGGTGTGGTGATGCTCCTTTGTGTGTGTCTTTCGGTTTCCCTACCCTTTACTCAGTGGTTGCATCTAAAAAGGCATGGTAGGTAGAGTTATGGGATCATTCAGGAGAGATTGAGGGATGGAACCCGTGCTTTTTAAGACACTTTAATGACTGGGAGTTGGAGTTGGTGAATAATTTCATTCTTTTAATTCAAGACAAGACAATTTACTCATATGTGAAGGATTGGATTTTGTGGAAAAAGTCCAAGGATGAGATGTTCACAATTAAATCCTTTTATGATATGTTAAGAGGAAGGTGGTGAAACTCATTTCCCAAATAGAAATTATTTGGAGTTCCTATGTCCCCACTGTTAAGGATTAGTTTCCGAATCCATTTAAGAATCTTTTCCTTTTTTCCTTTTCTCTTGAGTCGCCTAATTAGACTCTAACTTTATTTTTTTTATTCGCTCTAACACTTAGAATATAAATTTGTATGTTTCCTCACTTTTGTTAATTAATGAAAATCAAAGAATTCATTTTTTCTCAATATGGTATCAAAGCCATAGAAGAGATCAAAATTTTTAGGGTTAGGGTTTTGTCACACGCCAATTCGACAACCCATCAAACGATCGCTGCCTCTCCCCTAGGGTCACTTTTTCACGTCATGTCGCCGTCTAAGTCACCTACTCATCGAACCCCTTGCCGCCAACAACTTTTTCCGACGAAATTTTCCGGCTACCTCATCTCCGGCCGACGACCCCACCATCTAGATCGTCTCCTCTCGATCTACCTAGTGGAAGAGACCTCGGCATGAAACAGTGATCCATGCGCGTGTTCTTCAATCGGCGACGCTTACCATGCTGCGCCATGCGGGGTGGTAACGCGGGCCAACTTTTCAGCAACGCCCTTCTCCCACCTGGGTTATCCCTCCCCGACGACCTTCCCTAGCCCCCTTGGTTCCCTATCCGAAGCTTACAACTGCACCTTTTTCTCTCTTGTGTCCAGCAGCTGTACTTTTCTACACTTCTTATCCTCTAACCAAATTCACATGAGCTCCCTGAATCTTTTCTCATTTTCTGGTTATAGAGATATGAGCTAGAACTGAGGTACAAAATAATATGTAGGATGGCAGGAATTCAAGCCACCCTCAAACCTTATAATACTTTTTTTTCTAACTCGTCAATCTTCTCTTGAACCTATCCACAACCAAAATCCCCAAGCCAAATAAAATGCCTTAGAAAAGTTCTACCCAACCACACAGAAACTCTGCCAAATGCGATACCCTCCCTCACCACCATGCTATCTTTTGATTTTTCTTTTCTTTTTTTGAGCAGAAGAACACAAAAAATAGAGATTGTTGAACAAAATAGACCACTTCCGTTAAAAGAGTAGTAAATGAGAGAGAGAATCAATGAAAAGAAGTAAATGAACCACAAAACCTGAAACATGACAACTTAAAAAATAGCTACAAAAAAAGAAGAAAAAAGGAAAGAAAAGAAACCAGGGCAAATAGACCTTCAACCAGTACTGTTTCTTTCTTCTTCTCTTTTTTTTTTTTTTTTTGATAAGTATACTGTTTCATTCTTTTTTAATAGATTCTAATACTGATACATCATCACTGGGGTTGAACTTGGATAATCAGTAAATATCTATAGCTGCTATCACCTAATCAGGAACAACCTTCAACAACAAACCACAACAAGAGGAGGAAACAAGAGATAAGTTTTTATGTTCCATTAGGATAATGGAAAATATGGACACAAATAAAGTAAGAAGGCATATCAAATTTCTCTTATTTAGTTTTTCATGAATAAAAACAAGGGAAAATCAAATACATTGCTATTATTTAGAAATACAATTTCAAATTCTTTGTTTTGTATAGAAGAGGAAACAAGATAAATATATAGTAAGAAGTAAGCAAGGAGAATCAAATCTAAAATGTAATTTCCATTCTCAATATTTCACATCTTCCAACAAGGACACTTTGGTGTACTACATTTGTGACACTAATAGCTAGTAGCTTACATTAATAGTCCTCCATTGACCCACAGATTTTGTAACCATTGACTTAGGGTAACCTACCATATACCTTTACCTATTCATTTAGATATACATACACTAAGAAAAACATTATAAACAATAGTATTACCACAGAGATGAAGCTTCCAAGTCATATAGAGCAATAGATAGGTATTTTCATCATGGAAAAAAAACAATTAAGCCCAATTGAAAAGGGAACAAAGAAACCACAAAAGAATACATTAGGAAAGATAAATAGAAACCTGATTCAGTCACATTCTTAGAAAAAATAAAGAAATATGAATCATCATTTGTCAGGTTGTTTTACATTAGGGAAAAAAAAAATCTTTTTCTAGCGTGATATTATCTCTAAAATTCTAGTTGTATAAGCTATCACTCTCAACATTTAAATAATGAGACTTGAAACCACCCAGACAGCCAATGATTTAAGACATTTAATAAATCAACTGACCCAGAGCAGATTTACTCATTTGACATCATATATCTAGCGTTACCTAGAAGGCTTAGCTGAACTCTTCAACTGTGTTTCACACCAACCTTTGCTTCATAAACTTTGGCAACAATTATTAATAACTATGAAAATTGAAAAGACATGAAGCAACAAAATTACTGGATCCATGCACCGATAAGAACTCAAACTTAGCACTCTGATTTATCATTTGAACATATCTTAGTGTGTTTAAGTGCTTAAAACTTATCCAAGCTTAATAGTGTGTGAAGCTTAAGTGAGTCTAGGCTGTAGAAAAATCTTGCTACACTTATTGTAAGCACCAAAAGTCAACAATGAAGAAATAAATACTAAAACTACCTGACTTTAGCTTCTCATCGACAGCCCAATCCAGGGCCTTCTGGGCTGGTTCAGTCAATATATGCCTAGGACTGAAAAGTATAAATCAGATTTTCCAAGAAATTCACAGTTTCTTCTCGCACCTTAAAGACTGATTAATTCTCAAAATCTGCACGCTAGGCTTGTACCTGCAAGAAAAAGATAAATTTGAAGTCAAATGAGCAAGGTAAAGGAACATTTAGAAAGTAGATGTCATATACAGGCAATAGAATGAGACAACATGTAATGCCAGAAAATGTCACACCTCAAACTATTTACATTTAAAAAATCTGCCCAATAGAATTCATCGGGGCAGGAAAATTGCACTTATAGAATAGAAAATATTGCAACTGTTAGCTACTTATGAATGTGTGTGTGTGTGTGTGTGTGTATATATATATATATATATATATTGCAATCATTAGCTACGGAGCAAATAGTTTCAGATATTTCCAGATTTTTATTACAATGCAGGTCCTGGTACCAGCATTTATGCATTAAGTAGCCACAAGCAACTAATGGAGTGATTTGGAATCAATAAGGAACTCTCTCAAGGGTTTTTAGGTGAAAAAACTGTGCTTGACAGACCAGCGGTAGCAATATATGGAAAAAGAACAAAAAATAAAATTTAAATAATTTTTCTATTTTTATTTTTTTAAGATCGTCATCCTTATTTTCAGTATTTTGAGTAAGAGCTCATAATGAAACAACTTACAACAAGAAAAGACTGCAAGATCTAAAACACAAATGTGAACAATGGAAAACGTAAAAGATGTGACAATAATTACTAACCCTCGACCAAGATTCCCATTAGAAGAGCCTCGGTTCCAGTATTTGGGTACTTAAGCTTTCTTGCTTCCAATTCGGCCATAGTAAATGACTTTATTGCCCTGGCCGACCATCTAAAACACCAATTCCCACACACAAACATCATTCAAAGTTAGTTCTAACTCTGTCCAGTCCAAGAAAAATAAGGAGAACAAAGAAAAATAAGTTTTCAAGATTATATTTTAAGCCCTTTAAGCTCCAGAGAAAAAGTGAGTCAAGTTAACAACCAAATACAGTTCAAAGCTAACTTGAGTTGATTTTTCCTGTTTTCTTAATAAAAATATAAGAAAATTCATCAAGTTGCTTCTCTTTCATTGACCTCCTTTTGCTCAACAAGCAATTAGAGCATAAAAAACAACAATCAGAACAGAAAGAAAAATACCAAGTCTAACAAACTCACTTTGGAAGTTTCTCGGAAGCAGCCCTCTCTGGCTTTCTGCAAAACCAAACCCATAATTCTAAGTGACCCTTGATCCTCATAGACAAAGTTAACATAAAAACCAAATGAATAACAACGGTTTTCTTACCCAAGAGTTGAAATCAATGCGTTTTTCATTTAAAAGAACAAAGAGAATATTTTGAAATTGTCAGTAAAATAAATCTTTAAATAACTGAATAACCATATCAACTCGTGTATTTTTTGTGATTAATATATTCTGTTTGCTTTGCACATTAAAAAAAAAGAAGAAAAAAAAGTTGCATGCCGAATCAAACAAAGTACCATTACATCAGTATTCTGGAAGTCCTTTTTCTCTATTTTTTAGCTAAATCAATTTGAAAATTTTCATAAAAACAAGATATTCTGAACATGCAACCAAAAAAATAAAGAACATCTCACAAACTGTTCACGCATTGTTAATCAAATTAGAATTGAGCTGAGTTACCATTTTGAGCATGTTTTAGTTTATTTTAAGCAACACATGCAATTTTCAGCTTTTTAAACAAAAATTATTCTTAAAGCAAAAATCATTGCTATGAGCCTAACCATCCCAAGACACACAATCAACCCATGCATCATGCACCTATAACTTCAAAAAATAATTTGAATATTTGGGAGTACTTTTGTCGCACTTAATTGATAAAACCAATGTAATTTTCCCTTTCAAATACAATAGGACTACTTTGAACATTTTTGTCACAATCTTGCAGTTGGGCAGCTTTTACAGACAGTAGCAATTGTAGGAGCAACACATCTGAAACCAAATTATAAAGTAAAAAATTCCAGACATGAAGAGCATTTTGAAGACTCAACCGAACAAATCAATCTCACAATAAAAAACACTCGAAAGGAAGATCAAAATCAACAAGAAAAGATTCACTACGAGTACAAGCCCATGGACATTTAGGAAGCACTTCTGATTTTTGAAAGGCCAAACTAATGCAACTTTTTTTCCCTAGCTTACTAAACAATTATTCCTACTAACTCAAACTTCACAATAACATAAACAAAAAAGGAAATTAACCAAATTAAAGCATTGTAAAAGCACTTCTCTGGCATCTGAAAGCTTAAATCAATCCCAATTTCCTACCAAACAGGAAAAAAAAAGTACATGTAACGATACAAATTATTCTGACAAACCGAAACCTTCGCAGAAACAAACAAACATGCAAAATGCCCGACCAACATTCAATGAACAATTTTCAAATGGTTTTTAAAGTCAGAATCAACAAAAATTTCTTATACAACAAGAAAAGAGCCGTAAAACTGCTAATTTATGACAAAACTTACCCAGTTGGGAGGCTCAACAAAACCGTGGCGACAGTCGATCTGTAACGCGTCGAAACAACAAGCCGCGGATGAGAGGGCCGAATGAAAAGCTTCTGATCGATCAAAGAGCTAAACAAGCCGTTTGGATGGAGAGAAAGTAGAAGAGGTGAAGCAGAATTGTTAGGGTTTCTACGCCATGAAACTGGGAGCAGCGAGAGGGAGTGAGTGGACATATCCTTGGTTGAGAAACCCTAAACTCTGAAGAAGTGAGGTGGAGGGAGTTCTATTCTCTGCTCTGTTTGGATTGGTGGAAAATTTTATTTTACTTTGGACGGAGTCGAATGGATAGAAACTTTGAGAATATATTTGTATGACTCGGGTAAGGGGCTGTTTGGTTTGGCTTCTAAAATATATTTTTCCGACAGCAAACTTGTCTGTATTTTGACTATTTTCTAGAAAATTCACGACTTATTCGATTAAAAGTAATGTAATAATTCATATTTGATTTTAAAAATAGTCTTTCAACACAGTTTTTTAATGTTTGATAAAATAAAGGGAAAAGTAAATTTGTATACACATGTACAAATTATATTCAACATAACCGATTAAGAATGGTTTTTAGGGTAGTCAGTACAACCCTATAAAAAAATATTTGTTTTTTTTTGGTTCAATAGTAAATCTCACAAAATTAAATCCTAAAATACCCCATCATTTTATCTCTTCCACGTCATCAGCAAACCAAAAAGAAGTGCAGCAATCATCTTCTTCTTCTTAACTCCCTCATAAAAATTAAATTGATCACTCATTACTAGATACAATTTTTTGGTTCTCCTTTGTTTTTCCCTATTTGATCACACCCTTTAATCTTGTATTTTTTTCTTTGTTGATAAGGGTTCTTATTTACTTTCTATTTGGTTTGATTTGATTTTTTTTCGTCGTGATATTTGTTTTTGTTATTCATAAGTTGTTCCACAATGTCAATGATGTTTGTCTTTGTTGTTAATAAGTTGTTCTACAATGTCAATGATGAATATATAATTCATAATTTGCATTCTCTATTGTGTTTGTTCTTTAAAAATAAGGGAAATTTTATCACATGACTATAGAAAGATGAAGTTTGGGGAGATTTAGGGTTATGGAAACTTCAAATTGGTCCAAAATCGTATTTACTATCATCACAGACAAATACTAAACCTACTACCATAACATAATACATATACAACCATACAACAAATTACGAAAACAAGTACATATATGACCACTAGTAGTTGCAATTCCATTATATATATATATTATGTGATAAATCCACAAAAGATAAGAAATTCATACAATACAAAACTCATTTAGATAGCATAATACATAGTTAACCTAAACTACTACCATAACATACTGAAACTGCAACCAAAATATATTGAATCTACTACCATAACTGCTACATCTATTACTTTAAGCCCCTGGAATACTTGACCTAGCAAGTTACTGTAGAAGTCTCATGAGTAGTCTTGCACCATGAGAACTCGCACTTTAATGGAAGCAAGATGATAAAACCAAAGGATTTTGGAGGAAGGGGATAGATAGTCATGCGCACAGTAGGAGCTACACATTATAGACAAGCCACACGCATAGTAGGAGCCGCATGCTGCAGATGGACTATGCGCATAGTAAGGGTTACACGCTGCAAGTGGGCCGCACACAAAGGTGAGCCACATACAATTGTTATTACGTGACGCGGCAAGGTGTACCTACATACAAGACCTAAAGTTCAAGGTACGGATTGTGCCCCTAGGTTTCCTTTATGTATGGGTGTATTTAGGTATGAGGGTATTTTGGTAATTTAATAAATAATTATTTATTTATTCTATTATGTCTCCTCAGCATAGGTTGATGTCTTCTAGAGAAAATCCGAAAATGGCCTAAATAGCTCTTTAGGGGGGTTGTGTAATCGATGATAGGGGGGCCATAGCTATGCCATGGGCGCACCCCGCCATGGCCTTGGTGCATGGCCTAGCACATAGATGAGCAACAACAAGGGTTACATGGGCTCCATGACATGCAGGCTGCCTCCTCCTTGTGCCAACGGTGCAGGGGCATATCAAAGTCTGTGCACACAGATGCAGGGCCATGGGTGCAATGCCATGACTCAATTGCCTCGGAAAGACAAGCAAGGATGTAATGCCAAGAGTAGAGCATGGAATAAGGGCAGGACATGCCACAAAGGCTTGATTAGCTCGACCTGGCCTTGGTTGCCTAGATCAATTGATGGTGGTGCAGGGCTCAAACAATAAGGCATGTTAAGGCCTTGCAAACCATGGGATGAAGGGAGTCCGTCAGGGGCACAACAACAATATTGAGGGCCTGGTTAACATCCATGGAGATGGTGATATGCCTCATAGGCTAAGGCATGAGACGAACACTAGGTGTTCAACAAAAGGCTTGACTCAAGTAACAGTCAAAGGAAGGCTGAAAGGGTTGCATTACTCACAAGGAAGGAGTTCATATAAAAGTAGCGATTGGCAACAATTGACAGCAATTGCAAGCATGTTCTATGAACAGATGCACCACTTCTCCAAAACAAGAGATCATGGGGTCATGTTTAACCATGGTAGTGCGATAACCCTAAAACATTAAGGGTTAATCTCCATCGTAAACGAACACACACCCAAAAACCATGATATAAATTGATATATGTTTGCCTAGCATGATTAGTAAAATCAACTATAAAGGGTCAACCATATCTTGTTGGATTAATTTATTAATTATGAACTAAGCATAATCATGTAATTCTAATTGTGTAATTGTGCATATTAATTATAGGTAATTTATGGGATGATTTAATATTAACTACCTATGAGCCCATGATTTTATTTTCTCCCTTGCTTTGGTAAGCCTTTTGGATCAAAGCTCAATTGTTCCCTTGTTCTCAATAGGTACAAGTAAATAGAACCTTAGAATTTTAAGAGTTTTTTTGTAAAACACGCTTAGGGAAGAAGGAAATAGTCATCTTCAACCCTAACTTTTCTTCGATCTCATCCCTTTCAAATTTTGGAGACAAATGACAGTCAACAATTCCGGATCCATGTCAGGTATGTTTTCTACATATTATGAATTGATATGTTTTTTTGTTCAATAAAATTATTATTTTGTAATACATTTGTTGAGTCTTTTGATTATTGATAAATTGTTTTAGGCTCAATAAATGCTTTTGTTTTTACAAATAATTTAGCATATCTCACCAAAAATGAACGTTGAACATATAATTGCTGGGTGGTTTTTTAGATACCACTCATTTATGTCTCTATGAATATATTAAACATAGGGAAAATAGTACGTTGTAAATTATCATGGGTAATCTACTCGAGGAATATGAAAACTGATTAGTAATATAGGCATATGTACGTCATTAGTACGCTCATCAATATGCAATTATTTTAACCACTATCCTCACTTTCTAATTACACAAGAAGTAACCAATAAAACTTCTAGCTATGAACTAATAATTGTTGATCACGAAAATACGAGGTCTACCTTGGTGCGTATTGAAGGGTCTCCTCCTTTAATCAAATCATCCTAAAAAGTATTGCACACTAACATCTAACATTAATTGGTTAGAGCATTCAATGTTTAATAACAGGCCATGAGATGGGGAGGGGTTGGAGTCCCAACAGAAATAAATTATTTCAAAATAATTGTCTCTTTTGGAAAAAAGAATTTGTTCCAATTTAATTGTTATTTTAAGAAATAAAAAATACTTTACCATATTTCTTCCAATTTTACCCCTATTTTTATTATTCCCAACCAAATTTAATAACATCAAATATTAAAAATATTTTACAAGTTCCTATATCTTCTAAACTTATGTGGATTTTCACTTTTCCAATTAGTTTTGATAAAATTAACAAAAACCTTTTATATTTTTTTTTATTCCCTATAACAAACAGTTGTATATATATTCATCACAAACTTATATCCCTCCTGCTATACTAAAAAAAACGAAAATAGAGAGTGATAAAGATTGGATAAATTTTAATCATAAAACACTCATGAAATATTCGCCAAATTTTGCTTAGTTTTCATTCATACCCGTGAGAAATCATAAAAAACTCTGGTAAATATTTTGGGCTATATTAAGAATTGTTACAGAATTGAGGATTAGAATTAAAGAAGATTGAACTTTTTATAAAAGTCAAATAGTGATAGAGATTTTTATGGGAGAAAGAAAAACAATTAATAATACAACTAGATATTTATTGAAAGTAAAAAAGATGGTTTAGTCATTTTACAGTACTCCCTATAATAACGTTGTCTCTCACTGTCCTCAATCTTCCCCTTGGAGAGAATGGCCGTAAAGTCTAGCGAACACCGAGGAAGAAGATGAAGCCGAAGAAGGGGAAGATGTTGATATGCCTTGATGATGACGACGAGGATGAAGGAGCAGAAGAGGAAGATGATGAAGTTGAAGGCCAAGAGAAGAGAAAGAAAAGCGCCTCTTAGACCAAGAAGGTCATTCTAATGAACTTTCCATTTTGTATTCTTATTTTAGTGGTATACTTGTTTGAAAATAAGATAGTCTTCGATTCGCTATGGGAAATAGACATTAAGCTTCTGATCCTATTGTCTTACTTTTGGATTGCTATTTGTTCAGTGAAAATAATGCTTGCATTGAATCTGCATTTATTAGAGGTTTATTAATTCGATATGTTTCTTTTTGTTGGAATTGCGTTTTAAATGCAATGAAGGGACTGTAGTAAGGAAAATAGAAACTTGGTTTCTCATATTTGTCAAACATACAATAAAAACATAAAAATAAGTTAAACATGAGATGAAACAATAAACCCATTTTTAAGCAAAAAAATATGAATCATACATGCTCATCTCTTTTCTCTTATCTCTCTTGGAACACCCATCCCTCTCTCTTATCTCTTCTATCTCTTCTCTCCTCTATCCTCTGATTTATCTTCCTCTCTTACTCACCAATAAACCCCATTTGAGCAATAAAAGATACTCTAAAGTAATAATGTAAATGTGATTTGTATTAATATAACATCCTTAAAATATACTAATGAAGAATCTTTAAAATTATTATACCAAATATATTCATAATAAACTTTATAATTAATATCTAGTCTATTTAAATTAAGAAATAATTTTTTGATTTTTCATTTAGTAGATTTAAAAAAATTAAAATAAATTTTTAATAAAAAAACTAAAATAACAAATAATAACAATACAAATTTTATTTTAATTTTTAAATCTACTAAATAAAAATCAAATTTATTTCATAATTTTAAATAATTTTAGATGTTTATAATAAAATTTTATTATAAATATATTTATTTATAATAATTTTAATGATGTTGCAATAATGTTTTAAGTGTTACATTAGTATTGTAACTCCATTAGAGATTGGGTGAGGATGAGAGATATGAGAGGAGAGAAGGAGGGGTGATCAAGAACAAGGATGAAAATATCCGATATATCCGTCGATATATCTCCGATATATCCTGGAGTACCTGGGTGATGTTCGACACGATATCGGGCGACGATCGATATATTCGAAGAGACGGTTTAATCATATATCGTGAAATATCGTCTGGTGACACACGTGCTCGCATAATTTTTCATAAAATATCGATATATCGAGATATATCTGATATATCTAGATATATTTAAATGGCCGTATTTGAAATCCCTGACTTGATCCAACTGGGCCATGGATTGATCACACAACAAATTTAATTTCCGATAAATCGATATTCATGTAAAAATATCCACCGATATATCTCCGATATATCCGATATATCCGTAAAATTTAAGTACCGATATATCCATCGAAACCGATATTTTCATCCTTGATCAAGAAAGAGAATAGAGAAAAAATGAGTATGTGGGGTCTATATGAGAGATATTTTTGGCTTAAAAGTGGGTTTATTGTTTCACTATATTTATCTTATTTTTATGCTTTATTACATAAGGGGTTTTTGTAAACATGAGAAACTAAGGCCCCAATGCTTAGTTCACGAAAATTTTTAACTCTATCCAAAATTTAATATGAAAATTTTCAAATGCATTCTAATATTTAGCTTTTCATTTTTAAAATACGCTTCGTACTAATTTTGGCTGAAAATGTTAATAAGAAAATCCTAGAAACCATTTTCGAAATGAAGTTAATGAAAACAATGAAAATACGCTTTTAAATATGTGTCACTATTCACAATCCGTGTTTTCGTGAACCCGGGTTTAAGAAAATCGAAGTAAGCACGAGCAAGAAAAATGTTAAAATGTACCCATAATCTCGTGTTTTCGTTTTATCCCAATCATCAATATCTCATGTTTTCGATTTAATTCAAAACAAGGAAAACAAAGACAGACAATGATTCATATATAAATGTCAAAATAATAATTCATTTTTTTTTATTTTCAAAATTTGTTTTTGTCTGATTCTCGTAACTAAACGTGTTTTCCTTGTTTTCGAAAAGTTTGAATAGAGAAAACAGAAAATTTTCTACCTACTAAACAGGGCTTAAGTTTCTATTTTCCTTATTACGGTCCCTTTATTATATTTAAACACAATTCCTCCCTTTTTTCTTTTTTTTCTAATCTGTGTAGGCGACAGCAATGTGCGTTGGGATGGGTAGTTTTCCACTGCCCATAAATGTTTTATTGAAGGATAAATATGAAGCCTCATTATTATGATAAAGACTACCATGAGCGGTACTGCAAACTCCGTCAAGTTGTTAACGAGGGGATAAGTATAATATTAATATTTGTTAACATATTATAGAGGTTATTTAATACGTATACATATATACTAAAATGTTGATAAAGGGAACCACTGCGATATTATAACCCTGCTTGAAAGGTTAAATTCAAAGTTGTGGATTAAATAATAATATATGTGATTATTTATAGATGTGTTGTAAAATAAAGAAAAATTGACGGAAATATTAGAGGAAGAAAGAAAGAAATATGGGCAAGAGAATTATATTTTTCGGATTCTATTACAAGCGTAATTGAGGCCCATTTATAGGTTTTTGATACATGTATCTAGGAAAGCTGAAAAGTCCTTTATAATGGTCACCATAAAGCAACCATACCCACTCATTATTTGTGAAAGCTAAAAGGTTCTTTCTAAATTTCACATAACGACTATTATCTACAAGTTCACAAATCCTCTTCGCATACATGAACTGCTTTAACTTCAAGATATATTACGAATGATACAAGAATCTTCAAGGCAATGCTGGATGAAACATGAACTTCTATTTAGTGAGCCCTTTCACATTTGGCGAATCTATTTAATAATGTCTATACTTTTATATTTTTAGTACCCCCCTTGGATATTACTACGTGATGACCATGCTTCATTAAAAACCTCGTTAGAAAAACCCAATGGGAAAAAACCAACCGAGGAAAAGAGTACATGACATACATGCTTTTATGTGTTGCATTGGTTGCCTCATTAAAAAACCTTTAACTAGAAAAACCCTACGGGAAAAAACTAGTTAAGGAAAAAGAGTACAGCCATTGGCCTTCAGGACCTAATCCTCATGATTGTTTTGATTTTGTCTCTCCCCCTAAAGATAATAGTCTTCCAAGCCTACGTATTCCAATACCGTGAACATATTTTTCAAAAGTAGATGTAGGAAGGGACTTAGTGAACAAATTGACCAGATTGTCACTAGAACAAATTTTCTCTATAATAATCACACCGTTCTTCTAAAGTTCATGTGGATAAAAGAATTTGGTTGCAATATGTTTTGTCAAGTTGCCTTTAACATACCCATTGCTCATTTGTGTAACACAGGTTGCATTATCCTCTTAAAGGACTATGGGGGATATATAATTTGTCGCGATGCCACACGAACCACGAATATATTGTACCAATGGTCTTAACCATACACATTCTCGTGAAGCCTCATATAAAGCTATAATCTCTGAGTGGTTTGAAGAAGTGGTAACCATAGTCTGTTTAATAGACCTCCACGAAATTGAAGTACCACTGCAAAGAAAAAATATAAATCCATCCGGACCTCGACATTATTGTAACGCCTGTGAAGAGGCCCTAGTCAAGCTCGACATGTTTAGGGTATTTTGTAGACATAAATTGAATTTTTCGTAATTTAAATATGAAACATGGAAATTGAAAAACCCGGAAATTGTACAAGACATAAGGACAAAATTGTAATTTGTCAAAAAGGAGCACAAAAGTCATAAGTTGATAAGATGAGAGGCCAAATGGAAATAACATAAAGTATAGAAAATAAATAGAAAGTCGGAGGACCTATGTGCAATAACTATAAAGATTAAGTATAAAAAGAGCTTCAGACAACAAACTATCTCATATTTTGGGTCTCCAAAGAGAGCAAACCGTGAAGGCCAAAGGGAAGAAGAGAGAAGAAGAGGAAGAAGAGAGAAGAAGAGGAAGAAGAAGGAGAAGCCAAGAAGAAAGGTATGGAAATTCTAAAGTTTTGTATGGATTCTATGATTTTTGGTATGGATAAGGACATGGAAAGTAAGGATCTTATGGTTTTGTATGGAATTCTAGAAATTTATGAGTTCTTAAACTAGGGTTTGTGTTAGAATTGATCCTAACTCTATGTTTGAAATTGAATGAAATTCAATATGGGTTGGCACCCATATTAGATTTGTTCGGGAGAAATTCATGGAAGATTTTAAAGGAAAGATGTGTAATGAAAGATGAATTATGAAATGAGATTTCTAAGATGAATTTGGGGTGGTTTTGGAAGTGTATATAAAGTGATTGAGTTGATTTGGGTAGCAATATATGGAAAAAGTAGAGAAAACCCTACATTCTAGGTAAATTCGAGAACTCGCATGTAGTGTTCTCGTTTATGTTTTGACTAGTGTTCGTATTTTGGCCGTAACTTGCTCATTTTGATCCGATTTGAGGATTCAAGTTAAGTTGGTTAAAGAAATTTCAAGGAGAACAAAAAATCATGAAATAGGTACCTTCAAATTCGGAATCTATGTGGCCCAAAAATTTACTCAAAGTGGGGCTATGTTCGCCAAATTTGTTCCAGCTTTTTTTACCATAGAATAGTCTCGTTGTTTCCCCTGAGGTAACTTGAGTCTCGTGTGTCTGATTAGTGATTTCCAGTTGGAGGAGAACCCTGAACCTTAGCTTTAAAAGAGTACAAAGAGACAGTGTGTCAAATATGAAGTAACACCTCAAAAAATGAGTATTGCCAAACTGTCTTGTGTAATTCCAGAATTGACTAGCTTGGCATGAAAATGCCATAACTTTAGTTTTGAGTTGATCAAATTGAATGATTCCAATTTCTAAGTAAAATAAGTTCATGGAGGGATAAGAATACTTGAATGATGTGAATACATAGGCATCATCCCGCATAAGTATCCTAAAATGCCATATGGAATAAGTATGAAACATGAACATGAACATAAAAGCAATATGTCATGAACACGACGCGATAAAGATAGGTTATGAGTTCCGAAGATATATGATAGTATGACTACCTAGGACCAAAGAGTGAATTTGTGACTTTGTAGTGAAATTCCTCCTTTGAGCTGGGGTGGTTTGAGGTGTTAGGGAGGTGATTACTTGTTAGGAGTATGAATCTTCCTCGGGAGGATGGATTGCAGAATTCTGTATGGATATGAAAGTTTGGTTTATTCCTACTTTTGGTGATTTGGGATTGATTGTAGGATGGTTTTATGCCGTGTGTTTGGCATGTTTGATACCATATTGAGCTTATAATAAGTCTGAAAATGACAAAAGATGCGAGCTACTCGTCGCATCGCAGCCGCAAGTTGCCGATTTTCTTCACTGCAATTTGCATAACTCCTTCGTTAGACTCCATGGGTGTTCTGTGACTTTATGGAAATCTCTTTGAGTCTAGAATCCATCCATATATATCTTGATACAATTTTGAGCTTCTAATAAGTCCGAAAATGACAAAATACGTAGCGGCTGGTCAAGACAGGTGTGCTGCAAGTTGCTGATTTTCTTCACGGCTTGCAACTTGCATAACTCCTTCGTTAGGACTCCGTTTTGGGTGTTCTAGGACTCTATGGAAAGCCCTTTGAGTCTAGAATCCATCCATATATAGCTTGATACAATCTTGAGCTTATAATAAGTCCGAAAATGACAAAATACAGTAGTTGCTACTCAAGTATTGCAGGTGTCACATCGTAAGTGCCGCAAGTCGATTTTCTCAAGGCTTGCAACTTGCATAACTCCTTCGTTAGGAGTCCGTTTTGGGTGTTCTAGGACTCTATGGAAAGCCCTTTGAGTCTAGAATCCATCCATATATATCTTGATACAATATTGTGTAAACCTTAATACGGAAATTAACACACAATATTTCAGATCATCAAATTCAAACTCATCTCTGATAATAATAATAAATAAAAAAATAAACATATAGATTGCATACCAAGCTTGAAGAACACGCAGCCGAGCATTTCCCTTCGCTTATAGATCTTAAACTTGATCTCTTCTTCTCCTTATCAAACTTTGATATAATTGTTTTCTCAGAATTGACGGAAGAGCCAGTTTAACCGCATACGGCGCTTTCTATATATAACTTATCGATGTGAGAAGAGTACTAAGCATCACACGCTCAAAACCGTTATAAACGTGTAATTCAATAACTGCTCATAATAAATATATTTATTATAAATAACTGCTCATATAATAAATTATATTTATTATAAATAACCGCTCTATAATAAATTATATTTATTATAAATAACTGCTCTTATAATAAATTCTATTTATTATAATTTACCCATCTATCGCTGCAAATATCTTTTTATAATGCTTAAAGATACGTATTCTTTAATTGGCTAAATACTAGGTTAGCGGCCACCCACTTAATTTTAATGTGGAAATACCATTCTCCCACTTGGCCCACTAAACCGGACAGAAACCACGTGATCACGATTTCAATAACCTACCAATACGGCCCAAAAATCATATACCATAATATCGAATCGCGATCATAAACGCAGTCATGGCTATTACATTACCATAACGCTACGCTTCCTTCCATGCACTACACATCAATAATCCTTACTAACCTACCATAATGCCAAATAGCCTCAGACTATTCTTGTCGTGGACAATTTTTGCTTATCATACAACAAAACGCACTCATAATTGAAAACAAGAATAAATGTAAAACAATTTTAATGCGTAAAATTTCTAACAATTACATAACCACCATTTACATAACCACTATTCATTATGGATTATCAAAAGGCCCATCCTCATACATGTTCTAATATGCCTTTGGAGGTAATCCTTAGTTAATGGATCAAAGAACCATAAGTGTGGTCCTAATATTTTCAATCGACACTTGTTGTTTCCGGACTCTTTCTTTAACAACTAAATACTTTAAATCCATGTGTTTCGATCCACTAGAAAATTTGCCATTCTTAGAGAAGAAAACAGTTGCGGTGTTATCACAATATATTCTCAAGGGTTTAGCAATAGAGTCGACAACACCAAGCCCTGAGACAAAATTCCGCAACCATAAAGCATGACTTGAAGCTTCAAAACAAGCAACAAACTCGGCTTCCATCGTGGATGAAGCAGTAATTGATTGTTTTTTCATTCTTCCACGAGATTGCCCCATTTGCTAGCATAAAGACAATTAAATTGACTTTAAGTCGCCGAGACAACCACCATAATCAGAACCGGTGCAACTAACAACCTCTTAATCGCTCGCATCTTTATATGTGAGCATATAATCCTTTGTCTCTTTTACTCCCTTTTCATGTTATTCCCTGGGCACTGCATTTTACTTAATTTGTCACCTTTCAATATAGGTGCAATACCCGATGAATATGACTGCATATTAAATCTCTCTAAAACCCGATCAATATATCCTTTCTGAGATAAACCCAAGACTCGAGATCGATCCTAAAGATCTCGACATGCCAATAACATAGTTCGTCTCACCCATATCAACCATATGAAAGTTTTTAGAGAGATATCTTGGTTTCACCTTAATAAAACCAAGATCATCATAGCGCAAAATATCATCCACATACAAGATCGTGAAATATAAACTTGCTCCCACTAACTTTCTCGATATATACACCGATCAACAATGTTCTCTTTAAATCCGGAAGACGAATTCGTGATTATTAAACTTCTAATATACCATTGTCCGGAAGCTTGTTTAAGACCGTAAATGGATTTTTAATTTGGGTAAACTAGGTGCTCATTTCCTTTCTTTCTGTGGAACCCTTTTCCGGTTGTTCATGTAGATATCTTCATCCAAATTCCATTTAAGCAATGCCACATCCATTTGATGTAACTCTAAATCAAAATGAGCTAAGTGCCATGATGACTTAGTTTAATCTTTCTTGGAAACCGGGAGAATGTATCTTTGTAATCAATACCTTCCTTTTGAGTGAAACCTCAGCCACAAGTCTGGCCTTAAATCGCTCGATATTGCCTTTTAGCTGCCGCCGCTTTGTCTTAAAGACCCATTTACAGCCGACGGTTTACAACTATTAGGAAATTCATGAGGATCCTGCACACCGTTATGGGCCATAGATTTCTAACCTTCATTCATAGCTTCCATCCATTTACTAGAATCATCACTTTCCATGGCTTCAGGAAACAAACGGATCCTTCCTTATCCCAATATCAAAATCGACTCCCCGTAAATACAATTCATAATCATCTATAATGGCAGTCTCCTTCTCTTGAGATCTCCTCAAAGGTGCCGGCTGTGGTGGGCTCTACAAAGATTTTCTAATGGCACATATTTTCTCGTGGTAATGAACCAACTCTATTATGTTGCTCATCCTCCTCAACTTGTCGAATGTGCCGAGGGACACAATTTCTTTTGAGGTAAAAAGAGTGGTGGATATCCACTCTTATTTCTTTCAACATCTACCTTTTCGTCTATTACTCCCACTAATTTCACCATTCTCTAAGAAAGAATCTGTAATGCATCTGCTTTTACAACATTCTTCATCAAAATAGACAATAACTCATACCCTCGATGAACCTGGAGTAGGCCAATGAAATATCTTAGATATCGCTCTAACTGCTTTTTCTCATGTGGGTTAGGATTCTTGCCTCACAAGGCAAGAACCCCATGATATGTATATGTCTCGTTAGGTTTCACCACCCATAACTCGAAAGGAGTTTTTGAACCGCCTTACTAGAACTCGTCTTAAGATATACATTAAGTGCTTAAGGCTTCACCTAATAGCAGTACGTAAGAGTAACTCATCATACTCCTAACTATTTCCATTAATAAAAGGACACGCCTTTCAAAGAATACCCATTCTCACATGGCGCTCCAGCATTGTGTACTCGAGCACGAATGCCATTTTCATGAATTCCGGGCAAAAGGACCAGGATTTTGTCCCGATTCATCATATCTCGCCATAATATTCACCGCCGATCTCGATCTCACACAATTTTAATCTTTTTATCTAATTGTTCGACCTCGTTATGAACATCTCAAGATGTCAATGGCCCGAGACTTTTCATGCATTAGATAAACATAACCATAACGATAGATCATCTATAAAGGTGATAAAATATTTCTCTCCCGTGAAAACATGGAACAGAGTGGTCCACAAATATCCGTATGAATTATCTCACAGCCTATTACTCTGCGGGTAATCTTTCTTTGTATGTTTAGCTTGCTTTCCTTATGCAATCTACGCGATACATGAAAAAATCGCGAATAAGATTTTGTAAATTCCTTCCTTCACTAACTTCTTATTCTTTCCCTAGAGATGTGCCTTAGTCTTCCCTGCGGCTGTGCCAAGATTGAAGAATTTTCATTAATTAAGCCACGTTTTGGAACTAACATTTGAATGTGTGGTTATTAAAGTTTGTGCAAATTCATGATTCAAGGAAATTTATATAAACCATCATATAAAATACTAGAACCAACTAATAGAATTTAACATCAAACTACTGTCCGTAACCTAATAAAACAATATCCAAGAGCATCTAATTTGGACAAGGAAACTAAATTCTAGAAATAGAAGGTACATAAAAAGTGTTTAAAGATCCATCCGATGACCCGCCTCTAATAGTGTTTGATAAAAATTAATGCCTACCACTCCAACCTGAGACTGGCTCCCATATAGAGGAACTTTTCACTTTCCTTTGCTCTGGTTGTAAGGAATCCTCGCATTAAATTAGTCACATGAGTTGTGGCTCCGTAATCAATCCACCAAGTATTTGAAGGAACTTCGGGCAAGATCGATTCATAACATACAAAAGAAAGATTTATACTTCTTTTCGAATCCAAGCCTTGCGCTTGATACAAATTCTTCTTCACATGCCCTTTCTTGCCACAAAAGTAGTAACTTACTGTGAATTTTCCATCATGACTCTGGCTACCTTCCCCAGGTCCACTTTTTTTAGGTGGAAAGTTCTTCCCCTTTTGAATTTCCATTTCTTCTTCATGACCCATGAGTTACAAAGAAGAGCAAGATTATGTCCTTCTTGTCTTAATCTTTACCTCCTTTGTATACTTTTTTTCCGGTGAGCTCATTCAAGTTCCACTGATCCCTGTTAGTATTATAGTGGATTTTGAATGGAGCAAACTGTGATGGAAGTGAGTTAAGGACAAACTGTATCAAGAAGGACTCATCCATACCCATGCCTAGTGCCTTAAGCTATAGCCTTTTTCAAATACATGTTAAATATGTCATGAATACCTTTTCTCGACCATCATATTTCATGGTGGTCAATCTAGCCATCAATGTGCTCAGCAAGGGACTTATCGCGCTTGAAGCGCCTCACGTATTTCGTAAATTCCGAGGCAAACCTCGCTTGAGAGGGAGAGAGGCCTTGATATTATTGGCAATAGTCATTCCTTGAAACATCGACCGAGTCTCACGGATTCGCCTGTGCTTTCAATGCTCCACTTGCTCCTGAAAATTTGTCATCCGTGAAATTTCAGAGGTTTATCCGTTATTAAAGCCGTGTCAAGATTCAATACGCCCAAAGGAGAATTTGAACCTCTTTCATACCATCTGTAAAGTTCGACCCATCAAAACAAATACCAGATGCAAGAGTGTAATGAAGGAACTTACAAAATAGAACAATGCTCACAATAAGGCCTACAAGTATAAAAACAAATAGCAACGAACTATTGATATCATTAAGATTCTCCTTCGGGGTGAATTTAACATATCTCAAAGGTTCACTGGGATAGGAGCTGAAACACCTTACTATTTTCAGGTCATTTATATGTTACCTTGTATCCATTTTACCTTCTAAGCAACACAAAATAAACCATTAATTAATAATTAGCAGAAATTGACTCTCCTTTGGGTTAGTCTCATTCTCCTAATTATAAAGAGAATTATTAAGAATTTTATAAGTCTCCCTTTATTCCTTTTATGCAATTTATAAATACAGCAAGGCTCACTAATTTAGGTTACTTTAAGTAAACTATCTAAATTAGCTAACCTTACATTTATAAATTGTTATTTGAATAAATTTTCACAAGATGGAAATTAATTCCTTTATTTGAGTTAAAAAAAAAAAAAAAAATCAAGGAAATAGTATTCACAATCATCTCGATCCAATAATCAATCATAATAAAAATAAAAGAAATCGGCATTCCACGATAATTTCACAAAGGTTCAAATCATAGGATATATGGACATCTTAAAAGAGAATTTCAGTTTCATATTCAAATATGTGATAATGACAATCGGCTAACCAGTCCTGTGATTCTATATTTTCTCCCTTATCAGCTCTTCTAACTTGCATGGGCGCGCTTGAAATGACCGCACGGCGCCCGAAACGGCCAACGGACCGACGCCAAAACCACGCCAATCGTCATTGATCCGGGCCAACATGCAAGGAAAAAATAAAAAATCTTCCTTCTACGCTGAGGATATTTCTCCTCATCACGTCACTCAATGTACTCTAAGTCGTCACAATAAATGTATCATGGGCTGTTGTGTGTTTGTCACTCTCTGTTTTTTTTCTTTTTCTCCTCCTGCCTCCTGCCCTTTCTTCCTTCCTCTAATTATTATTTTGATATTTATTTATTTTTTATTCATTTTAGTGAGACGAATCAATCGTAGATAAATCTCAAAATTGAATCTTTATAAAACAATGATTCTGAATATTTAAATTCAATCTAGCTCTGATACCAATTGTAAACCTTAATACGGAAATTAACACACAATATTTCAGATCATCGAATTCAAACTCATCTCTGATAATAATAATAAATAAAATAAATATATAGGATTGCATACCAAAGAAGAACATCAAGTACCATGAGAGATTTCCCTTCAATGATAGATCTTAAATCCTTGGATCTCTTTTTCTCCTTATCAAACTTTTGATATACGTAATTGTTTTCTGTAATTACGGAAGAGTTTTTAACGCATATAAAGCGGTTTCTATAACTTATTGATAGGAGAAGAGGGCCAAGAATACACGCTCAAAACCGTTATAAACGTGTAATTCGAATAGTCGCTCATATAATAAATTATATTTATTATAAATAATCGTCTATATATTAAATAGGTTTATTATAAATAACCGGCTTCATAATAAATTATATTTATGAGAATAAATCAGTTTTATAATAAATTCTATTTATTATAATTTACCTACCTATCAAGGGTAAATATCTTTATAACAGCTTTAAAGATATCGTATTTTTTTTAATTGGCTAAATACTAGGTTAGTGGGTCACCCACTTAATTTTAATGGAAATAACATATCGAGTTTATAATGTTCGAAATGACAAAATACAAGAGGCCGCTGTTATTGCAGCCAGAAGTTGCCATTTTCTTCATGAATTGCAATTTGCATAACTCCTGCGAGACCTCGTTGTGTTCTTGACTCTATGGAAAGCTCCTTTGAGTCTAGAATCATCCATATATAGCTTGATACAATATTGAGCTTATAATACACCTGAAAATGACAAAAGACAGTAGCTGCTGCTGCCAAGCATTGCAGGTGCAAGTTGCCTTATTTTCTTCTATGGCTTTATAATTTATAACTCCTTCGTTAGACTGCTGGGGTGTTCTTGACTCTATGGAAAGCCCTTTGAGTCTAAAACTAATTCATGCGAGTAGCTTGATACAATATTGAGCTTATAATACACCTGAAAATGACAAAAGACAGTAGCTGCTGCTGCTACTGCAGGTGCTGCAAGTTGCTGATTTTCTTCATGGCTTGCAATTTGCATAACTCTTCTGCTAGTGACTCCGCTGGGTGTTCTTGACTCTAGCGGGAGTTTCTTTAGCCTAGAACCCATTCATATATAGCTTGATACAATATTGGATCTTATAATACACCTGAAATGACAAAAGACAGTAGCTGCTGCAAGCACACTGCAGGTGCGTAAGTTGCTGATTTTCTTCATATTTCTGCAATTTGCATAACTCATCTCTCTAGACTCCGCTATGGGTATTCTCGATCTGATGGAAAGCTCATCGAAGCCCAGAATCTAACGATATGCTATTTAATGGCATTTGGTGCCCACATCTTGTCTGAAAATTGAATTATTGTACCGAGTGTACTAATCGCTTGGTTAAAGTTAATTGGAATACATGGTAAGAAAGGATGTATATATGAACAAGAAATAGCAATATATGTAGATTTGATATGTAAAGGAGTATAGATAAGAAAAGCACCTACAAGTATCAAAGGAAGAGTTCGTTTGCATTTCCTAATGGGAGATAGGACAATCTGATAAAGAACAAGAAAAACATACAAGTATAGGAATGTATAGGTATAAGTCATAAGATATGATAGTCCGATAAAGTACATGAAGATATAAGTTAACAAGATATAAGATGTTACAAGTAGAGGACATGATATGAATATAAGAGTATATGATATGAATATATGATTGTCATACATAAACGAATAGATGGAACATGATAGGAACACATGAATGGGTAAAAGCATACATGATATAAATATAGAAAGTATACGAATAAATTTAAATCATGATAAAACGCATAAAGGATATAAAAGTATTGCATAAAATGATATAAAGGGAAATGAATAGATAAAGATATATATATATGAATATAGAGGCATAGATGTGCATTCATGATATATGATAGGATTGGCATATATGATACGAAGACAAAACTAAATGATAGAAAAATATATGAATATACGATGTAAAGAAATATGAGAACAACAATACGGGCCAAGAAATATGTGAAGGTACATGGATTTAAATAACATCAGGTATATTCACGCGATACATGATAACAATAGTTATTCATGTAGATGAGATATGTACAGAAAATGTAATAAAATGGATTGTCTGCTTAGAACCTAGTAGAGGGATAGATTGGCATGCCTATTAGGGAAAAATAAGTCTGCCAACATACCGATCGCTTGGCCCCTGTTGTCATTAGTGCGCCTTCTGGCCCTTAGATGATGGTCATTATTCAGATAATGATAACAAAGACCTTCGACCCTTTATAGGACCACCTGCTTTAAGACAAGGAGTGGCGCCTTCGGGCCCTTATAATTTCCTTTATCCACTTCTGGGGCGTTTATGCATACGAACATAAACAAATGACGGTATATGACATGTGAAAAGATATTATATGATCTCGAGAAGCATAGCACTCGCTTATGCGATGATAAGTTCAGAATACGAGATATACGATCCGACATGATATATAAAAATGTATATGAATGTAAAATGATTTAAAAGTTAATATGAATACAAGATATGTGGAAAGTACAAAGTACAAGATACCGAAAAAGTATATGAACAAGTACAAGACATGAAAGGAAAGTAATAGAAAAGTATAACAGAAAAACAATATATGAAAATAGTATGAACAAGACATGAACAAGACATGAATACAGATATGATAACAAAGACATGATAATGCGACATGAAAATAGAACATAACAACTGGTATAGTATATAACCATGAAAGTAATATATGCATACGAATATGACATACACAGAATGTGGGATATGTAGCTATGAACCATTAGAAAGAGAATAGATCAAATGGATAAGTACTAGAATAAGAAATAAATGATATGAAAGATTATATGTCAAACCGCCACATGATAGAAGTGTAATGCTATATGAAAATGATAAGATAAGTGTATTTGTTGAGACGAATATATTACCGGTCGCCCTCAGATATGTTTCACTAAACGCAAAGCTTAGCACGGGTTTTAACTGCCAGAGGTACGTAAGGTAAGACAAGGATAGATGACAGATATCTAACACGCCAGAGCAGCCAACTCATAGATAGGTGCTCACCGCATCGTCACAATCTCTCAGATTTTGAATAGGTATGCTTTTGTTTATTGAAAAGTAACGGGACCTAAGTGTATAGAACATGAATACCACTCATGGTGGTAATGTGATAACGATACGTAGTTAATTTTTTTTTTTTATTGGGTCATGTGAATTGTGCATACGAATGAGAAACAGTACAGTGTCACCTCCGGGTAGTTAAAAGGCCAAGAACACCCTGGGCCTCGTTTCGCTGACACTCCTCGGGCTGACACCCCATCGGTGCCGGTCGCCTACACCATGGGATCGCATATAGCCAGCATTCGGAAAGTAGCCAGGGGCGGATTTGACGTAGCTCGTTGGGGCCATCGCCCCACCGACTTTTTTTTTTTATTTTTATTAAAATGGACGCCTGCTTCCCCACCGAAAAAAAAAAAAATTCATGTTCAATAGGTGTTGAAACCACGGACCACATGTACAATTTGAACTTTCGATTAGGCTTCTTAACCAAAGAGGTCGAGATCTCTTTGTAATTAAAATTAAGATTAAAATATATGCTGAGTATATATATATATATATATATATATATATATATATATATATATATATATATATATATATATATATATATATATGAGTATTAAATATAACTCCAAAAATGGTCAAAATTCTAAGATCAAATCCGCCCCTAATGTCAAATCATATTTAAGATCAGTTTTATGAGTGGGAGGAATGAGAAGAAACCAAGAAATGAAAAGAGAAAAAGGAAGAAGAAGAAGAAATTGTTTGTAAGTTTTTATTTTTATATTTTTAAATTTTATTGAAATGTTTATATAAATACATGATGAATCTATGTTTGAGTTCATTTTTTAGAATTTATTATTGATATTTGATAATAATCTTTATATAATGGGTTTTTGAATCTATGTTGTGTTGTTAAACATTCATGTTATGATGTTAATATATAATATATTAATATTCATGTTATGATGTTAATATATAATATATTAATATTTATGTGAATATGCTATGATGATGATTGATGAATATTTTAAATTGTTTTTATTAAATTTTATATTGGTACTTTATATTTTTGTTCATATAAAATTAATATCATGAGAATTTATGTAGAAATTGGAATGAAATATATTTTTGTTGATGATTTATATTTTATATTTTTATTAAGTTGATAATAAGGATTATAGAAACTTTTGTTTGTGTAGTTGGAATATATATTTATGGATTAAGTTGATATTTTATATTTTTATTGGATTAATACTCTATATAGAGTTTGTTGTATAAATGAAACATGTATTTATAGAATTTGTATTAACTTTTATTTTTATTTATACTTATATGATATATCATGTACTTAATTTATTTAATTTTTATATAATATAATGATAAATATGTAAAAATATTATTGCATTTAGAAATATTGTATAAAATGTTTATTAAATATATTATTGTTTGAACTTTGAATGTTATAAATATATATTTGTTTCTTATGAATTCCTATTAGTAACTTTTATGTAGATATTAAATTGTTATGAATATATATATATGGATTTATATTTTTTTAGTATTATTGTTTTTAAGCTTGGACATTATTAATAATATGTAAATTAAATTCCCTAAAACAGTATGGAGAAATACTTTAAAAGAAAATCAGAATTTGAGTCTTCATCTTCTTCAAAAGAATTAGTAAAGATTTGAAAGAATGTCCACTTGAAATCAACTTAGATGATCTTCCTGCAGACCCTGGGTTACGAATTGGGATTTTAGTTATCATCCTAACATTTGAGATCAAGTTCGAATAGCATATTTACAAAAGGGTCCATGTCAGGCTAAAAAGCATAACTTTCCCTCTAAGAAATTTGGAGAATTATCACAAAGATTCAATTCTTCTCGTTTACTTCGAATACGCTAATTGGTCGAGAGTATAGTGAAGATGCTACATTTTGCCTGCTGCTATCTTTTCAAAACCGATATTGGACAAGGTGTGGTAATTCCTTGAGCAGTGAGGGGTTCTCAAATTGGAAGAAAAAAAAGAAAGATTCAATATTCATGTTGCGGCCCTTTAGTGTTCATAATCAAGCTTCGAGAAAATGTGAAGTCTTATCAATCAAAAGCAACACATCAAACCATTCTATCCAAGCAATCAAACTGCCCAAGTGAGTATCGAATTCATTTGAATACATCCGCGATTGTGTTCGATTTCTTTTAAGTCAAGGTATCAGATTGTGGTCATGATGAATCAAAATTCTAGCAATCATGAAACTTTCTTGAAGCTTTTAAGATTTCAGATCATAATCGTGATATTAAAAAGCATTTTTAAAATTCTCCCGAAAATTTGAAATTGACAAAGACCAATCAGAAAGACATTGTTAGAGCTATTGCAATTGAGACCTTAAATGTTATTGTCAAAGATCTTGGAAATGCAATTTTCTCTATTTTAGTTGATGAATCTCGTGATCTCTTAGGAAAAGAGCAAATGACTGTTGTATTACGATATGTGGATGAAAAAGGGCATGTAATTGAAGGCTTATTGTATTGAGTATACGCTTTGTACCACTCCGCTTCTTCATACTTAAGTCGCTTATTGATATTTCTGGCTTCTAGACATGGATTAAGTATGTCTAGGCTGGACAGGTTATGATAAAAGGCACATGCAAGGAAAGTTCAATGGTCTTAAGACACTTATTCTGAAAGAGAATGAATGTGCCTTTTATGTCCATTGTTTTGCTCATCAACTTAAGTTAGCTCTTGTGGCTGTGGCAAAAAATCATATTCAAATTGCTTCTCTATTAAGTGTGGTTACTAATGTATAATGTTGTTGGTGCTTCATCCAAATGCGTTTGATATCCTTTCATGATAAGTAATTAGGGAAAGGGTTGAATCTCTCAAACATGGTGAGCTTAGTGGACAAGGATTAAAACCAAGAAAACCACTCTTAAACATGCTTGTGATACACGTTGGGGGTTTACATTATAGTACTTTTTACTTAGATTACTAATATGTTCTCATCCAGGATTGAAGTACTTGAGATTATCAGAGGATGGTTCAAATTCGTGAGCAAAGATAAGAAGCAAACCAACTTGGTTGAGTAAATGCAATCATTCAACTTGTCTTTAGCTGAATGACGTGAGGAACTATATTGGGAATCACAAATGAATTATCACAAGCATTACAAAGGAAGGATCAAGACATTGTTAATGCCATGACTTTGGTTAAAGTGTGCAAGCAACAATTTCAAATGATGAGAGACAATGGTTGGAGTTCCTTACTTGATCAAGTTTCTTATTTTTATGAAAGACATAACATTGATATTCCAAGTATGAATGATACATTTCTAACTCGAGGGAGACCACGACATAAAGCTCATGAAATTACAAATTTGCATCATTATCAAGTAGAGTTGTTTTATGTAGTTATAGATATGCAACTTCAAGAGCTTAATACCGTTTTTCACCGGTGTGTAATCGAGCTGCTTCTTGTGTGGCATGTCTAAATCCTTGTGATTCATTTATTGCCTGACAAGTAAAAGTTACTCCAATCTGCCCAATTTTATCCAAGCAAGATTTTCTCCAATAGAGTTTGATATCCCATTGACTAACTTGAGACATACATCATTAATATGCGCTCTAGTAGTGAATTTTCCGAGTTGAAAAGGAATTAGTGATTCAAGTATTTAAAGATGGTTGAGACAAATAAGATGAGGGGTCTATTGTTTATTTGCTTGTTACATTGGTTTGTCTTAATTCAAGGTTACGCAACCGGTGGAGAGAAATATTTTTCTCGTTTATGAATATTGTAAAATCTGGATCGTGAAATCGAATGCGAGATCAATGGATTAATGACCACTTGCTTGTGTATATAGAAAAATATATATTTGATACCACTGACAATGAAACTATTATGCAACACTTTCAAAATATGAAAACTCGTCGAGGACAATTGTAATATGTGTTCGATTACAATGTTATCAATTAATATGACTTTTTTTGTATTTATAGTTTATTAAATATTATTTTATTTATTATTATAAGTTGCCCCCACTAAAGTAGAAGTCTGGCTCCGCCATTGCGAGTAGCCTACCAATGTCATATATCTTGATTTCTTGTATAAAGTAAACCAAGATCTTATGAACCTTGAAGATACCGAAAAATATGCTTAATATCATTCCAATGCCTCCTTGTAGGAGAAACATTAAACCTTGCTAGCAATACTGCAAATGCAATATCAAGCATGATGCAATTTGCAAGATAAAGTAATGCCCCAATGACACTCAAGTAAGGAGCTTCTTGTCCTAAAATATCTTCAATATTTTCTTTAGGTCTAAATGGGTCCTTATCCACTTCAAGGGACCGGACAACCATTGGTGTGCTAAGTGGATGAGATTTATCCATATAAAAGATCTCCAAAACCTTCTTCAAGTAGGTTGACCGGTGTATGAAAATTCCTTCAGGGAGGTGCTCGATCTGTAGGCCGAGACAATACTTGGTTTTGTCCAAGTCTTTCATTTCAAACTCCGTCTTTAAGCACGAGCTAGCTTCCTCAATTTCCTTACGTGTTCCAATAATGTTTATGACATCAACATAAACCGAGATAATATAAAAGCCATTCAGCGACTTCTTTATGAACACACAAGGATATGCATCGTTAGTTATATATTCCTTTTTCAAGAGGAATTCACTCAGTCGATTGTACCACATCCCACTTGATTGTTTTAGACCGTATAATGACATTTGTAATTTAACGCTATACATGTTGTGATTTTCATTTTCTTTGATATTGGGAATCTTAAATCCATCAGGGATTTTCATGTAAAAATATGAGCGTCTAATGACCCATATAAATATGCGGTCACGACGTCCATTAACTGCATATCTAAATTCCTATATGTTGCCATAGATATTAAGTAGCGGAAGGTAATGCCATCCATAACAGGAGAATATGTTTAATCAAAATCAATGTCGAGTCTCTACGAAACCCTTGAGCAACTAATCTCGCTTTATATCTTACCACCTCATTATTCTCATTTATCTTTCATACGAACACCCATTTATATCCTATTAGGATAACATTTTGAGGTGTACGTACTACAGAGCCAAAAACTTTTCTTCTATTTAGCGAGTCAAGCTCAACCTCAAGTTTTTGTTTCCATCTTACCCAGTTTGAGCGCTTCCGGCACTCTGCCATTGACTTTGGTTCTGGATCCAAATTACCATTCAAGATAGTAAGAGAAGTTGTAGAGGCAAATATGTTGTTGACGATTGTAATATTTCTATTATATGTTTCTCTCGTATTCACGAAATTCATGGCACTTTCTATATTTACATCAACCAAATCCTCATCATTTCCCAAAATATGATTTGGCCATTTCACAATCCCAATATTATGATTATTTGGGGCACGTGCAAATGTACTAGGATTGTTGTCTTTAGGACGATCCTCTTCCAAAGGTTCCGTATGATGTGGTTTCTTTATTGATTTCGTTCTCGTGGATTCTACCTTCGTGATCAATAGATCTCCCACTCTTCTAACATTGAGAAGCATCAATAGATATACTTGATCCCTTGGGGACCTCCACTCTTTGTGGTGTGTTTATGTGATGTATGAGATTTAGTCACCTTGTGGTTACTGAAGATCTCAGTAAATTACTTTAAGTAAATATTGCAAGTTAATTATCTTCTCGAACTTCCAAACTTAGTTTGACTAGTGCGTGATCTAAATATTGAAGATCTTTTACATTCCATGAAATTTCTCGGCATTCTTTTAATTTTTGGTTCTTATCTCCCCTAATGCCGGGAAATGATCTTCATCGAATATGCAGTCAACGTACCGAGCTGTAAATTGATCATCTGTTATGGGTTCTAGGTATTTAAGAATAGACGAAGATTCATAGCCAATATATATACCTAGCTTTCTTTGAGGACCCATAGAGGTACGCTGTGGTGGTGATATAAGAACATAGACTGCACATCCAAAAATTCGCAGAAGGGAAATATTTGGTTCTTTGCCACGCGCTATTTGTAAGGGGGAATAATCATGATATGCAGTAAGTTGGATTTGAATAAGAGCAACAGTGTGTAAAACCGCATGCCCCCAACAAGAGATAGGTAAGTCAAAATGTTGTAACAATGGTCTAGCAATTAATTTGATGTGCTTAATCAAGGACTTAGCTAGACCATTCTGGGTGGGGATGTAAGGAACCGAATGCTCCACTTTGATACTTAATGCCATGCAATAATCATCAAATGCTTTTGATGTGAATTCACTGGTATTATAAATTCGGATGGATTTAATTGGATAATCAGGGAATTTAGCTCTAAGTTCAATAAGTTCAGCAATAAACTTCGCAAATGCATTATTTTGTGTAGATAATAAACACATTATGAGTCCTTGATTGGAGGAAGCATCAATTAGGACCATGAAATATCGAAATGGTCTTGATGCTGGATGAATTGGTCCACATATATCTCCATGAATTCGTTCAAGGAAAATAGGAGATTCTATTCCAACTTTAGTACGAGAAGGTTGTACTATGAGTTTTCCCTTGGCACAAGCTTCACATATAAATTTATTTACATAAGGGATTCTGCTGCGACGCCTAATAGAATTAGTCAAAATCCGACACATCATGTTTTGCCAAAGATGATCCAATCGCTAATGCCATAATTTGAATGAATATGGGTCTTTAAATTTTAAACTCATCGCCTCAACATTGTGATGAAAAGGTCTAATGTATGTATAATACAATCCTGAAGAGAAAGAGGGAAGCTTTTCGACTGTCTACTTCCGACATCCTATTGGTCGAATCATGAGGAGATATTCAATATCATTTTCAGTTTTGGTTTCAATGTGAAAACCATTCAATCGGATGTCGTTAAAACTGAGAAGGGTACGTGTGGATTGTGGATATAGTAGCACATCATCGATAATCAGTTAAGTACCCATAGGAAGGATTAGTGAAGCTCTTCTGGAGCCCATTATTAAAACATTATCGTTTACAATTGTAGTAACGCTTCCTCTTTTCTCAATTAAATTGTAAAAGAATTTTCTATCTTTAAGAATAGTGTGATGCCACAAACCCGAGGGTCCTTTGACAATCCGTCAACATGCAGAATACATGTAGCCATTGAGTGTCTCAATGCCATAAAAGTGAATGTCTCTCTACCCGAGACTCAAAACACATGAGTGAAAAGGCTGCGCCGGCCTGATGCGCATCCATACTCTAATAAAATATAACTCAAACTAGTATTTACATAATAATCTCAAGAGTTAACTACACTCCTATACAAACATGTATCAATCAGAATGTTTCATACATGTTTTACAAAAATATATAAACAAAGCCACATGTAGGCTTTCTTCTCAAAAGCAGCCTCTAGAGAGCGTCGTCTTCCTGAATACTCCCTGTACCTAAAAGGGGGATCCCACGACGTGGTGAGTAAAATGTCCAAGAGGTCGAATTTTCCTAATTTTGCTACTCCCTCACCTAAAGTTTATGCAATGACACACCAAACATTCAAGTGTAACATACAAGTCCCTAATTTCCCCAAATGTCTACATGTTAATATGAACTGACCACCCTCTTTCCCATCTCGAGCTCCTCACTCCACTTCCTCACGCATGCCTAAGCCAAGTGTGAGAAAACACCGTTTTCAAAACAAAAGGTTTTTGTTCTTGAAAACACATTACCAATTTCCAATAAAATTCTATTGGACAACCCTCCGAGATGAATTGTTGGGTAACTCTCCGAAACAGTCATTAGTCATCCTCCGATATGAACTGTTGGACAACTCTCCAAGAAAATTCTTCAGAAAATCTTCCCATGTATTTCATTTGACAACCATGTTTTTTTTTCATGTCATGCACTCACACTTACTGTTCTAGGTTGCCCCAGTTCATATGAAATGCAATATGCCATTTCACCATAATTCATGTTAATATATCACGCATGCATATATTAACGAAAAAATCATACACAAACAAATACGTTATTCATTCACAAGAATAACACCAAAATTAGTTCACATGGGCTAATAAAACAACCTATAGCCCATCTTGAAATTGCTCAAAGAATCACACAAACAAGACATTGCTAGTCACATGAACAAATTCAACCCATGGTCTCGAATCACATGGATTCCACTCTGTGGATTTCACCACTAAATCCCAATCTTGAATCAATACACGCCATTCAGCCCTCGAAAATCCCTATCCATTAGAATGGATCTCTAGTTTCAAGACGAATAAATAGGAAACAAGTAGGAACCCCTACCTCCTGAGTCGAAACTCCATAATACTAGTACCCACGAGCAGCTCTCGCAGCGTGATTCATCAACCTTGCCTCTGTCTTCGCCGATTGAATGGACTGATCGGCTGGAGAATCGCTATAGTAAGATAGAGTCTCTCTCTCTAAACTCTCTTTCTTTCTCCCTCTTTCTCTCTCTTTCTCTCTTTTTCACTCCCAAATTGGTTGAGTCAAGAGAATTGTCCTCTCACTTGCCACATGTCCAATCCTTATTGGCCCTTAGGATTACCCTTATCCACTTTATCTTTAATAGTGGATTTCTTTCCACTCATGGGTTGCCACATGTCCACATGGTCCCACTCGGTACTTTTGCTTCGACTCCATCCTACACTTGACACGCAGATATCATGGAGCCACTCATCTCATGCCAAAGGTCTCGTACTACTTTCAAACGCTCGAAAACGCGGGAATTTTGATTATCTTAGGTAACCATGAAATTCGACGTGTAGCTAGATTTTACAAGACGATTCCAACAATGAAGTCCGTTTCATCATCCGAGATCTAGAAAATAAACTTCCTATTTTGACCGAAATCACTACATTTTTCAAAATTGGGACTTTCTCGAGCTTCACGTATAGCACAAGGGTAGCACTATCTACCAAGCATAGAATATCCTCAGTCTTCATGGGTTGCTATCCAAAAAATTTTTGACACTAACATTAATAATAAAAAAAATAGGAAAAATGAAAAATGGGGCATTAAAATAAATTATAACAAACTAAAAAAAACTAATAGATGATAGTCAAAAGTCAAACCAAATCTCATAAAAAAAAATAAACAGAGAACTAACTTAAGAAAGCAAATTGTCTGATATAAAACATGAAATACGATAACTCATTATCTCCAAAATCTTCCAGATCAAATTTCAAGACATCATCATTATCAACATTCAAGGTCATGTTTGCTTCAGGCAAACAAGCATGATGTGATTAATTCACCTTGAGGAGCCTTCCCCTTTTTGTCCTTTTGCATTCTTTGATATGTCTCAACCAAGTGTTTAGGTGTGCGGCATGTGCGAAACCAATGGTCGTCACATCCACACATGTAACAAACTTGCTTCTGATTTATAGTTTGTTGAGTTGAACTGGGTTTTTGTGAAGGAGGTTCAACATTGTTTATGCCCCTTCCATGGCCCTGAACCATATCAATATTATGATTACCCCGACCTTGACCACCTCTATGAGACCAACTAGTATTTCCTCGACCTCTTCCACGTCTACTACCATTTCTGTGAATTATAGCATGTGCTTCAAGCACTGCTTATGAACCAACTAGTCTTGCATTATGATTTTTCATCAATAGTTGGTTATGTTTTTCTACCACCAATAATGCAAAAATTAGTTCAAAATGCGTAACATAGTTCTTGGCCCTATACTGCTACTAGAGTACAAGATTGCTAGCATGGAAAGTTGATAGTGTCTTTTCTATCAACTCAATATCTGTAATAAGTTCTCGTTTAAGGTGCTTCAATCAGAGATAATGCGGTGCAGAGCTGAGTTATATTCCATCACATATTTAAAATCTTGGAATCGTAAGTTCAACTAGTCATATTGTGCTTGAGGGGGGATTATGTTTGTTTGTTGATGAAATTGATTCTTCAGGGATTGCCATAAAATAAGCAGATATTTTTCAATAAGATATTCATTTTTGAGGTCCTGATTGAGGTGGTGGTGGAGGAAAATCAATGTTTTTGCCTTCTGTGCAGAGCTGCATTCAGAAAAACCGGGACAATAGTTTCACTTAAGTCGGAGGAGGTGAGGTGAATTTCAGCTTCAAAAGCCAAAGTCAAGTAATTACTGTCATCTAGGGAGAGCTCAGCAAATTCCCTCTTAGTTATATAAGACATTTTTAAAAGTCTACAATTATTAAAATGAAAACAAAGGTAAATCAAATGTAAACATAGATACCGTAAATCATTAATATCGGCTTCGTTTACCGGATGATAGAGCACTCATGCTGATAACGTGTTGTAAAATAAAGAAAAATTGTCGGAGATATTAGAAGGAAGAAAGAAATATGGACGAGAGAATTGTATTTTTCAAATTCTAATACAAGGCGTAAGTGAGGCCCATTTATAGGCTTCTGATACATGTATCTATGAAAGCTGAAAAGTCATTCATAATGGTCACCATAAAGCAATCATAATGACCATTATCTAGAAAAGCTAAAAGGTCCTTCATAATGGTCACCATAATGACCATTATCTACAGGTTTATGAATCTTCCCGGTACATCAGATGAATCACGAACTTCAAGATATATCAAGTGAACCTTCTTGAGATCGAAGAGTTTATTCCACATTCATGAATCTATTCAATAATGTTTGTTGTTACCTTGATCGTATGGACTTCTAGGCATCAGAACCTTGATCATCAGAACCTTCGAGCATCAACGACGCAATGTGAACCTACAAAAAAGGTGATTTGGTGGTGGTATGTTGGTCACCTCTCCGATGATTAAGTAAGCGAAAAACGGAGAAGAAGAAGCAAAAAGTTTTAGCACCGTTTGAATGTCCTTACCTCGTGGGAGATCTCGCCGATTTATAGGGTGTGGTTCGCCAATCTTCCCGTAATTTTAGGAATAAAATATCTTAATTTTAGGGATAAAATATGTTCTTCCTTATTAAGAATTGATATTCCGAAAAATAAGAGATTTGGAAACTGAGAAACCCACTGATAAATATATTTTTCGCTTTCGTATGCTTATCCATAACGAACTTCTCATATGCGATAGGTAGCCGGGGGACTTGAAATCTTAGATGAACCGCCATGAAGTGAGTCTCTAATAGTACACTTTAGCTTTCTTAGATGAACTTTAATATTCTCCCGTCTAATTAATTCCCGTATGGTTTTAATATGGTAAGTGGGCTTGGGTCGTTTCATAATGCGGCCTAAGTGGGCTCTGGGCCCATCGAGTAATGAGTATAGGTCTAAAGACCATGGTACCCACAATGTCCATACTTTTATATTTATAACAAGATGAACGTAATAAGGGACAAGTTTTCCTGGCACCATGTCTATATACATGTGCCAATAACAATATTTAAGAATGAGATAGAGATGAACGGTAAAGGATTTATAAGAATAATGGCGGGAATGTTTAAGGTTTGACGTGAAATATACCATATTGTGCTCACCGTGATATATGTGAAGACGTGAATTCATGAGATTGGGGGATTAACTTAATATTTCTATTCTTGAGATAAGATCAAAACACTCCAATAAAGAAAAATAAAAATAGAGTTAAATTTAACATAATATTTTTATTTGTTGTTTCAAATTAATTTTATTTATTTTAACTCAGCAATATAAATATAAAGATTAAATAACTAGCATGGTTATAATTGATTGCGTAAACTAGGTAACTACATGGTAACCTATTGAAGGTAATATTAACCCTTGTAGTGACATCCTCATTAACATCCATGGGACATACTTTTGTGTCCGTGAGGGGCATTTGTTGGGTCCATTTTGGCGTAAGTAACTTTAATTAAGAATGCCTATTATGATAACAAATGGCCATTGATGTGTCGTTTTTGAAACAATCATGGTGACACAAGTCAATATTGATAATAACCATGGGCTAATAGGTGGTTATTAATAAACCACTTTGATACATCAAACAAGTAACCACTATAACCATCAAATAGGTAAGTGAGATGATTGAGATCTCTCATATATATCTTAACCAATGATCTTAAGTGCGAGTCTTGAGAATCCAGTTATGTTAGCGTAGTTAGAAGTTTTACCACTTTTCAAGGCCACTCCTGCTCGAATGGTGATTAATCTCATACAAGAGGCTGGGCTTTAAAGGTTACATAACATGCAGGCCAGCTTGCCTTAAACACCTCATAGTCTCGATAAAAAAATGAAAACAAGTGAGCACCGTACTCTTTACGATGCCAATATTAAAATAGCGATTTGATCAAACGTGACAGAAAACCTAATTTTTGAAATCTGACAATTCTTCAATTTTTACCATGATTTTGATAAAAATGTTCTTATTTTATTACAAAAATAATCCATTTTTTTGGAGACAATGGAAATAGAAAAGAAAATTTTTGTCCAAAATGAGTTATTTTTCAAAAAAAAAAAAAAATTAGAGATGTTATATTCACAAATTTAGCCATATTTGATGATGTCTTTTAACAAAATATTTCTTAAAAATATATAATAGTCGTAATATCACGGTTAGAGTTTAGGCCACGGCTTTATATCCCATATTTAATCCCCGCGAAGTTTTCATATCCCGGTACCCTTTGATATATTCGGGGATTATTGCCCTCATAAACTCATTAATAAGCTCATTGTGATTCCATTAATATTGTCATTGTTGTATAAACATACCCATAGATATGAAAACATCTACTCTATTCACTAATTAAAATGTGAGTGACAAGCAGAATATGATTTCCTCACGGGGATATGCAACACCAGTTGGTTTCAGCGATCAATAAAGTAATTAACATATAATCAAGGAGTATGAACAAGTATATATATATACCCATAATCAAGGAACACGTGCCTAACTTAAATATTCAAGCTAATATGGTTGAATAATTCATAGACAACTATGTCATCTAACGTAATATTTTGTCTGCCTCAGTGACTAACAGTTGTTTTTTGTCAAAACAGTTGTATTTTACAAAAAGTTTGGCAATGAATATTAGATATGTTTATTTTCTATTTTAACAGCCAATTAAAATGGTTACTCTAATTTAATAATTATGTGCCCTAATATACATTAAATGGGGCTCATGAAAAACTATAAATACCCCGACAAGAGCTAACTAGTGATTGTCAAATATTGGTCTCGTACCTATGACCAATATCCCATTAAGGGTTGAATGATTCTTACTGTAAAATAGAGGTCCCAATGTATATTGTTAATTTATCGTTCTAGGCATAAACAACAGTCATGTATCAATTGGTCAATATATCGTTCACAATAAATACTGCAAAGTTTCATATTACATATTTTGTAATATGAGGCTAAACCTCAGTGACAATAAATTTTGAAAGTTTCTGGTAATTCACATATGAAAAATATTTTGTTATTACATTGGCCCATGACAGAATTGTACACAATCGCCATATTCTTTCATGCCTAATTCCGTGTTGGAATTATTTATTTACTTTATCTTATATGCAAACAATCGTTTCTTAAGAATAGACGCCATATATCCTGTCTGGCCATACAAGAACTTTGTATACTTTTCACCTACACTATATGTAACAAGGAGATAGTTTGAAAAAGATTCTCATGATATACGATTAGGGATATATGACGAGAGCCATAATATCTTTCTCAATAACCCCAAATAAAAAATGTCAATCTTAAATATTAAATGAATAAACTCTTGTAACATGAGCCAGAAAATGGATCAACTATAAGAATCATTCTATCCTTAATGAGGTATTGGTCATAGGTTAGAGACCAATATTTGATAATCAATATTTGTCCATGTATTTATAGTTTTTCAGGCCCATTTAATATATACTAGGGCACATAACTATTAAATTAGAGTAACCATTTTAATTGCACCCTAAATATTGCCTACTATCAGATGGTCCTAAGAACTTGGTCAAAACAATTAGATTTTATCTTTCTAAATTTTAATTTCAGTTAATCTCATCACAACCCCTACGACATAGGGGTGACCAGATAAATATCTTTCTGGGACTTTGATTTTCGTCATATTCATAGTAACTTGGGTAGATACATCAAAGTACTTGAAACAAATACTTAAGCATGCACCCATGCTTTATTAATATTCAGAGACTAGTTTTATAAGCATGCACCCATGTTAGCAATTTATGGATAACATCTAATAAACTGAATTGTTATGTAATGTTTGCCCACCTAATTAATTTACCATATTCCATGCAAAGAAGATGGGTAATATTAATCCTAGTACAGGGGTGATCATGGGGAGACTCACGAGTTGATAAAACCGTTACAATTAGCGGTTGTTAACTATACCTTTGTTTCAACTATTTTCTTTGCATGGGATTTAACTATCAGGGGAGAATGATGCACCCTATGTTATATTAGAATATTAGATTAATATAATTAACTGTATTTACAACTGAGTACAAAATATTGTCCCAGCTACCTAACAAATCCTCTCATTTTTAGATAGATGACGCTACACATGAGTTAGCAATTGGCATTTTATCTAAACCCTTACATACTTTAATAAAGAATTTTCTTAGCTGTTACTATACAAGTCAAACGCAGGCATACTTTTAGATTAGCTACTCACTCCCCTCCCACTCACCCAGAAAACGGGTTGTCCAAAATATAAATGCCTGGCTTTAGGTAAAGATATAACAAGGAAGTCAGTTGCGAGTTTCATGGTTATAGGGACTATCACTTCTATGAACGAAAAACGATGTGCATTGCCCAACATCCTCCATTGGTTTCAAATTTTCTTTGTCTCAGTCATGTCTTTAGTTGCATTAATTATGTTCAATGTGCCAGCTGCAAATGGAAGTTTAAGCCGTGATTTACTTTTCTCCAGCATCACACGTCCAGTCTTCACCTGTGTAAATTCAGATTGGGATACAGATTAGTGTTCATTTATTACACTTCAAACAGCAGTAGCAAACTTGCACGGTATTAAACAACAGATTAAAGAAACAAAAGATGAAGGGAAAGACCAGATGCCATTCTAGACAATATGTTCAGTTTTTAATAATTTATTATCAAATGAATTTGAAGTAAAAAAAAAGAAGGAATAAGAAGAAGCAGGGGCTGGTCTCCCTGAGATGGATGAGAATTTAAGGAAGTGTTTCCCTTACGGAAATTCCTGCAACCAGAGGGAGAAAGATGGCAGAAGGAAATGGTGAAGAAGATGAGGCAGTCACAGGACAGAACACAAACTGAAGAGTTCACTCAAAGAAACACGATTTTCAAAGAGGGCTTTCTTCCTTTCTTTCCTTCTTTTATTTTTTATATAAATTTTCTTTGAGGATCCCACACAGCACCTAAGGAAAGCAATTAAAGTAGGAGAATCTAGCAATTCAAAGAGAAAATGAAAGCACATATCCAAGATTGAGTTGTTACGTATAGAAAAACTATAAGAATCGCAAAGATAGAAAAGAAGTCACGGATATAAAAGTAAGGTTTTTCATTTCAACGTCCATGATATTCAACAATGTTGTTGAAATGGATTTTGTGATTCTTAGGACTCAGGGGGCTAACTGGGAGCTTCTCCACATCAGTTAAGGACTTGATGAGATGATCTATTTACTTTGGTTGTATTAATGGTGATGTTGGTGTAGTCTTCGAATTCGTTCAAAAAACAGAAACAAAAAAATATGAAATAAACAAACTTGTGGTGCAAACAAACAATTAAGCCGAATCGAATCCCGAGCAGACGAGAAAAACGTGCGTCGCTTAAGGCAATTTGGCCCTCAATTTGTACCAAAGATGGTGGACAATCGTCTCCCAGGATAGAACGGATCTCGTTCCTCCGAAGTGGTACGTAGACGGAGGAATTTCCGTGGCTGGCTGCAGAAACTGTTCGCACAAAAATGACAGTGATGAAGTGAGGAGAATATTTGTTGTTATCTTAAAAAATGGGAAAAATGAGAGTATAAATAAACCACGAGGTGTCTCCACGAGCAGACATGTCTATTGGGAAAAAAAATCCAAACAACTTGTCTATTCGAAAATAAAGAAGTGGACACGAGACGAACCAAAACCAAGCGAAGCGGCGGGGCAGGACCGGCGGCCGGCGGCGGTCTTCGTGGGGGATTTCTGGAGCCTAGCGGGTGTGGAGTCATGTCCCTTCCACAAAGTGGGGTGCCACAGCCAGGACCCGGCCGTTGAGGAGGCTCAACTATTTAAACCCATCTCCCTTTTTGTTCCTATTCGATGTAAGATAACACTTTTCATTCAATTATGGGTTTTGTGGAAACTAAGTCCCAACGATCCCCCACGTGAGATGAAAAGTTCGGCATCTCAAATCTTCCAGGTGTGCGAGATGCAAAGTCTTGATTATTCCATGAGAAACCTTTGCATCGGGATAAGTAGTCTAAGACTTTGAACTTTCCTTAGTGAAACCTATCGGGCTTACTCGGTCAATCAGTAGACTTGATGCCTTCGAACTGTTGACCTTTCATATAAGCCTAGACAATAGAAATCACTCAACTTTTTCTCGAACAAAATTGGTTCTCACTGTTGTGTTCGTTTTGGCCATGAACATCGCCTGGTCTCATAAGTGTTTTAGAGAATTCGACCTTTGCAAATCTCACAGAAGCGGCCCTCACTTCACACTCACATAGGTGATTTCTGAACATATAGTTTCATAATCATTAAAAGCTTTTGCTTAACCTTCACATATTAATCTTCATCTTTATCCGGGGCTGGGTAAAACAAATTAAACGATACTCTAGCATCTTCATAACTTAGTTGTCCCTTTAATTTCGTCGCAGGATACCGAGTCAGTAGGTAGGGTGATTGTCCATTATGATGTTGAGACCACAGGAAAATCAATTCCCTAAAGGGTAAAATGGTAATTTAGGTCAAAATCAGAATTTTTCTGAATCTCGGGATGATAAACGGACTCATAGTTGGAATGCGTCTCGTGAAATCTAGCTACCACGTCAATTTACGTTGGATTAGAGGTGGTGGGAATTTCACGTTTTTCGGCGTTGGGTGTCAGTGACACATGGCAAGGTAAGAGATTGCAGTGGCGGGATTAGGGAGCTACCAGTGGAGACGAATGCCAACCATTTATATCTCGTGAGACACATGCTTTTGAGAGGAGATCCATAGCTCACGTGAGGCACGTAAGAGATGGTTGGAGAAAGTCGAAGCCCAATAGTGGCTGTAATTTTAAGGAGAAGACATCATCTTCTCCACTTTCATTCTTCTTAGCTTGTTGTTTGGCCAGGCGTGGAGCTGGAGATGGGGGTTTTCCCAGAGAGAGAAAGTCGGCTTCTCTCTAAGATCTCTGACAGTTGGACAGTGGCTTTCTCGGCTTGATGAGAGGCGGGGATTGGTCTACACGTCGAGGGCTACGTGTGAGTGGTTGGGGAGTTCGACAAACTCCGAGAGTAGGGGTTTTCTCACTACTTTAACTTTCTTATTTGCTTAAAAAAGGGTTATGTAATGGATAGGGATTTGTTGAGGCACGGATGGTAGTGGTTTTGAATGCAAAGCTTTGGGCCAAGTTAAGAAATCTAGAGTGTTTTGGAGCGGATCCACGAACACATTTGTGAGTACTTGATTTATTGTGGTGTTGTGTTTGTACCATGAAAATAACATGTTTGTGGGAGCCGTTGTGGAAGCGAGTTCGAGATGGGTAACCGGATTGTGCCTTAGCCCATGAGCTAAGTTTATGTTATTATTATAAGGCCCAGATAACATGATGTATAGGTTAAATTGTAATGTGCATGAGTGATATATTAGCATGTGTTGTATGCTTGGTGGTCGTTGCGTTGCAACAGGTGGGGAGTAACCCAAGTAGGGAAATTCCACTCTTGGGGCTTTGCTCACCAGTCGTAGGACCCTTTTAAGTCTTGACGCATTGGGGATAGGATCCAGGTTTTAGAGGCGAAAAGCGACGAGATGGCCTTATCTTGTATTTTTATTGAAATTTTAGGCTAGAGACAGTTTTTGTATCATTAACAGAATTAAACACAATTGTAATAATCATTTATGTAAATTTATACTTGGGTTGTATGGATGTCGCGGGCCCCTACTAGGCCGTTTACACATACGTGCCTCATGACGCAGAGACATGCTAGATTCATGAGTTGAGCGGGTTGTCGACGGGTTTGTGGATTTTGGGCGTCGCGTGACTTGTTTTAGGGGGCCTTAAACCCATTCCCTTGATGTTTTACAATCATCTCTCCTAGTTTGAGCCTTTTTATTAATGGATCCACAATATTATCTTTTGACTTCACATAGTCCAATGGTGATAAATTCCACTAGAAAGAAGTTGTCTTCTTGTGTCATGTCTTCGACGTATGTGTCGAGGACTTACCATTATACATGACATTCCACTTGCCCTTCCCTATTCGCAAAGCTTGACTATCCTGATGTATACATACGACGGAGGCAGTTTAGACGAGTGGAATATCTTCCGAGAAATTTCAAAGCCACTCGACTTCTTCATAGGCTTTATCAGCTTAATAAGTGCGATTCCATAGTGAATCTAGCAATACAAGTTTGTTTGGATGATTTCGAGAACAACTGTAGCCCCACCCAGTGTGAATACATATCCACTTGTTGATTTTGTGTGTCTTTAGTGTCGATTTATCAATTTGCATCACGATGCATTCAAGTCTTTTATCGGATATTACGTGTAATGCAAGCATAATCTTAGTATGCCTTAAGTAGCCCAATAAACGTTTATAGCTTAATGCAGTTTTCATTTGGACTAACTTCTCATCTGACTTAGCTTCTTTTAGCACTTCAAGCGCTATACGGCCCTAATACAGTTCATGACATATATTAAACTGCCTAGTATACTAGCATACTCATTTGAGATTTGTTTTCCTGATATTCTTAGAAAGATGTAAATTAACATCTATCGAGGTCTTTCTTGGTACAATATCTAGATTTTGCACTTTCAGAATCGTTTCAATATAATGGGATTGTGAGTAGAGCTAATCCTACATATGCTTATGGATTTTAACTCCCAAAATAACATCGGCAACCCACAGTATCTTTCATTTCAAATTTACTTGCAAGCTTGACATTTGATTTTCTTAATAGTCTCACCATCAGCACTGTTATAAGCATATCGTCTACATATGAACCTTAAAATGGCAAAAAGCAATTAGTTTGATTAACATATACATTGCTCGCACTGCGTTAATCTTGAAACCATTCGACAAACGGCTTATTCGAATTTATTCACTTATTTTGGTGCTTGTTTCAATCCATAGAGTGACTTGATAAGTCGACATACTTTTACGCTCTTATCGAGAAACAATGAACCTTTGGGTTGTTCCAAATATATTTCTTCTTCCAAATCTCCAGTTTAGAGGCGTTTCACATCCGTTTGATGGATTTCAAAAACATACACCTCTGTATGGCAATTGGCATCCGCCCATAAGATGTAATTCCTAGTAACAAGTAGATAAGTATCAAAATAGTCAAGATTCTAGATTTAGCATGTCGTTTACTACGACCTAGCCTTACATATTTATCAATAGCACCATCTGGCACATTTTCCTCTTGAAATCCACTTGCATTGTAGTGGTTTGTTATCGGGAAGGTCGGTAATTTCCATGTATGGTTGACAAGATGGATTCAAGCTTCCACTATTGATAGCTTCTTTCGGAAACGGGGCTTCTAGCGAGAGTCCGCGGCTTCTTTGAATGTCCGAGGTTCATTCTCAACGAGATACGATACCAGGAAGTCGGGTCCAAAGGCGTGGAGATGCTTTGTCTTTACCTAAACGTCTGGTTCTGCATCCTCCATTGGATCACTTCTAGATATAGTATCTAGAGACCTCTCTTATTATTATCAATTGACTCATATACACTATATTTACTTATGGAAATATATTTTCAAAAGAACGAAGCGTCCTTTGATTCTGGCTTGATTATATTCTGAGCATGCGCATATCTGGGGTTCGACATGACGAAGAAAAGTGACATTCCCTATAGTGGGAAACACATCAGTTAAAACCTGCAGATCAATAGTCTTTTGTGGGTCTATAACTTTTTTTGGGAGCTTCAGAGACTTTTGACCTCGCTTGTTGCTTGGTAGTTGAAAGATTGGTGTGTCTTTCATGTTTTCCTGCAAGACTGTTGCATCCTATGTTGGTGCATGTTCCCAAGATAAGTGTTGGGACTTGGCTTGACACCTCACGAATTATTATTGTTGACTCATTAAACTTCTGACCGCATTTAATTGTTTCACTTGAACAGTTTTTCTTTTCCATATCATTGATTGTGGTATATGGAAGTAATGTTTTGTTAAACGATCTACCAGCTTCCATTTATAGACTATTCAATGAAATTCCTCTTCACCTCTGTGTCTTCTTGTTTTGCGTTTCTTATGTTTGGTTCCTTAGCCTTTTATGGGTTTTAAGCGTGCTTTGCAGCTCTTCCACACTTTACTAAGTAAGTAAACATAACAATACATGACGATTTATCTATAAAAAGTAATAAAATACTTATTACCACCTCTTGACGGTATTGATTTCATATCGCATATATACATTGTGTATTAAATCTAAAGGTTACCGAAACTCTATTATCTAGTGGAAAGGGCTTAGAGAATTTGGGTCGACCACACATACCAGCATTTCTCCACTTTAGACGGTCAAAGGTGGCAACGAGTCCCGTATTCATTAATTTCTTTATTGATTTATAGTTAAGTGTCTAGTCACAGCATGCCCGAATCTTTGAAGACTCAACTTACATAAGGAAAGAAGCAACTTTATTGAAATCATCCTTGGTTATGATCATTACATTTGGCTTGAACAAGCCATCCTTTCAGATAACCCTTTCCTGCCATCATTTTTTGAGAGTACGAACTTGTCAGATACAAAAACCAACTTGAAGCCATTCTTGCTAAGGAGGCGACACTAAATTCTTGCGAACATCGCACATACGGGTATCAATTCAGTGTCACACTGCTCGGATGTCATCTTTTAGAGCAATCTTTCCGATACCTTCAACCTTAGAGGTTGATGAATTACCCATATAAAGTTTTTCATCACCCCCCACGGTTGTGTAGGATGAAAACATCTATCTGTTTGCACAGATGTGACGAGTTGCTCCAGTATCAATCCACCACTCCTTGGGGTTTCCCTCCATATTACACTCGGATATCCGCGGCCGGTCGAGTTGATATCATGACACCGTGGAGATCTTTTCCACCACATTAGCCTGCGTTTTCTGTCTTTTCTTGGCTCTCTACAGGTCTTTGGCTCGTCATCCAAACTTGCCACAGGTTGAAGCACTGGCGAACTTCTTTGGCTTTGGTTGGATCCCTCTCAAGACTTGCCGAGCATTTTCCTCTTCTTGTTGGGTTTAAGATCCTTGACAACATTTGGCCATAAACTTTTAGATTCTTCCCAACTTTCTTCTGGGCATTGTAATATTTTATAATCCTCAACTAGGAACATTCAAGTTCTTCATTATTAAATCCTCGGGATGGTAGCGGTTTCAATACTGACCACTTGAAATGTCTCGCAAAATTAAATTCCTTGACATGAGAGATAATAATGCACAACCACTTGAAGCTCTTGAACTGACTTAAGGCGGTCTTTGAATCAACCATCTTGAGTCAAAATTCTGAAACAATGAATTTCTTGATCCGGCATCTTGGTTTGTACTTCTTGTCGGACTATCCGCGCTCCTTGGCGTTCCCCGTTAGACTATATGAGGCGTTATAGAAGTATTTTCGGACCGTTGAAGGGACATAGTTAGACGATCAGTGATTCCGTACATCCGTGACCAACTTTTTTCTTTATGCATTATACTCCAACGTCCAATTGGGACAATCTCATTGAGGGTCTTTGCGAGTTCAAGGTTGTGAGATAAAACAACATCACTTCTAGCCCATGCATCTCACTTGAAATCCCAGTACCATTGAACCTTCTGGCTTTCTCCCATGATTAAGATAAAGTTAGCAGTGAAAATGACGCCATTGCAGAGGATAAGGATAAAAACATAACAATATTTGAATAAACTGTAACAAATATTTGAATACGAATAGAAACGAAAAACTGCAGTAGAGAAATGAAAAAATATTTGAATACAGAAACAAATATTTTGTTGTTATCTTAAAAAATGGGAAAAATAGATCTAAATAAAACCCGGGAGTGTTTCCGCGAGCGAGACATGTAACATTCGGAAAAGAAGTGAAACAACGTAATACGTTTAAAATAAAGAGAGTGGACTGGAGCAAGTAGGACGGCGGCGGCGCGTGCCCGGCGTGGGAACAGAGCTGGCACGGTGTAGTCATCTCCCTTCCGCAGTGGGGTGCCTTGGGGCCCTAAGAGACTCATTTGAGAGGCTCGACTATTTAAAGCCCATCTCCTTTTGTTTCACTGTGAGTCATAGATAACACTTTTCATTTCAATTATGGGTTTGTGGAAACTAAGTCAACTGATTTTGGTTCCATCCTTGAAGCAGCTAAGGCAGAATAGAAGAGCCATCTTGATCGATATCAGACCATGGGGGAAATAGACAAAGATAATATCATCTACTCTTTTTATTTAGTGGGTTGTTTTGGTGGAGTTTCTGTGGTAGACTAGATGGTTTTCCTTGTAGGAGTTTCATGATGCGGAGATTGTTTTAGAATCATCTCTGATTGATTGAAGTTATTTAAATAAGAATCTAGACATAAATAAAAATTAAAGATACTTCCCTTCTTTAGATAGTTCATATAGTTATATAAAATATAGTGAGAGTTCTATGTTATGCAGTGTTGGTAAAGAATTCATATGGACAAAGATTACCATGCAAATGTGGGGGTTAAAAGAAGAGTTTTTGATAATTTATTTTTAAAAAAATTATTAAAATAAGTTAAAAATCAAAATAATGCCTAAACTAGTACGTCCTAGCCACATTGACACCTGTGACATGTCGGTCGAAATTCGACCGCGTTGTGATTTTTTTAAGTCAATATCATGATCCTTGGCTGCCACATTGTGATTTTGATTAATGTCGCGGTCGGCTGCGGTATTTGAACCCAAAAAAAATTACAATGTCGCAATCATTGACTGCGGCATTATCGTTTTAAAAACTAGGGCGCTCTCTTCTTCTCCCCCATTTGCTCTTTCTTCCTTTCTCTCTTTTGCTCCTCCTCCTTCTCTCAGGTGACTATTAGGGTTGGTTTTGCCGTGCATTTTGAGATTCATCTTACCAGCTTCTCTATTTTGAGCTTCAGTACACTGCATTCCTCTTCCATAGTAGGTAACCTACTTTGACTTCGTTTTTTAGGGATTTTTTGGTACCTCCATAGCAGCTACTCTATTCCACATCAGCAGAATAACATTATGAATCGTAATAACATGTCTTAAGTTTTGCTACAAGGTCAAGAAACTGACTTTATCAATATTTTTAGAACCAAATGAGTTGAATTATTGATGCAATATACTAATGTCTATCCTAAGCTTATATTATCTTGAATCTGAAGTTGATATAACTTTCATATTAGTTTGAATGATTGCTTAGATATCTCTCAATTAGATAGCATCAATTCATAAATCATAGTCTTATTTGTAAATTAGGAAAGTTCTGGCTGACACATACCCCTTAGAGAGAACAATTAAACAGAAGGCAAGTGAAAAATGGATATTTCTTTTACCAAATTGAGGTTGCTGATTAGCTGTTAGTTTATGAATTTCTTACTCTAATTTAAACAAGTTGATTGTGGAATATTATCATAGAGAACATCAAGATTATCCAAAGTCAAGCTATCATCTTGGATTAATAATATTATATGAGTTTTGATTAACGCGTGATCAATGGATTACTTGAGATGGTACTCATTCTAATGAATACTGGAAATTTTTTTAATTAATGTTTCTAGTTTTGGCCTAGTCTTCTGGTGAGATTTAATACCTCTATAATTAAGGTGGTTAATGCCAATATAAAAAGTTTTTCCCATGCTAAGTTTGGTTGGTCAAAAAAAAAAAAAACAGATAAGGAAAATTGTTAAGTCTACAAGTTAGTTAAATTCGTATACTTGTGCAGCACTAGATTATGTGAGATTAAATAAAACTCTACTATTTGATTAATGTTGCAAAAGCTATTGCAGAAGCATCAATTTTTTATCTAGAGATTTATGAAAAAACAAACAACATAAGTAAGGAATAATGCAAGCTTTAAGTCCACATCTAATATTAAATCATGTGAGCCCCTCAAATTCAAGGCCATGTGTCTTAGTGTGTGATCATTTGAGTAGAGGCACTAGTTTGAATACAGAAACCCCCAAAGACTCTTTTGAGTAAGTGTGTTAGTATTCGAATAATTGGTTAAAGATAATTTTCTGATTGGATTTAAGAATGTACATACACTGAAAGCGATTATTTTTCTCGAGCATGTTATGAACCATATATTTCCCATTCTTCATACCCTTTTTGCCTTAATCTCCAAATCAATAGGCCGATATATATTTTTCCCGAGGGTAGGATGAATTTAATCTCTAAATCTAACATTTCGACTTTCAGCTGCAAAAGAATGATGAATTTTATCAAAATGGTTCCAAGCTGGAGAATCTGAGCAACGCCACATGACACCTTCTTCAGTATTATGCTCTTTGTGCCACCTCATGTCATTAGCGGTGGCTTCAGTCTGCATATAATAATCTTTTTGCAAGCAGGGTGAAATTTGAAAATAAGCCACATCTTTATAGGGAACATTTGTTTTTTGCCAATTAGATCCATGATGTGTTTTATAAGTGGATGGTTTAAATTGCAACTAATTGGTTCATTGTCCTCACTTGATGTATCATGCACCCATTAATCACGACAATGAATTTTTCTGAGCAAACCCAAACCTTACATTAATTTCTTTGTCTTGTAAAGTTATACATCGCGGCTTATTATTCTCTGGTAACAATTCGGATGGGCGGCAAATGTCATCCACCTTTGAGAAAAATGATGTTTACTTTAAATTCAGTCTAGCCACCCGCGGATAACTTTGGTGGCCATCACGGATTACGAGGCCAAACCTCTTGTTACGATGCTTTAAGCATTTCATAAAGTTCTTATACTTCTTTGGGTTTGGGATATCTCGGTGACATCAAGATTGAAGAGACCAGGACCAATAGCATCCATTAACATTTGCTTAGCATATATTGTTAAGGTTAGGCATATTCTATTGCAACATCTTATTCAACACTTCTGTACGATACGGTTTGAAGTTTGTTACTGTGTTTCCCATGTTTATACCAAACATAATAGTCTCTAACAAATCCATTTTTTTGCAAGATGGAATCGCCTGATATCACAGCTCTTGAAAACTCCGATTCTGACATTTACGGTCATTACATGGGCATCTTATTTTTGTTCCATCCATTAATTCGGGGTGCCTTTGAGCAAAATCAACAAACTCCTCAATCCCCGCTTCAAACTCATCAGTAAAAAACCCATCTCTTAATCTAACATTAATCCATCGATGACCAATTCTCATGTTTTCCATTCCTGTTAAATATAATAAGGACGTATATTTACTAATTAGAATGTAGTGAATGATTATTATGTAGTGAATTAACACACCAGCATGTTGTATATTTAAATAACAAAACACAGTAAACACTAAATTAGGACTCCCTAGCACAAAGGAACAATTACAAAACTAAACCCATGAGATACAAACCCGGTATGGTTATTAGTTGCATTCCACTCTGTTTTCCATGGGAGCTATGCTAGCTGCATTCGCTATATGTTTGCACATGTATCCTATTCACATTGCAGGACTTTGGTCACCACAGTTGATCCCATTTTGTCCCTCACTTTCAGCCTTTTTTATATATTTACCCTACCTTGAATGGCATATAGAGAAGCTCTCACCGCTCTCTCCTCTCCCACTCTAGCTATGCAAGATGCTTACCTACAATGCCTAGTTTAGACCACGGAGGGTTCGCAATTGGGATCCCATCGTGCTAGATTTGTTTGTATTATAAATCTGAGGAGAGTGTTTGACAACCATCAAAAAATGGATCAATGATCAGAGAATCGCATGTATAACTTTTCAGTTTTCTAGGTAAGGAGTGCAAAAGGTAAGAATAACCAACCCCATTATATCTCTTTTGGACAGTTTTTTATACGTATTTTTTACATTAATAGGCTAAAATAAATAAACTAATTTGAAAATAATAAATAAAAATAACTTAATCTAAATTTTTTTTCTTTCTATCAACTTTTCCTCTCTAGTTTGCCATCATTCCCCGAACATAGCCTAAAACTCCCTTTGAAAACACGAAATACCTTCATTCTTGGACACTAATTTAAGGTTTGGAAAAATTTAACCAGTTTGAAGGGCCAAATCATTCTCAATCTCTCACATTACCCGTTTAAAGCCCCTTTTTGTGCGCTTTTTCTTTGGTTAACAGCTTTTCAGAAATCAATTTTCATGACAAACAAGAACAAACCAAAGAGGAAAATAAATAAATTAAAGAAAAAGATGTGACATCAACTACACTCACAAAAGCCCTAAAATCCCAAAATGAAAAGACAATAATAACTAGAGCCAAAGAACATATCTCCAACATGAAACCCTTTACAATGCTCAAACCCCACCCTACTCCAAATCCACCAAACAGAAAATGGATCAAATCATGAGGATCTCAGCAAATGTAAACCTAACATCCATTGAGAGAAAGTAAAGAGAGAGAGAGAATGAGAGGAGCCATCTTTGGTATGTGGGCGAGTCTATGGAGCGGGGAGATGGTTTTTCGAAGAGGTGGTGTCTATAAAGAACAAACAATAGGGTTTGTGTGGATTCGTGATCGTGATCGTTTTTTTTTTCTTTTTAAAGGGATCTCAAAGTCCATCCATGTGAAACACAAATTGTTTTATTTTATTTTTTATTTTTTTAGTCTCCAAACACTGGGTTGGTGAGCTCACGGTGTTTTTAGAAGTTAAAAAACTTTTATTCTAAGTTTAATACAATACTTTATGCTTATTAATTTGTTTAGTTTTGTTAAAGTACCTTTTGAAAAACTTGGAAAATGCCCCAAATATTATTGCTCTTTGCTTATGGGTTTGGTTCAAATTACGAATTTAATTTCATATTTTGATTGGGTTTTATGTTTTGGTAGATTGAAAAAAAAAATGTGACACCCAATTTCTTTGAAAAAAATAAAAATAAAGTGTGCAAATTTTGTGAATGGATATTCCTAAAAAATTATGTGTTTCCAGTTTCCTGACCACCTAAAAACCAAAAATCTAGATGTGTGTCACTATCGTTTAGGCATGGCCTCCATGGCAACTCCCTAACAAGAGCCCTTTGCTTCACGACTCCCAAAATGGTCCTATAACTTTACGGTTTCCTTTTTCTATTTTTAATTAAAATTAATTTTATTGATTAGTAATAATATATTGATAAAAAAATATTAAATCGTTAAAATCATAAACAATGAAAGTTGTGGCATTATGTCGATTTAAAACCTATAAATTTGATAATACTGTAATAAGTAGAATAAAAACGACCATAATCTGGGTTTTTTTGCCTCTTTTTGATAAACGTCTCATACTGTAATATGTTCGCATACCCTCAGCAAAGAAAAATATCTAACATATTGGTCGGTTAGATAATGTTCATAATTTATGTTTTATTATTATTGTAAAATCTGGGGAAAATTGTCATTTTTAAAAAAAATGGCAAAACGATAATTTTCTGGATAGTCGTTCCAGCTTTTGAATATAAACAGGTCGTGTTTTGTGGAATTTTGGAAGATTATTCTAGTTTTTGCACAAGAAAAAGGGTTGTAGTTAAACTCTTTATTTTGTGAAGTATATAAATAGCAGGTGTTTATATATTTTCTAGTGATTTGGTATTTGACTCATCTTAGAATTAACGGGTTTATAAAGGCTATAAGAGCGAAGTGGTAGGAAGGCTATTGGAGGATTCTGAAAAAAAAAAAAAAAACATGTGGCAGTATGTTGCAACGAGAAAAGACTATGCTGACCCATAGTTTAGGCTGCGAGCAGGAGCAACCCAGGGATAGAAGAACATGTGTCGCGACAAAAGAATTTTATGTCGCTGACGGGGTTGGAAGTCTTAGGAGAGATCGTGTTCTGCTTGAAATTTTTCTATGTCTCGGCGGGGTAGCGAAGGAGAAATTCTTGGTATGCTATTGAGTTTGATTGCGATCGAAGGCTCTGAAAAATGGAAGGAATGAAAGAAAGTAGGTCGCAACCTGAAATTTTGGGTCGCGACGGCGGCATTTGAGGAAAAGCTAGGTCTGTGAGGGATTTAGGTCGCAACCTAAGGTCCGGTCGAGGGTAGGAAGGCTAGTGTGTCGCGACATAGGTGCAGTGGCTATGCAACCTAGGCTTGTCGCGACAACGATTTTCATGTCGCGACATAGGTTGGCTCTGAGTGAAGTAAGTCAGAGGTCAGCGACATAGTTTTAGGTCCGTCCGAGGGAGATGTGCTGGTTGGGATTACTTTCAGGTTGAGACGCTCCGATTTTGGAGTGCGACCAAGTTTTGTCTTAGCGGGGTTCTTGTCAGCGTGACGTTTCTTGTCGTGACCAGAGAGGTGTGCAAGTACACCAAATAAACTAAGATTAGCGGCATGCGGGGAAGTTGGTCGCGACGAGTTTGAGTCATGGCGGGGATATTTCGATCGCGACATCGAATTTTAGGTCGCGGCCCGGGGTAGCCTTATGGCGGCGGCGTTGGGCGCGCGACGGCGAACAACGACGACAACACACACCGCGACGTAAGCGCATTTGCTTGTATGAAGATTTTGGTCGCGACGAGCGCCGATAAAGCTCTATCATGCGACTAGAGGATTCTCTATCGCGACAAGCTTCTTCTGATGGCTGGTAGGTACTATATGTGCTGCGTTTCATGAACACTATTCCTGAGGTTCCCGAATTTTTGAATTATTCCAATGGGACCTTGAACAGTAAAAAAATAAATTAAAAATTAAAAAAAAAATTGTGTATGACTTAATATATGGAATGTTTATCTTGCATTACCTATTAATGCCTTGACGTGGTGCATGAAATTTTTTTTTCGGTGCGTGAATAGTGTCTCGGCAGCAGCCCCCGCGCTGAGATGCTCATTAAAACTCGACTTGTCATTCGATGTGTGTGGATAGCAGAGTCGGGCGCGAGGCGTAGAGGCGGTGGGCGGAATATGCTTAGGATGCCGGCCTTGATAACAGGCTCTCATCGGAAGACGGTTGGTGCGGCGCTACCATGATTGCCGCGAGGCCTACGGTGTGAGGCGGAGAGATTGATGACCTCCAGCGATTAGAAGTATAGCATCCTCCAGTGTTCAGAGGAGGAGAGGGTTCTATGGTTAGGACAGTTATGGCCATAAAGGGAGAAATAGGTGACGCACGAAGCATCCGGTATTTGGGTGCTGGTGAGAAGAGAGGAAGTCGATCCTCTTGGCTCGGGAAGCGAGGAAGCCTGTTTCACAGAGATCTTCGGGACGGGGTCGCGGTTATCGGGGCGAGGTCGAGTCGGGCCTGCGGTTGGGCAGGCGACATGCTTTCATTGTCATCAGTTGGGACACATAAGGCTGGATTGCCCACGGAGGCAGAGATCCCAGAGCGTTGGGACATCACAGTCCCAATCATCAGTGGGACGTGCACTGGTGCAATATGTTTCTCCTTGTCCAAACACTAGTGTAAAATATTTAAAAATCCATTTTTTTAAATAATTCATTTGTAATATTTAAATTAAACTTTACTAATTTTTAATAAATTCATTTCAGCCTATTTTTCTGTTAAAATAATCGATGTTATTAAAATCAAAATTTCACTTATTTTTACTAATGAAAATTAATAATTATAAAAAAAAAATATTAGTTAATTTCTACATTAGCAATAACATTTATAAAAATACCGTTTCTAAAAATAGTGGAATTTTGTTTCTAAAAATATAAACGAAAATAGAAATGGAATACATTCCGTTTCTACAAATAGCGACGGAATTAAATTCCATTTCTCAAAAAATAGTGATGGAATTGAATTTCATTTCTATTTTTAGAAATGGAATTTTATTCCGTTTCTATTACACATAACAAAAATTAATATTTATACTTTATAGCGAGAAATATTCAAATAATTTTAGTTTTTAATATCAAAAAAAATATTAATATAATTCACTTAAATTAAACATATATATATATATATATATATATGAAGGTTTTAATATTTAAAAATCATTTTTTAAATAAAAAAAATTCATTTTGTAATATTTAAATTAAACTTTAATGATTTTTAATAAATTCATTTTCAGCTTATTTTCTCATTAAAATAATCAATGTTATCAAAATCAAAATTCACTTAATTTTTTAATAATGAAAATTAATTAAAAAAAACTTATTGGTTAATTTCTTCACAATAACATTTAGAAACAGAAATTCCGTTTCTAAAAATAGCGAAATTTTGTTTCTACAAATAGAAACAAAAATAGAAACGGAATATATTCCGTTTCTAGCCTATTTTTTATGTTAAATTTATCAATTTTATCAAAATTTAACTTATCTTTAACAATGAAAATTAATAATTATAAAAAAATCTTATAGTTAATTTTTACATTAACAATAAAATATTAGAAACGAAATTTTCCGTCGCTAAAGGCCATCCTATTTTACCCGCCAATGTTCCCGCGATAAAGTTGCGATGAAAAATTCAACCGTTTCAATTTCCATCTCTAATTCCGTTTCTATTTTCCCACCATTTACTCCAGCCAACAATTAGCGACGGAGTTTTCTTCCGTTTCAAACTTTTGTAGCAATATTTGTTTTCCGTTTATATTCCGTTTCTAAAGTTAGAAACATAACGGTCGTTTCTATTTTTCATTTCTATATCGTTATTTTCTTGTAATGTAATTTGCCCCCATTTTTCCCCCTTTTTATTTTAGTCTTTCATCTTTATTTCATTTACAAATTTGCTTATCATTATTCCTACTTGAGCATATAATCTTAACTTATGTCTCTTCGTCGTAATCTATAAATTATCATTTTACCCTTAGCACTTACATTTTTGAAAAATACGATTTTGAACATTATCTCATTAAAATGGCAATAAAATCTTAAAATTTATAATTTTTGAGCGTTACAAAGTGTATGTCCATGTGGAGTAAACTTAGACCAAAAAATCTATCCCTTCACCACCTCTAACCTAGGCGCATATTGCAAGCAGTGAAGACCTTTTGATCCTAAGTATCATGTCTAGTCTATATTAATGGAGAGTGATGAAAAACAAGCCCATTGAATTCTAATACATGTATTATAAAGAGATCCTTATACTCGTATTTGCATAAATTCATCGGTTGGATAAGACTTCACACATGCCAAAACAAATTCAACTTTGGGGTCAAACTTCTTCAACAAATCATGTGCCTTAATTTTTCTCCATGCTATCGGATTGGTGAGATCGTTGAGGCCAACTGGCAATCACATCAAGCCAAGTTCACTCATGTTATCTTTTGTGTTTTTCTTTTTTTGTTTAAGGACAAGTAAATCTTTAAGTTTTTGGATATTTGATAAGTGACTTACATACTCATTTTATCATCATGATTTACGTATCACTTAGATGCTTTAAGTTGAATATGAACCCTCGAATGCTTGAATTTATCATCTTGTTGATTAGGAAAACATTAGGGCAATAACGAGCAAAATTTAATTGAGACAGAAGCAAAAGGCCAAAATTCATGCCACATATCAGTACCTGCTCAACTTTCAGCACATTTTGAGACCCGAGATGAGACTGTAAAAGAGAATTTGAAAGATGTTCGAATTTCTGGAGATGAGATTGCATGGAATCAAGGAAGAACATCAAGAAGAACCTTTTGGGATGATCAAATCCACCTTGGAAGAGGAGATTGAAGCTTTTTCTACACTGAAAATCGATTTGTTTTCTTTCTCCTTCTTTGAACCATGTTTTTATTAAAAAAATTATATTTGTTGGTTTGTTTTGTAATATTAGCTAAATCTCTCTAGGGAAGATGGTTGTTAAGGCGCATTTAGTAGGTGAAAATTTTGTTTTTACGTATTGAACTTTTTTTAACCAAGGAAAGCAGCGTTTGATTCTGAGGAATTAGACAATAGATTTTGAAAGCAGAAAATGGTCCTTTATTTTGGCGTTTTATATATGAATCAGGAAAGCGTTAAATATTTGTTTCATTGTTTAGTCGTCAGCAACGAGTTTGGTCATTGGGATAAAGCGAAAACACGAAGTTGTGGGTACATTTTCTTTGGCACTTAAGTTGTCTTGTTTCGATTTTCTTACCATCGGTACCATGGCAAGGATTATGGGCCAGTAACCGCATTTAAATGCATTTTTCATTGTTTTAAATTAAGCTTGTTTTCGAAAATGGTTTCTAAGCAGTTTTCTTTATTCTTTATTTTAATGAGTGAATCTGGCTTATTATTTTTGAAATAAGCGCCCAAGATAGAATACGTGAAAATTTTAAGTGATACGAATTTTGGATAGAATTAAAAATTTTCGTAAACTAAACGGGGCCTAATGCTTTGTTTTCCAAAATCTGTGTTGAATTTGTAGTTGTTTTCCAAAATGGGCCCCGGAACTCCCAAAAATGCTCTTAATAACTGGTTAAATGGTGCTTTTATAGAAGTATGTGGGTGTAGTGTACTGTTTTTTGTTTTGAAAATAATATATTAATATCCAGTTGGAGAATAAGTCCAATCTCAATCATTTTGGTGTGGACAAATATTCGATGGGGTGTAAGGTACTTCATAAGTCGTGTTTGGATGAGGCAAAAACTAAGGGTGCAAGTTGATGAAATCCATTCAAAATCATCAAATCCAGTTGATAATCATAACTATAACCTTTTTTCTTTTTATCGATAACCGTGGGTGTTGAAGTCAATTTGCACTTGTCTTAACTAACTAAGGATCAAAATATCGATAAATATGGGTATATCGATAATTAGATTTTATGAAAATATCAAAAATATCGATTGATATTTTTATAAAAATATCAGTTCGATTAAAAAATTTTATATATTAATTATATAAATGATGAAAAATGATTCATATCTTAATTAAGGTAAATTAAAATCGAATGTATTAATAATTCTTAAATTAAAATATATTATTTATATTTAATATATCATTGAATATTATTATGTTAAAGATATATTATTTATTTGTTTTAAGATTATTATTACAAATATTAGGTAGATATGAGGATATTAATGTATATATTATAATTTTAAATTTTTAAATGATATTATTTTATTCTTTTATTTTCAAATTAATATTTGATTTAAAAAATAATATAAGTTATATAGTAAAATAAAAATAAAATAAAATATCATAATCGGGTGAAAGGATTTATAAAAAATAAAAGCAGAGTGAATAATAATATAAAATAATAAATATTCGTAAATAATAAGAGAGAATATAACAAAAAGTCTGCATTATATATAATAGAGTGTCCATTTGAAACTGGTACGGAGGTACTCACCTTCCAAACATTTTGGACGGGTTCAAAATCCTCCAAAAGCATATTTTTGCAGTTTTAAGTAGGATTAGAAATTCAGCGAAATATCAAAAATATGATATCGGCGAAATTAACGATAAATTCTTTGAAATTTGAATTGATAAATACATCGATGGATTATATCGCATCGTCTCTAGATAACCCAAAATATCGTCGATTTTTTCAAAATTTTGTTCCTTGACCTTAACTAGTCTCATGTATCGAAGTTAATAATCCATTAAATCCTCTAATACCGTAAGGGATTTGAACTTGTGACTATTAAAGAACATAGCCAAGGACATGCCAATTAAACTATTCCTCAAGATTAGTCATAAATAGAACCTGACATCGCAACCAACAAAATACATCAAATTTATCAAAACAAAATCAAATTAAAACAAAACATCATTACATAAATTCTTTTAGGAATATTCGATATTTGTCCGAAGACAAAACTTGAAAAATAAGTAAATATTTTGATTTAATTTGAACACAATTGAGTGATATATAGATAGGTTGTGTTTGATTCGTAACAAATAGTTGGGTAATTTGAATTCTATTTGCCTACACTAGAAAGTTTTATCACACAAAATCATGAAATTCTCGGGAATAAGTGATAGTGAATATAATAATAATAATAATTATTATTATTATTTGATATCGAATTCATTTACATATATCTTTGGAAAGAAATAATTATTTTGCTAGAAAATAATAAAGTATTTTATCAAAATAAGATTAAAGTAATAATAAATATTATAATAATGTTGGTATGGATGTCCATTAGTATTTTAAGGAGTTATAGAAAATATTAAATATAGATATCTACTAGCACATTCTCGTGAAGTACTAATTGTAGAAGTCAAACCAATAAAGTAAATTGGTATTGTATTATTTGTAATATAAAAATAAGTGACAATATGAATTGGAATGTATGGTTTTATGAAATGTTATGTTTTTACTTTGTCCTATAATCTTTATTCTAGCTGTGAATTTTGGTATGCATTCTTGGTGATGTCTCAAGCTTGAGGGAAGTTCACTGGTACAATTGCCAGTAAAATTTAGCATTCTTCCACATAGAAGGCTCTTTGCTCTTAGTAGCAATTTTCATTTTAAAACAGACGGTACATTTTAAACTCAAAAACATGTCTGGTAAATTTATAAAACCCTATTTCAATAATAGTTACTTTTCTGCATCATAAAACAATTTAAAATATCACATATTTGTCATTTTTAGTAAGTTTTAAATATCATCCTTATTCATAAACTGCATATTACCTTATAGTGCTTTTATCTTCTGAAAGTTCGAGCTAGGATCTCTCGTGACCCTATCTCACTCATTTACCCCTTTCATTAAGGATGGTTTTTCTAAAAACTAATTATAAAAGTATATAATTTATTTATTATTATTTAATATTTGTTTCAACAAATCTTGTATTCAATTTCAATGGCATTAATAATTATTGACATTTATTATAAGAATCGAATCGAATCTTGAAAGAAACGAGAAATCTTATAGCATAATATCACAAAATGAATAGCCGATAAGAAAAATAATTATTGACCTATAAGCATAAGTTTTACTCAAGATAGTAAGAGGTAAGGATGGCATCCCGAGAAATTAGAGTCGAATCACTTAAAAAGAGGCAATATTCTTATAAGAAAATATGTAAAATGAATAGAAGTAAAAAAAAAAACCCAAGTATTTACTATAACTACTTTTAGAAATAATTAAACAATATCATTATTTGCAAAGCTTAACAAAAAAAATGTGCTTTCCTAAAAAAGAAGCATGGGTTTCAATTATAGTCATCAACCCTATCTCTGGTTTAAAGCATTAGGTCAAGCAGAAAGATGAGAAAGACCAAGGTTTACCACATTGCCATGAGAGTCATGTTTGATGTTTCGCCTTATTTTTTTTATGAAAATCTTTTCATGCTTTTCAAAAAATGAAAGTAAAAAAAGTATATTTTTTGTTCAAATAAGATATTTAAAGTTTTTACTTATTTCATAATGGTTTCAAATAATATTTGTCGAATGAGTAAAAAAAAATGACATCATGGGCATGTTTAAAAAAATATGTTATCTGAAAACTCTCATTTATTCTTTAAATTTAGTATTTTATGTTTCTAATGTTTTTCAGAAAAAACAAAACAAAAATCAAACATAATTTTTTCTATTTTTCTTATTCTTCATATTTTTTAAAACAGAAAACAACTTTCAATAACAGTAAACAAACATGCCCTATACAACAGGTGAGGAAGCTTTTTCATTTTTATATTCAGAACGGAATAAAGAAAAAGGAAAGGTAAAAATAATTCGGACAGGGCCGTTGCTGCAGGCCGGTTTAGACCCAAGTGTGGTACAGAAAGGCCTCGGCCCACCAAGAGTCAAAGCCCATCCCTTTTTTCTTTGAAACATGTAGCTCATCCATCCATTAGAATATAGCCACGTGTACAAACATCCAATTGTCAGAATAATAACAATTTTCTTTATTTTTTTTGGAAAAAAAAAAATCGACTATAATTCAATATTATTTAATTCAAACTTGACCTGAAAAAAGTTCATTTATTCAAGTATATTTACAAGTCGAGAGTATCTTGTAAAGTACGATAGAAAATAGAAAAGAAAAAAAATGTAAATCAGATTTTCGTGAATTAGATTCCAATAATTGGTGACCGAATGTGGTTGATATAAATAAAACGTCGGCCCCCTACATTATTGCAACCTCCAATTGTTAAGTCATTTTTGCCCTGTAGTGCTCTCTTAGTGTAAGACAAACCAGACCATTAAACAATACCAATAAAGTAATTTATAAATTGTTTCCATATATTTTTTATAACATTAAATTGAAATTTTGTGATTCAATAATCGCATAAGGACACCTTCCACGCGCCATGCCGCAAAATTTTAAGTTAGGTCAAGGATTTGCCAATAAAGTCTAGATAGGCGTATAAGCGCAATTTTAACGGGAGTTGTCAAAAATAGGATGTTAAATATTATTTTATAATTCTGAATAGTGTTTTGGCATTCATGAATAATGTTTTTATTCCAATGATAAATGTCAAAATAAAGTGTCATTTTAATAATTGATATTTAACATTAAAAATTATAATCGAAACAGCCGAATATGAGATGGGAATATAGTTGGGGAAAACAGTGTGCGATCGTTATTTTTCGCAGTCTACCGATTCTCTCTCAGTTATCGAATATCGCGCAGATAATTTTCTGGCGCCGATATTGCCAGTTGAAGCATGATTTTTTATCGTTAAAAGGTCTTATTTTTAATGGTTATGGGGATGACATTTCTTGGCGGCAGCTCCGCCAGCAGTGGGTTACTCTAAGATCGGATGGAAGATAGGAAAAAAATGATATTCAAGTTTTTATTAGAACATGGTACTGTAAAAAAAAAAAAAAAAAAAAAAAAAGGGTAAGATCAAGATTACCTCGTTTGTTGTTTTTATCGGTACTCGAAACCTCTCAATGGCATTTTTTTTTCATTTCCTTTAGAATGTCTATAAAAATAAGAAAGAAGTAAAAAAGTGAGGGAAATAATCAAAAATATTCAAAGAACTTTTTAAATTTTTTTGAATAAGTAACTAAAATATTTTTAAACAACACAAAAATATGCATAAAATTATTCATATTGATCGTAATTTTCCATCCAATATGAGAAAGAAGCCAAATGTGGACCATCAATGTCCAAGATCAATATCCACCCGTAAACAATGGGTTGATGAGAAAAAGGTAAAGGGTGACCACCGAAACTAGAATTTCGATGTCTGCCATGAAAATTTCGGTAAGAAAATAATGGAAATCTTTAGTTCTTTCTCATTCCTGTGCCTTTTTTTTCTTTCAAGACCAATGTTTTTACAGAGAAACCGGGAGTCAGCGAGGTTGAAACGACGTTTACACGCGGAAGTAAACGTCAGCGAAGAGTAAGAAAAAAAAATTGAATTTTCAAAAGGAGCGTGCGCGAAGAGCAGAAATCGTAGTAAAGACGACACAGAAGTAAAAATTATATTTTCGAAAAACAAAAGAGAGAAAAAAGAAAAGAAAAGTTGTAGATTGTGGGAAAAAAAAAAGGGGCCAGAAGCATCAACGGCTTGATCGATACAAACAAGGGGACTTTTCTTCAATTTCCATATCCGGGTAAATACGCGTGAATTTCGGAGATCGTAGCACGAGTTGTTTTCTGTGATCGGTTTTGTTTTTTCTCGCTTAATTTCTGAGGGAAGATCGGGATTTGTAGTTGGAGTTTGATTGTTTACGGAGACAGTATGCTTGGAAATCTCAACTGGGTATGGTTCTTTGTTGTATAGAGTTGTGTTTTCTTTGTTCGATTGATTGGAAGTATTTCATTAGTTGGGCGTTGGAAACGGGTTTTGCTTTGTTTAGGCAGATTTTGTAAAATCGGGTTTTGGATTTGATTGGAAATGGTAAATTAGGTGGAAATTTGAAATGGAATCTTGTTTGGTTGTGCCAGATTTCGTTTGTTCTGATGATTTAACTCACTGGGAAAGTGTGTTTTTGGCCAAACCCAGATTGAAACTTGATTGGAAAAAAAGCGTGCCTTGTGGGAAACTTGAACTGGGGTTTATTCTGTTTCATTGCTTCTCCTTTATATTTTATAAATGTTCTACAATTTATTCCAACGGAAGAGGAAAGGTATCCATTTTGAGAGGGAAGGGACCCAGAACTCAATTTTGAATTTGCTTGGAAATTGTAAATTTTCTGAGAACTTGATTTCTCTTGTTTTGCCACTCTTGTTTATTGCTTTGATTGCGCCATCATGATTTCTAGTTTCCAGAAGTGGAATTTCAATTCAGTAAATCCGCCTTTTGTACTTCTTTGTTGATACCTTGATATGTTGTAGAAAAGATGAAAACTGTTGTTTTTGGTTTCTAGGATCACGGCATAGCAAATTATAGAACTATGGTGTCATATCTTCTGCAGTGTTTGCCTCACCTCTCTCTCTGCCTTTTCATAGGTTATTATTGGTGGGAGGGGGTGACAAGCTGAAATATGAAAAAAGAAAAAAAAAACAGTTCCCTCTGCCAAAAGGAAATGAGCAAGCCTAAGCTATGATTGCATCAACTTTTGAATTCTGATCAAGAATTCTACATTTTTGGAATAAGAAAAATCTTTTGTATTCTAGGAAACTTTGAATTTCATTTTTGTGCTTCATGGATGATTGATGAAACAATCTAGGCTGCACCTTGGTAGTTTTTTTAATCTGATCCTCTTTCTATAGACTGAAAAAAAAAAACCCCAAAATCAGTTGTCTCAACCCCCTTCAACCCTTAAGAGGCTGTCAACCTTGAAAGTGTTCAAGACTTTGAAAATAAATAGCCTGTTTAATTTCATCCTCATAATCAACTTATGTCCTATACATCGACCAAGTTTGATTATTAGAATCTGCATTTCTATGCATGTTTGCTCGAGTCTAACCAATGTTTTCATATAGTCACCGTTCATTTTGCTTGACAGACTAAGGATGCTAATGGATTGTGGAGAATGATTCAAACAGAGGAATGATTACTGCAGTGATTCTTTCTCAAATTATACCCAATATTGTTGAGTAATAAACTTATCAATGGCTCCGGGAGGCAGCACTTTCAAAGAAGTTCTTGAGTCTCATTCCACAGTGGCTGATTATGACATAGGAATGACAAAAGCAGACTCCAATGTTATACCTGCAAAAACCACCACTGGTTTGAAAGGTGGAAAAAGGAATCTCTTCACCCAATGGGGTGCATGAGCTGCTTAGATATGTCCTGTATGCAGATTTAATGTACCCTCCAATCTACCAGGTTTGTTAAGTAATCCTGCTTTCTATCTTTTCTATTCTTTTTGTTCATCTTATTAATGGTTTAATGTTACGGGTTAAATATTTCAGGATTCACGAATCATCAAATTTTGTTGTGGTCACTATGCTTGTAATCTTGATTCACAAAACTGATATCCGGGTGTTTTGGGGTGTAAAAGCGTATGTATTAGGTAAATTGCAAGTTATGTGTTGAACGTCTGGAGGGAACAAACAAAAGTTTGAAGAACAGCTTGGCAAAGGAGTCTATGGGAATTTGACTGTGTTAGTTAGTCTCGTAAGACATGGAAGCTTGTGGATAAAGTTTTAGAAGATCTATTCTGTTAAAAGACTTGGGTTTTGCTATGGCATGGATTCATCTATGAGTGTCATTTTGGACTTCATAGAATAGTGATGGACAATGAAGCATTGCCTTCTTTGTACCAATACCTTTTGAATTTTTTATCAGGTTTAAAGTTTGTTTAACATTTTGAATCTAGAATACAAGTGTGTCCATTTATTTAGTTGTCTTTGTGGGTAATCATGAAACTATTATGTTTAGCGTATTACTTGGTATCTTTCACTCTTTATCTTTTTTTCACCTGGTTTGGTTATCTAAATATATATATATATATTTAGTGTCCAAATAAGCCACCTATCTGTTCAAATTGCAAGAGTAGAGTGCACAACTGTTGCCCAACTTGCCGTCATGAGCTTGGAGATATAAGATGTCTGGCTCTGGAGAAAGTTGCAGAGTCACTAGAACTTCCCTGCATATACCAAAGTCTAGGTTGTCATGATATCTTTCCATACTACAGCAAGCTCAAGCATGAACAACAGTGTCGATTCCACCCATACAACTGCCCATATGCTGGGTTTGAGTGTTCTGTCACTGGGGACATCCCAAGCCTTGTTGAGCATCTCAAGGGTGATCACAAGGTTGACATGCATGACGGGTGTACCTTCAATCATCGCTATGTCAAATCAAATCCACAGGAAGTTGATAATGCCACATGGATGCTAACTGTAAGTTATTTTATCCTGTTATATCCATATGAATTTCTGTTGTTTGATCATTTACAATGCTGGGAATGCATACTAAATCATTCTAAGTTATCTCATGTTTTCTAAAAGGAGCCTATGTTTCTATAACTTGAGTCATGATAAAATCAATTTTATCATCTCTAGAAACAATTGCTTCAGTGTTTTTATCTTGTTAAGGTTTTCTTTTAGTTTGGGGTGTTGGTATTGATGACGAGGAGGACCAAAAACTCATTTTAAATGAAGGCTGTTCTGTTCAGATGTAATCTCCTTAATGAATTCATTTTCCTTCATAACCAAGTTGCATCTGTGAGCTTTATTGGCAAAGAGAAACCATTTTTCTGTGGATTTGAGTCTACATGCATACCATACTAAATGAAACATCTAACAAACCGTCAGTATAAATTTTCCTGACTGCATTCTCAATCTCATTTGTCCCATGCAGGTGTTCAACTGTTTTGGGAAGCAATTCTGTTTGCATTTTGAGGCTTTCCAGCTGGGAACAGCGCCAGTCTACATGGCCTTTCTGCGGTTCATGGGAGATGACAATGAAGCAAAGAAGTTCAGCTACAGTTTGGAGGTCGGTGGAAACAATCGCAAGCTAATATGGCAGGGCATTCCTAAACATAGGGACAGTCATAGGAAAGTTCGCGACAGTCAGAACAGACTGATCATTCAAAGGAACTTGGCTCTCTACTTCTCTCTGGAGGTGATAGGCAAGAACTGAAACTGAGAGTGACCGTCCGAATCTGGAAAGAAAGTGAACTATGGAAAGACAATGGATGTTAGGATGAATGTACAGTATGCAAAAGGTTCTAAGATCCCCCACTTGGGGGGCTGCTTCAATCAATATGGCAAATGGATGAAGTTTGATGTATTGTTATTGGGGATTGGTTACTTCTTTTTGTGTTGAAGTTGTAATTCTGATGGGGGTTTGGGAGTCTCATTGCAAACTGAATTAAATGAAACTGAACCTTTTGTTTTCACTATTTGGAAATATTGTAGTTGAAAGTTAATCTTGGAAAATGAAAGTTCACATTTTGAAATATATATGTTGGAGGAAGAATATTCCATGTAATAGAATGCTCATGATGTTTTTTTTTTTTTCATTTCTTGGTTTTCTGGTCATTTTGGTTGTATCTTGTTTTGGGCTTTAAATGGAATTTAAAACTAAAGCCTACGGAAAAATGGTTTCAAATTTTGGAAGACTGATATTTGTGAATATAAAATGACTCCTTGTATCAACCAAAGTGACTATAAGTCATAGTCAAACAACTGAGTGAGGTAATTAAAAAAAAAACTATATCGAATGGTAAGGACTCATATTTATTTTTATACCACATTTTAAACTCTTTTAATTTATTCTTCCGTATAGGGATTAAATTTCTTAATAATTTAAATTATATTTAACTTTTGTAATTACATTTTGTAAAACCAAATATGAAAAAAAAATTTTATTTTTCCTTTCATACCTTTCAAAATCAAAACATAATCATTGATTGATAGATACTTAAAAACCCACATGAAAATTTATGTTTTTTCTCCTCACTCCATAAATGCCTATAATATAAAAAGTCTTTAAAAACTTTAGAATTAATTTTTTTTTTAAATTAACCTTAATAAGATCTAAATTTTGTTCTAAAACATAATCTATGTCAAATATAACTTATAAACGAAGTGGTTTTTTTTTTTTTTTTTACATCCTTCTAAACCACGTGGTTGTTGAATGTTTTAAAGAATAAAGAACTATTTTAAGAATAGTGTTTGAAAAAAATTAATTTCATCATATAGCTCAGTTCCTTGACATTAGAATCAAGTGATTTAGGTATCACAAAAATTTTCTTATACAAAATTAGTAAATTCTCTAAATTCACTCTAATGATTAAGGATATTGAACAATGATGATAATGCAACGAAAGTAAATTAGGATAAGAAAAAGGTTATATTAAAATAAAAATAACATACTCACTGAAGTCTATAAAGAAAATAGAAAAAGTAAAAAAAAAAAAACTTCTCCAATTCTTTTTTTTTTTTTTTTGTTCCTAATTCTCATGGTTAGAACTTAGAAGAAGAATAGAATGATTATCTCCTTCTCTGTCCTCCATTATGAGGTGAGACAACAACCTACCTAACAAATCGTATAGTTTAAACCGCAGAGATAGAAGTCAAGTGCTTTTCAATAATAGAATTGTGCAATGTGGAGGCACGTATATGATGAGCATTTCATTTTGGGTTCGTTTTAGCGGTTAATCCTCAAACCGTTTTCACCAATAACAACTTCCAATCACTTTCTAATCACGTTCTCCCCCAAACAAACATTTCTCTTTCCTCCCCTCATTTTTCCTCCATTCTCTTTTTTCTTCTTCTTCTTCTTCATATTATTTCCTCTTTTCCGATAATATTTCTGTTTCCCCTCTTTCCCTTCCGGCCCATCTTAATCATCAAATCTTGGGTATGTTCATTCCCTTCATCTTCTCCGTCCAATAACTGGTCTTAATTCATCTTCCCTAAACTTCAATTTTCATTTTCATGGCGATTTGAGATTTTCTTTTTCAATTTTTTCCTTCTTCATTTTTTTTTTCCGAAGATTTGGTGAGGAATATTGTCGTGGCTGTTGCCTGCGTCGTGAAGTATGTTCTGCTGCGGAGGTAAGGAGGAGGAAATCAATGGCCAGCCTACTACCCAATACACCGCCCCACCAAGAGGAGGAAATGCCTATGGCGGTAATACATTTATATCATATCATATAATTTCGCCCATTCCCTTTTTTTTTTCACAATCCATTCTGTTTTTTCTTTTTTAATTATTTGTTATTAATATTTTGGGAATTAAATTATGAATCATAATTTTCACTTTCAGGGGGCGGAATGGGAGAGCCCAAGACCAGCTTGCGAAGCGGAGCTCCCAGAAAAGTTCTACCTATCGAGACACCGATTCATCATTGAACGGGTTGAATGGAAGCTAACTGGTAACTTCGGCACTAAGGCATTGTCGGGGAAGGCTCATACGGCCGGGTTTTCTACGCAAGGGTGGTAGCGGTGAGACGCCGCCATAAAGCTCGACACCAGCTCCTCCAAGAGCCTGACCTCTAGTTTGCTGCTCAGGTACCCGTTCCCCCCACCCAGTATATAGAAAATATTCAAATGATTCAGGTCCATGTATTTGGACATTCACCACAAGAAGCATTTGCTGAACTCATACTTTTTTTGTTTCCATGTGGATGCAGTTATCGACAGTTTCAAGACTCAAGAACGAGTATTTCGTGGGGTTGATCGGGTATTGTCTGGAGGCAGACAACAAAATCCTAGTATATGAGTTTGCAACAATGGGCTCTTTACATGACATACTACATGGTAATGACCAGCTTTATTTCCCTTTTTGGAGGGTTGGGTGACTAGTGTTTAATGTTTCAGGGAGGAAAGAGTACAAGGGGCGACCTGGTCAGTTCTGGTGGAACCAGCGAGTTCAGAATTGTATGGAGCAGCCAAGGCCTAGAGTATCACCACAGAAAAACCCAGCCTCCTATTGTTCATCGTGATGTTAGATCCAGCAATGTTCTCCTCTTCGATGATTTTCTATCCAAAATTGCAGATTTCAACTTGTCTAACCAGTCATCTGATACTGCTGCTCGATTGCATTCCACTCGAGTCTTGGGAACATTTAATATCATGCTCCAGGTATTTCCTTAACATTTTGACTGTGGATACATAATTCCTTAACATTTTAGTACTTGCATTTTTAATTCGTTTTGGTTTTTTTTTTTATCTATCTGTACAGGTATGCTATGACAGGGCAGATAACACAAAAGAGTGACGTTTACAGTTTAGGAGTTGTGCTTTTGGAGCTTTTGACAGGAAGAAAGCCAGTAGATCATACAATGCCCAAAGGACAACAGAGTCTGGTTACATGGGTGGGTTTTTGTTTCGAATTTTCTTTTTTTTTTTTTATTGTTATTATTATTGCCCCCATTATTTTGAACTCTGATTTCCGAGTCTAAACCACTGCTGTTGCAGGCAACTCCAAGATTGAGCGAGGACAAAGTGAAGCAGTGTGTGGATCCCAAACTCAACAATGACTACCCAGCAAAAGCAATTGCAAAGGTTCTCTTTTTTTCTTTCTCCCTTAGCTTCAGTTTGAGCTTGTAAGACAGTTAATTGTTTGTTTAATATAACATCAGAGTGAGATTGATATGATTAGAGGTCATGGATTCCAAACCTCTGAAATTTGAATACATGATTCTCATTTATGGTTTTGAGAATATAATTGGACTCCACATACGGATGCGGATATGGGGCCACACGTATGCACTTTACATATTTGAAAGTCCCTCCACTCCACATGTGAGGTATGGGATCGTAAGTAAGGGAGGGCGTGAGACATAATATTAATATTAAACTCAAATTCTAAGTTAGTAATTTAAATTTAACATCCTTAGACAGAATAAAGGAAAGCAGAAATGGAAATGAAAACAGAAACATTATGGATCTTTTATATATATATATATATATATATATATGTAATTTTTTTGTTTGTTTGTTTGTTTGTTATATAATGGATGTGTTTGGGAATGTGTCAGATGGCAGCAGTTGCAGCACTATGTGTTCAGTATGAAGCAGACTTCCGGCCAAACATGACAATAGTTGTGAAGGCTCTGCAGCCACTTCTCAACTCAAAACCAGCAGGGTCTGAACCTATTGCAAGCACATGAAAGGCCTCCTCCTCCTCCTCTCCTACCATGTTCACTCCATTTGTATCATTCACAATTTCTTTTTATTACTACTTATTGTTTTCTTACTTAGCATTCTCTGCAATAAATTTCTTGATACTTCTTTGTCTTCTTTTTTTTAACTTTCTAACATTTCTATTACTCTCTCTACCGTCAAACCAGCAGGATTAATTTTAGAACAATCCTGTAAATTTTATACATTTTTTTTAGTGTCAAAATTTCCGTGTACTAAATATGAAAAGTTGGGAACACAAAAACACAAAGAACTCATTAACCTAAGGTGTATATATATTTATAGAGAGAGAGAGAGTTCACGGTTTAACTCAGAATATGTATTTTAAATTCATCACTGTTTTTGTTGCTTTTGAAGTTTTGTTCAAATGGTAAAAAGGTGGAACAGGGAAAAAGAGGAAACATAAAATTTTGATTATTTTGGTAGAGGAAAAAGAAGAGAATGAAATTTAGTGTTATTTCTTTTATTTTTTATTTGGATTGTTTGAAAAGAAAATTATTAAAATTTGATTTTTTTTCTTATATTTTGTTTCATTATAAAAATTAATTAAAATTTTAACACTGAAAATTATTTAATCTTCATATAATATAGGGAAATAAGTTAAATGAGTTCCAAAAAATATTTAAAAATAATTTATCAAATTTAAATATATTTTATTTATTTCTTTTTACCCTTTCTATTTAAATTATTTCATTCACAATGTCTCTTCAAATTTTTGGAAACTAAACGTAAAATAAAAAGTTAAAAATTATAAAAAAAAAATTGGGAATAATATAAAATTAGAGCGTTCACCGTTTTAAACAAGTAAATGACATAAGCAGGCTCGATCCCGAGCAAAGGAGGTGAAAAAAAAATCAATCGAATTAGAAAGTCCAAAAATAAATGCTCTAAACAATTACACGATTCACCTCACTTTTCACAAATTTCATTCAATTATTTTTTTTTCGGTCTTCTTTCTAAATGTATGTAACAAAATTATCATGATCGGCCCTAGGACCCCAAGATCGTAAGTTCAAGTTTCGATTGGACAATTTATTCCCTTAAAACTAAAGTACAAAAAAAATTGTAATACTAGATTTATATCAAACGTTAGTCGAGTAAAACGATCAACGGCATTCCGTAATTCGTAGGCACTAACAATTACTTATCAAAAACGACGTCGTGTAATTGTTTTGAACGCGGGTAGAAATAAATCTGAGCCGGCGGTTTTTTGGGGCTCAAGTTTTGGGAAGGTTAAGTGGATAAACTCGGTTCCTCTACTTTCTTGTTCCCTCGTGTTTTTGGGTTTTCCATTAATATATGTTTGGTCACTGAGAAATACAAGAGAAATAAGTTGTTGTTATTCTTTTTGTTTTTGTTTTTCCATTGTCATTACTGTTTGCTTGTTAAACAACGCTTACTACGACTAAGCGGCCTTGGTTTCTCGGACCTAATTTTAGGCTGCAAAATCTTGATTTCTCTCCGATTTCATACACTTTCTCGGCAAGAAACGGAGCGTTACTGAAGTAGCATGGTCCTCGACACTGTATTACAAATTTACGCATGTGAAATCGAGTAAGAGCGGCTTTAGTTTCTCCCGGACCTATTATTTCTCTAATTTTTCCTGCACTTTCTCGTCAACCAAACGGAACCTTACTGAAGTAGTTGCATAGAGACTATAGACATATCGGAAGGTCTTTGGATCTGTATTACACAATGTGACATGAATTTGCAGAGAACACGTATGAAGAAATTTTCTCCTTTTTCGTTTTCTCCATCACTGCATTATTGAGATTAATTTGTTGACTTACTAATGCATTTACTAGTATGACTAGCATGAGATTGATTTGATGCACCATGGCTTTTATTTGATGAATGAGAGTGATTGATTTTCCTGTTTCCACATCTTTATATCAAATTCTAGCTTCTCTTTGTCATAATTTCATTTTCATTTTCGTTTTGGTTCTTCAAAAAAGTTTGGTGAACCATAGTTGTTTTTCATTCATGATTTTTATTTTTTCTTCAGACTGAATGGTAAAATGATTTTCTGACAGAAAAGCTCTTTCCAAGTACCGGTTTTGATGTTATCCCTGAAGACATGATGAAGCACACCACTGAACCTAACATGTGTGATTTCATGAAGCATAGGTATATTCTATATTTTTATCAACAGTAACAGATTTCATATCTCTTTTTTAAACTTTTTTTCATGTTCCCTCTGACCACAAAAAATATCATAAACACTCTAAATATTTTCTGAACTATGCAACCCATGTGCAAGATCACATTTTGGTTTTGTAATTTCTGTATTTTTTCCCCTTTCAAGATGCTCTGGTCCTCTATTAAACAATTTGTGCTTCAGTAACTCTCATCAGATAGCTTTGATTTAGCGCATTTGTTACCACAGAGATGCTCCTTATTGCATGAAGCTTGAACAATGGCATTTGGGGACAAAAACTCGGCATGTTACAGCTTTGAGGGGCTGGTTTAAGGCTTTTAGGTTTAATCAGATAGTCATTAGTCGGGATTCGCCAGGGAATGTGAGTTTCTTGTGCTATTAACAGGAGTTCAGGGAGTAGTTGAGGTATGCGTAAGACTTAGACATTCACTGTTATTAAAAAAAAATCCTAACATATTTGCTCCATTGTGCTGCTGGGTAAAAATAAATGTATTAAGTAAAGGTAGTTGTCACTTATGGGCATGGGTATCAAGAACATCATAATTTTGTGTGAACCAGACACTTCTGTTTTATTCCATCCATTTGGTTTTTGACTCTACGAAGATGCAAAGTCCAAGGCTGCTTCGATGTAATGAAAGTTCTAAGGTTCTTTGAAAAACCGCAAAAGATTCTTACCTTTTTTCGTTATAATCTTTCTTTTTTATTTCATTGTAAAATGTCTTTTCACCTATTTAATGTAAATATGTCTTTATTGATTACAAAATAATAAGTAATAGTATAAAATCTATTGTAATATTTACCTAAATCCCACCTTCTCATAGAAAATAAACCTTAAATAGATTAGAGGATTTTAATTGACTTTATTTAAATCATACTATAAAGAAAGTAAATAATCTTAAACGAGATTAAATAATTTGAAATGCAAAATATGGTCAAAAAAATATCTCAAATAACTATTCATTTGGAATGACAATAATATAATAATATGTTTTCAAGAAGTTTTGAAGCCTGATCCTTTTCCTTTATATGTTTGACTTAATGCTTTAAACCAATTGGCTTATTAGCAAGTGATTAATCGACTTAGAACTTGAAATATCGCAGATTTCTTTAAGTTGTTACATTCTCTATGTTTTATTCCTTCTAAGTTGAAACCAATAAAAAGTTAGAAGCATTTTTGTATTCCCCGAGGATTTAGTGATCTATTAAAGCTGCATGCTAGCCAAACAGACATTTGTTCCCTCGTTTTTTTCCATTTAACCACCACATACACAATGTTTTCATCAATTAAACAACAGTTTTTTCCATATTCTTTTTCTTTTTCAACTACGATGGTCAATTTTGTGTTGCTCTTGTGTCGGTTTTGGTAAATTTAGCCATTATTTTGAGAAAGACAGAGCATTGTCTGCTTCCTTGACAAAAACCAGAGTATTATTTTGAAAAGTCAGTCAATCGAACTGTGTCAAACAGAAAATAAGACAAAACCTTGAATGGTAATTTAAAAAATAATTTGGACTACATAGCCTGGGTCGGATTAAATAAAAGAGTTAGCATTTTATATCCCAAGGATAGTTTAATTGGTTTAAGGTCTTGTCTGATCAGGTTTCCTTAAAATCACGGGAGGTTTTCCCCACACGTTAATTTTGTTAGTAAACAATAGTTTTTCAAAAAAAGTGTTGTTTCATATGAAAAAAAAGATAAAAGTCTTTATCGGGTTTATATATTAAACTCGATTGTAAGAACCTCGTGACTTAAGAGATGGTCACATCTTCCAAAGAAATGGGCCGAAACCCCCCCTCCCATGTGCTTGAAAAACACGAGGCAAGCATTTGATTTTGTTTTAGTCGAGTTTGTTTTGTTTGCACCAAATAAGCATTGGTTTTGAATTCAAATTCTAATAATTAATTTTGCATCTAATCCATACCCTTTTTGAATTAAATCTTATTCTTAATGGCCATAACGTTTTTGAATTAAATCTTATTCTTAACGGCCAAAGGTTATAAGTTTGTCTATAAATTCAAGGGGTAACCGTTTAAAAGTGACAAAAAACAAAAACAAAAATTGTAAATCTAACTCTTGTTCTTAAAACCCAAAAAGAAATTATATTTTTACATTATTTTGACAAATTTACCTCTCTAACCACCATACAAACCTGTATTTAACCCGTTCAAGTTTATTCATATATAACATGATAGTTGCTTATAAAATAGTTATTATCATATTCTGGCTGCAAAACAGCACTTGAGGTTGTTTAATGTAAACTTGCGATGATTAAGTCCACGTATGTATAAAAGTTATGTTGGAAACTAAAGCGATACTTTTCGTATTTGTTGAATGTTAGCTTATGATGGTTGTCCAAGCGTATATAGAAGCATGTTAGAAATATGGATTTAACAACTCTTGAGATTGTTCTGACGCTTGGATTTGAATAGCATTGAATTTATTTTGTCACAAAGTAAGAATATTTAAAGTTATAAGCCCAAGGGTTAGTTTCTGAAATAATTTTCTTTTATCTGCTTCAAACCAGTACTCTAAATTCAAAATGAGTTATAAGTTGAAAAATCTTTTTTTAAATGCTTAGCATGACAAATGTTTATTAAATGTATTTGTTGTTAAATGCTCGAGCTACAGAAAGCTCATACTTTGGGAAAAGCGTTATATCTTGAGATAAAGTGCTTAAAGATAGTGTTTTATACCAGCATCACTTAGATTCTTTACAAATACTCCATCGGTCCTACCATCCATCAGTCTCCCGATTCCCGCATACTCCCGCATCTTTACCTGTTTGCTGCTGCTGTTTTAGTTGGTTCCGTCCTTTTGCAACATCGTTTTATAACAAATTTTAGGTGTTTTATAGGATTAGTCAATGCATGTACAAGTTGAATTGAATATCAACGGTTATATATATATATATATATAAAAGAGTTAGCATTTTAAAAGCAGAAGAACTACTGCAACCTCTAGTAAGTAATTACATCCATGTAAGAAAAGCATGATATAAAAAAGCATTTGGTGGACAAATTTGGTGAAGTCGGGAATCAGATATTATACCCTATTTAGCATAGGGTTGGTTTCTGAAGTCAAGGTCGAAGGCCATCTAAATTCTAAAAACAACAAGCATATTTAATTGTGGCAGGTAGACAAACAGTGACTGATTGCAGGCCGTTTGATTTCCCAATTTATTATCATTTGATGGGGCCCTTGTGCTACCAGCCTACCACTACCACCTTTCTTCGAAATTAAGGTCTATTATTTGTCTGCACCTAAGTTTTCCAATTTTATTAATTGCCAAAATTATATGATCATTGATTAGAAAATATGTCGATAGTCACACACTCCGTAAATTTTAAATTTTTTTTTCCGGTTTAAAATGACGAATGAAAGTAAGAGCATGTTTTTTGTCACAATTTTCAAAAACATATTTTTTTTCTGAAAAATAAGAATAATATAGAGAATATGTTTGATTTGTATTTTTTATTCTGAAAAACATAAAATGTCAATTTAAGTATGTATGGGCAAATTAAATCTTAAAATTGTATTATTTTTATGTTTTTAAAGTGTGCTTAATAATAATTTTAAAAAAGAGAAATATGTTTTAAAAGCGTGCTAATAAGCAGTGCCAAAAATATGAAGCAAACATAAAACACATTTTTGTTTTTTATTTTTATTTATTTGAGATTAAAAAAAAAAAGATTCCAAAATGTATAAATTGCAATCTAACCTCTATTATGTTTTCCATGTAATCTGTTTTATTTGTAATGGGATAATTGTCCTTATTGTACATATCATTAGATTAATGGAGTTCTGACATGAAGAATTACATCACGAACATGAGATATTTTAAAATGTTGCCATCAACGAGTTTTTGGACGTCTGTAGTTTTTTTTTTTTTTTTAATATTTATTAAATAGTTTGTAAATAAAAATAATTTTCAAATTAATATGTGAATAATAATATCATAGTCACTAATTATGGTATTGAAAAAAATTTAAATTAATATGAGAGACTCTAACAATAACCTAAGTATGATAATAACTTCTTTTTTTTAAATGTCAATAAAAATGCCTCAGTTATGTATGTATAAATATTTTGAGGTATTTAATTAATATTGTAATTATTGATTATGATATTATTATTAATGCATTAATATAAATATTATTTTATTTTAAATTATTTTAATAATTAAAATAAAAATAAAATAAAAAAATAAAATGGATAAACTAATAAATCATCCAAAGAAGAATCTTATTAAATCAAACCTTCAACCTAATTGAAATCAATGATCTTGTCACGCTGTTAATAATTGCAATTGGCATTTACTCCTAGATTTTTAAAGGAACAGACGTCGGCTCACCAACCAAGGAGAGTCTGGCCCGACTATTGTTTGTTGTATATTAATGGAAATAATTGTCTGCCTGAGGCGTTTGCGGATCAGAATTGTCGTGCAGAAACTCGAACATGATGTTAACTGATACCCAATAGGAAACGGCTAGCTGTTCTCCTCGAGGATAGAGTCAAAGATGGCAACGTAATTACAGAATTAATTGTGTGTGAGTGGCGAGAAATGACACGTGCTGAGAACCGCCATTGATGACTCCAGAGAGAGAAACAACAATAAATACCCACTTAGAAATCCCTTCTTCGAGTAGGATAATACAGCGACAGGTGTTCTAGTAATTTGTTTCATGGATGTTGGAAACCTCTCTCTTCAACTTTCTTGTTCGGAACCGGATGAACTTGATTTCTGATGTTTTGGGTGGTGGTGGGTTTTGGTTTCTGAAAAGCGGTTTTGTTTTCACGTTTCATGTTCATTTTGACCTATCTTGAGCCTTCTTTTTCAAATTGAATCCTTGAGGCCCTTCCTCTTCCTCCATTGGGTTAAATGGGCTTCTGGGTTTAGGTTTTTAAAATAAAGTCTATCGGTTTTTTTTTTTCCTGGAAAAAAGTTTTTGTGTTTGCATTTGTGATTTTGCTTGCTGAGCCCTGAGTTGAATGCTAGAGACCCTTCTCCTTCTTTAGTTTCGGTTCAATGGGGTTGTTGAATTAAGGTATTTGTTTTTTAAAAGTGTGTTCATTCTGGTTTTAGCTTTTAAGTGAACAAAGCTGGTGTGGGTCATTTCTTCCAATTGGGTTGTTTGGTTCAATTGGTAGGTTTGTTTTAGAAAGTGTTTTTGTTTTCAATTTTTGACTGAATGGAAGGTAGCCTGGATTCTGTAAAAACCCCATTGTTGTCAACCGAAGGTGAGAAGCCCAAACAGGATGGGGGAGCAGGAGGCCGTGACTCAGTCAATGCCCTCAAACGTGATTTCTTCTCCCAATTGCCTGAAAAGATCAAATCTCAGCTTGACCCTGAGACTCCTTTTGAACTTGACCTTTCCAGAGCCAATGGCTTGATTGAAGGTATCTCAGGATCTCCGTTCTATTTTTCCTTTTTGAATCATCAAATATATGCTTACAGGACAATTATAATTAATTATTGCCTTTAGGTATGTGTTATCACTCCACTGTAATGAGTAAGTTGGGATTGGAAAATCAAGACACTGTTGAGGACCTTTATAAAGGTTACTCAGAAATTGTGCACACCCTTCTTAATGAGTTAGATAATTTTCTAAATGTTGTGTTTCTTGGTGGTGATGTATTGAGGCTCGTTTTTTTTTTTTTTTTTTTTTTTTTAATCTAGAAATCATAAATTAAACAAATATAAACAAGGAATTGTTTAGATGGTACTTAGAATTTTTCTGTGTGTTTAGGCTTTGGTCATGATGAAAATTTTACTCAGCAAGATGAAGTAATGTTCTCTCCTTTCTACTGTTTTATGCCTATATTCAATTAAAAATTCGTGTTCCCTCCTTTTCATTGTTTCATGCCTTTTTGATTCATTAGTACCCTGTTTATATCAGGAGAGAAAGAATACTATGAAAAACAATTTGCCACCCTCAAATCCTTTGAGGAAGTTGACTCTCTAGACTCACGTCATGTCACCGATGAAGAGCAAGATCGTGAACAACAAATCCAACATGAAAGAGCAATGAAAATATCAAATTGGGCAAATATCTTTTTGCTTGCCTTTAAGGTAATTTATCTTTTCTTCTAGAAGTATGGAAATATGATGTCATGGTTCATGAGCTTAGCTCTTATCCCTGACTGGCATTTCTCATGATATGCTCGTGGAAATTATTTTAATTGTTTCCTGTATCAGTTCCTGTGCCAGTTTGGTTTTCTCAACTGATGTTTAAAATAGGATAATTCCATCTTTTCAAAAAATTATCCCTCATAATGTTTGTGATTTTGTTGAACTCAATTTAAAAGAGCAAACTTTTGCATCCAAATGCAACTGGAATCAAAATAGAATTATCTTTTAGGTGTGAACCATGCGGTTATATGCTTTACATTTTTAATATCGATTGAATTTAATGTATATGTTATGACATGCAGATTTATGCTACCATAAAGACTGGATCCTTGGCTATTGCAGCATCAACATTAGATTCTTTGCTAGATCTGTTGGCTGGTGGCATTCTCTGGTTCACGCACCTGTCAATGAAAAATATAAACATCTACAAATACCCTATTGGGAAATTGAGGGTACAACCAGTAGGCATTATCATCTTTGCTGCAGTCATGGCTACACTCGGTGCGTCTTCATATCCTTGCCTCCTAAATCTGTATGGAATTGGAAATGTTAATATTGAAATGTGCATATTTAATTCGGATAGTGCACCACTTTTTAGATCCCCTTAGGTCCATTCCCGTTTCTAGATGAATGCTTTTTTTCTCCTTAACTTGATGCATGCTGCTATTACCTGTCCCGTAGCAGGATTTTGAAATGCTTAAAATAAGCCAGTGTTCATTTGCAAAAGTGATTTTACTGTTCCACAAAGCCAATGAAAAATGGTTTTGGTAGTCCTTATCCCCTTCCCATCTTCTATGCAGGCTTTCAGGTGCTGGTCCAAGCTGTTGAAGAATTGATAAAAAATGAACCATCTGAAAAGATGGCATCAGAGCAATTGGTGTGGTTGTTTACAATAATGCTCACAGCTACAGCTGTAAAACTAGTCCTCTGGTTTTACTGCAGAAGCTCAGGAAATAAGATTGTTCGCGCCTATGCAAAGGTTTCATGCAACACCCATATGTCAGCTTGTGCTAACTACTATGCTATGTTTATCACTTGTTTGTTTTAGCTCCTGGTTTAAAGTCTGATATGTCAAATGGGGATTGCCAGGATCATTATTTTGATGTCATAACAAATATAGTGGGTTTGGTTGCTGCTGTTCTTGGTGATACATTCTATTGGTGGATTGATCCAACCGGTGCTATTATCCTAGCAGTGTATACAATTTCAAATTGGTCTGGAACAGTTGTAGAAAATGCAGGTATACTGCCTCTCACACCCTAGTGCTCTTTTACTTCCATAATTTGAAGGACGGAAAAACAGATTACTGGTTATCAGTTCAACATACCCTGAATTTCTCATTATGGTGTTCATACAGTAGATAGATACCATCTATTTCCACCTCCACAACCCCTTATCATGATAGGTACCCAATCCCAATAGAAGAGTCCAACCCAAAATACCAGCATGATAAGTGGAAGAACCTCTCAAGCTTAAGTACCACTCCACAATCTCTAGTGGAACCGATGTGGGATTGTTTCATATCACACTCACTGACCCACACATTTAAGAGTGCTTTTCTACTTCCTGCATTTTAATGAAGAAAAAAAGACAAGGACTTGGTTTGTGCAGAGGAAGTTTTAATGGTGGAGATTAAATGTTTTATTTGATGATATATGTAGCTTATTTACTTTGGTTAAGATTTGTCATGTCATCAGTTTTGATGAATAGCTTGGATAGAAACTATGTTCATCAAATTATTGTTAGGTACAGGACAAAAGAACTTTTAGTTTGTGGCTTCAAGCCTAAGTATTCTTTTTCTCAGTGAATTTCGAAGTAATAAAGGATATACCTTTCCTCATACAGTAATTTTCTTTCCAGCAAAATCCTGTTTAAAGTAGCTTTCTCTCATTTTCTAGAGATTCATTAGTTGATCGGCAATGGGTTTTTGTATAGAAACACTTACAGTTATGATAGTATGGTAGGCTGTTGATTTGTCATGTTCATCATTTGCTTGTCCCTTGCCTTGCATTTATTTAACTGTTGCTTCTTTATGTAGTTTCACTGGTTGGACAATCAGCTTCTCCTGAGGTCCTACAGAAACTCACGTACCTGGTCATAAGGCACGATCCTAAAATCAAACGAGTTGACACCGTCCGAGCCTACACCTTTGGTGCTCTTTATTTTGTCGAGGTTTGTTGGTTAGAAGTTTCCCTTCAAGTCAGCTATGATCTAAAGAGTAATGGCATTGGTTTGATTCTGCAACATTTCATTATGATGAGTTTTGGGTCAAACTGGGCTTCTTCATCAAGAAAATATATGTTTTGGATCTATGGAAACCTTCATTTGCTGTGCAAGAGCCGCTGGAATTTTCTTTCAATCTTTTTTAAAAGAATTTGTTTGAAGATTCTGGTATTTGAAAAATTAGAAATATTTTCTAGAAATCATTGTCAAATGCCCACTCTTAAAAAGCATTTATTCTGAATATTTGATTCAAAAGTTTTATGTGATTGATGAAGACTGCAGGGGTTTAATTTAACCCAAAATCCCACTGCAACAATCTGGAATCCGTGGTTGAAATCAACTTTAATTAATATTGTAAAAGATTTCTAAAAACATCATAATTTCTCTGTTGATCCTTAATTTGTTTATTGGTTTGAGTGGGAAAAGTTTATCATTTTTCATATATATGGTGTTGAAAAAACAGGTTGACATAGAATTGCCTGAAGATTTGCCACTGAAGGAAGCTCATGCAGTTGGAGAATCATTGCAGATAAAGATAGAAGAATTGCTTGAAGTTGAACGGGCGTTTGTTCATCTAGACTTTGAGTGTGATCACAAGCCAGAACACTCCGTTCTCAGCAAGATCCCAAACAGTCCCCCGTGAGATCACTCCGGCCTGAAACTGATACCATCTTTTACGTTTTTCCTCTACTCTCTCCCCCCCTTCATGCTTGAAAACTACTTTGTGAGTGTCTTATTCCCCAGTTGAGGAGCCTGTCAAAAACGTACACAGACACATCCAGATATCACGTTGAGCGAAAGAGAGAGAAAGAAAGGTTACCTTTCTTTGAGCAGCAGATGTTTCGGCTTGTAGTACGGTTATTAATCATTTTGGTTATGAATATGTCCACATCTTGGAGTTTTGGATATAAATAAGTTTTTTTGAAAACGAAAATAATGCCCAAACTAATGATTATGGTATTAACTTACAAAAAAATCTCCAAATGATAGATGTACTAGTTTTGATATTATTTTTATTTTTAATTTATTTTAGTAATTTTTTTTTAAATAACCTAAATATGTCTAAAACTCCATATTTTGGCCTAAAATCATGGACATGAGGAGTATTAATTTTTTTATTTTTTTATAACCATGCATGTACATGCTAGCGTTTTTTGCACTTCGACTAATTCCATCACCATAAGGTCAAGGCTTTGGTTAGCCTTGGAGGGACTTGAACCCAATCATTTCATTGGGTAATCCTACCCTAATTTGCTACACCAACTAAGCTACCCCTCTAAGCCAAAGGGTGTATTAATTTTAAAAACTTCATTGTTTAAGATATGGAGAGTATATTATTAATAAGGTAGAATTTTCCATGAAAAACGGCTACTTCACAATTGTTAAAAATAAAATAAATAGTGGCATATTTGAAATTTCTTTCAAAAATAGTTTATAAGAATTATTTGTGAAAACATATATTTACAATTTTTAATCACATAAGGATACTTGTTTTTAGAAATGAAAATTGGATTTTCTCTGTTTTTTATTCTTATGATTACGTGAGGTTTATGTTTCCTCCTTTTTAGTTACCCTCCATTTCTCGACTTAATAATTCATTGCTCTTAGCAATTAGCATGTCATCTTTTAAATTCATATATTTTATAATACTTAATAATATTATGCATATATTTATTTACAATTAACTTTATAATTATATTGGAATTTTTAATAACACATCATAATGCACTTTCAATTCTTTGTCCTTAAATATTCAAAATATAATTTGAATCTTCCATTAATTTACAAATCTTTTTTTCAATCATTTAAGATATATATTACATTTATTTCAAATATAAGATCACACATTTTCATAAGTGTGTATACTTAACTATCTTATAATTAGGAAGAGAACATGGTCGATTTGTGTACCTTAACTTGCTTAACAGCGTTTTAGTTAAAACATTATCCTTGTGACTCTTATATTGAAAGCGTTTTTATAGGAATCGAAAAGAGTGATTACAAAGTTTTTATAACATATTGTATTCATATAAAAACGTTTTTATATCATTAAAATTACCAAAAATGACATTTAATATTTAATTATAAAAATAGGATATTATAATAAATAAATAAATAAAATGATTACAAAAGTATATAAATATATATAAAAATTTATATTAATAAAACCTAAATCAACTATTTTTATGATTATAAAAAATTTAAAAATATTTACAAAAATAAGTGACTTAATGAATAAACATATATAACTATTTGTATTAATAAAAACCTAAAACAATTATTTTTACGATTATAAAAATATTCATAAAAAGATTTGAATTAATGAATAAATATACATAAACATTTGTATTAATAAAAACCTAAAATAATTATTCATATGATTATAAAAAATATTTACAAAAAAATTGAATTAATTAATAAACGGTATGCAAAAATTTGTATTAATAAAAACTTAAAATAATTATTTTATAATAAAGTACTATGATTATTAAAAAATTAAAAGATTTACAAAAAGATTTGAATCATTTGAATTTTTAAAAGTATTTTATATTATTCAGATTTTAAAAAAAAAATAAATAGATTTTGTAAGGAAAAATAAATAGATATTTAAGGATAAACAAGTAAATATTTTAGAAATATTTAAAAACTTTTAAAGTGTTTTTTTTTTTAAAAAAAAAACATCTCCTAAGTACTTTTCAAAAAAAAACACTTCAAGTGTTTTTTTGAATTTTTAAAAGCGCTTTTCACTTCTAGGAATAAAAGTTGTTTTTTTATTGGCCCTTAATCTTTGTTAAAGTTGTTTTACCTACTTTTGAAGGGTAATTAGCTTTTCAGGATACTAGAGTTTTTTTTTTTTTAAGAATTATAAAATTAAATAGCAAGAAGAAATTAAGTTGAAAATTTTAGAGTATTTATTTTAAAAAACGACGAAAAGATTGTCTTTAAGAAAATGTTTGGTTTAATTTTATTTTTAAAATTTTAAATCATATTTGAGAGAGAGAAAATGAGAGATATTTATCTTATTTTTAAAAATAAGGTAGCATGTGTGATGTTGATGATGAACTTTATTTATTTTAGATCTTATTTATGCCTTAATGAATACAATATGGTTTTATTTTTATATATATATGATATTTATCAAATGCAATTAATATTTAAAATAATAAATATGGAAAGCATTATATTATTATTTTGAAGTCGCATCATTAGGAGTCTCTTTATTCGCATGTGTGATGTTGTTGATGAAATTTATCATGTTTGTGGAATATTTAAAAATATATTAAATAATTTTATTTCATTCTAATAATATTTCAGTATGCTCCCAAACACGCTACCATTTAAAAATAAAATGATTATAAACAATAACAATGCTTAAAACTAATTGTCATCTTAGCTAAACTTACGGAGTAAGATGGTTGGAAATCTTTGGCTTAGCAAAAGTTTGAGTTCGAGCTTTGAGAATACGATTTATGTTATATGGTAGGCGTTCATTCCGGGTGGTCGTCGATTCATATGAAGTAGTTTACCGTTTAAATGTAGTGCGTCTTAAAAACACGCTCGATGACACATCTAGGATTTATCTTAACCCTTTCACTACTTGTGTCAAGTTAAGGGAAACTTTATACTAATTGTACTTTATTTTTATTTTTTTAAACATCTTAAACATAATATATTTGAAATACTATTACTATTCACCTTTAATATTTAATAATAATAAATAAAAGAATACTATTAAGATCGTATTTTTAAATGATTGAAAATAAAAACAATTTTTATACAAAGGTTAAAAAATAAAATAAATTTTCATGTAATGAGTTTTATTATTATTGTTTAAATTTTCATGTAATGAGTTTTATCATTAAATTTTCATGTAATGAGTTTATCTTAAGTGGTAGAGTTTCAACGTTTTAAATAAGTATAAAGAGGGAATCGTAATAAGGACTATTTACTACCTAAAAATTAAATAATAATAAAAAATAAAAGAGTATAAACGTTTATCTAAAATTGTAAAATTTTAAGTAATGTAATATGAGTCCTACCTTTTAATTTATTTCGGTAAGTGATGTATACTGATGAATAATTTTTAATATTTATAAAGTATAACCAAAATATATTTTATTTTATTTTTATTTTTAAACAAGAATATATTCAAGATCCCAAATGATGTTTTGTTTGTTTGATACTTAAATAAAATAAATAACTTTTACAATTCAACGTGGCAACAAAAAGAAATAATAAAAATCCATGAGTGTTTTCTTTTAGGAAGACCCCGTACAAAAACGCTGGTGCGCTCCAGGCAACGCGTTAGCACTTATCGTCTTGTTTGGCTCCGTTTCCGCCCAGGTCTTCTGATAGATATGATTTCGATTCGAACATCTCTATCTCTCTATACGCTTTGTTTGTCTCAAGGAAAACTGTGGAAAAGTGAAGTAGGAAGAAAATTAGGAATTGAAACTGCTGTCGTTTCTTTTACCCAAAAATTATTTGAATTATATGAGATTATTTAATCTCTCAAATTAATTGTACAATAAGTGTCTAATTTGATAAATAAGTTTTGCTTCCAAATTCAAATTGGTTTTCTTTATTCTTTGTTTTTTCTCAGTAATCAAAACACCACAGAATTATGGTTATATTGAACAGATATTAGGCAGGGGATTCTGGTTTTATAGTTTTAGAACAATAGTTGATTCTGAAAAGTATGATAGAAACTTCAGATTGTTGTTTGAGACTAAAATATTAGAAAAGAAAAAAAAAACGAAAAAAATATATATATATTTTTCTGTGTTTAATACATAGTAAATATAGTAAATCAAATAAATTTTTATATTTTAATTTATTAATCAAATAAAAATTTTATATTTTAAAATTATTAATCTGTTACCAATAGGAAAGAAAGCAGTGAATAGTTTGAATATTATCGTCATATAATTTATTCAGTTTTAACCATATTTTATTTTTGCTCTTTCATTTGTTTCTTTAAATGATGCAAACTCAACAAAGTCTAAAAGAAAATAGGGGACAATCAATTTTTCCAAAAAATAAGTTTTTAATAAAAAGATTTAAAAAGAATATTTATGTATTATTTCAAATTCAAATTAATTTAAAATTTAAAAATTATTTATATAAGTGAATAAATGATGAAATTTTTAATTAATTTCAATTACATTATATTGTTATCAACATGTTTTTTAAAATAAATATTGTATTGAGGTTATTAGATATAAGAATGTAACGTTATATTATTATTATTGTTGGAATTTATTTTGGTCAGGAGTTAATTATTGTTTTTGTTTTATTTTAAAAAAGCAATAATTATATCAAACAATATATAGACAAAATAATAATTTATATCTTGACATACCCTAAACATTTTTTGTTTATTTTTGGTTTAAATTCATTATCTTTGCTTTTTCTAACAATTTTTATGATATAAATGTACTAACATGCTATTTTTGAAGATGAGATTTGATATGTGATTTATTGAAACACTAATGAAATAATTAAATTTTCAATTAAATATATATATATATATATATATATATATATCATATATATATATATATATATATATAATAAAAGTATGAAGAATTATATTTTTTTTTAATGATTAAAATAGTTTACGTTCTTATTTAAAAGAATGTTTAGAATTATTATTTTTGAATATGTATAAAAGAGCTTTGAAATATTAGAAAGGAAAAGGTTGGCGACCTATTTGTCAATTTTGGTTGAAAACATGCTAATTTACAAATATATATATATATATATATATATATATATATATATATATATATATATATATATATATCTCTCTCTCATCAAAGTATGAAAGAATTATATTTTTAATGATTTAAAAATAGTTTGGAACTATATTTAAAAAAAGTATTTACATTCTAATTATTTTAGAACATGTATAGGCTTTGAAATATTAGAAGGAAAGGTTGTAATTTATTTATCAATTTGGTTGAAAATAATGATATAAAATTTACAAAACATGTTTTTTTTCAATGTTATGGTAGAAATATATTATTTCTTAAAGACAAGTTGTCTTTGAGACTTGACTCAAGTAATAAAATGAGATGGATGTACAAAGTAATAGCTCGAGTGCTATGAGACAACGTGCAGCGTGTATTACAAAGTAAATTAGATGTTTAATAATGGTTTGTTAAACTCGAAGGTTGAAGGTGACTCAAAAATAGTAATCGATTGTTTTAACAAAAGGATCGGTGTTCCTTGTTTTATTACTTCTATTGAGGTATTAATGAAAGACATTTAGAAGCTATATCGGGATCTAAATATTTATAGTTGTCACCATGTGTCACCATAGAAGCTAATAAGCCAAGAAATATATTATATAGGTTAAAAAATTTGGCTTTCAAACTTATTTAAAAATGTTAATTTTAGTATCTTTGTAGATTATTGCAGATCTTTATCAAATCGTTTTTCTATGGTTAGCGCTTTGTAGTTTCCCTTCATAAAAAAAAGTAAATTAGATGTTAAAAAAAAAAGCTAGATTTTTTTATTGGTTTTTAGATTGTTCTTAGTAGCAAATTAGTAATAATAAAAAATAAAGATGCTTTATAAATTTTTCATCGTACATAGATGTAAAATACCTTAAATATAATAGTGAAATTACCATGTCTAGGTTTTAAATGAAATTTGTTCTTTAAAATAGTTATTAACTATTTTAAGATTTTATTGCTACAAAATGTTGAAGTAATTATGGGTAATCTATGGCTTTTGTGACATCCCTATTCGAGCACGAGACGGATCAGCCTGAAGCTCAAGTATCTCACGCGAACATAGTTTGAACCTGACACGGCTTGAAGCATGGACTATCAGATCCACGACCAAAGGCCCAGGTTGTGCGGGCACATCCTCTTCCGGTTATCGTCTCAGAAGATGGCATTGCTTGATAATTTCTCGAATGATCGCCATGGCCAGCAACGTAAATCCACAAACCACATCACGTAACCACCCTTAGGATGATCAGACGATCCTTGAGGCGAAAGAGAGTCGGATGACTTGGTTATACAAAAGGAAAAACGGTTGACGCACAAATGAAGCACCCTCCTCCCTTTCATTTTGGAAACCAATCACCCACTTTCCATAGAAAGTGAATCATTCTCCTCCTTCATAAATGATGAAGGAATCGCAATAGAAAGAGAGGTAAAAAAGATACTACTGAAAAATTGACATTGACGCTCTCTATTTCTCCTTTTAACTTAAGCATCGGGGCCGTCGGCTACAGTAAGTCGGTGCATGCATTTGTTTCACGGTCCTTGCCGGTTAATGCCAGCGACCGGAGATTCCGAAATTGAATGACGATTGGCCGCAGTTTGTAGGGCGACCCGAGCAAAAATCTCGCCGGCCCAGCGGCGAGTGCGAGGGCTTGGCGCGCTCGCGCCAGTGGCGATCCCCACCCCACGAAGATTCGGTAGTTCAGCTCGCACTCATCAGGTTCGTCGGATCCATCGTATTATGGCGTAAATCGATTCGCCGAGGACTAGTTTCTTATTTGGTCGGGATATGGGCGAAGCAAGAAGAGCGAACCAGACGGTCGTGGATGCGGGTCGTCTTGACCATCTTGCATCAAGAGGAATAATGGTCGCTTACAACGAGGCTCGTTTGGAAGAGGATCCCGAATTGAAATGCACGAGGAAGCGACCATCCACCCCCGGTCGAAGCAAATAAAAGCCCGAGCTATCCTGCCAGGCGGCAGGTAAATCGGCGGCGGACCACGAGTTCTGTGGTTATAAAGCTGCACGATCTATCACCCAAAAGAAGAACAATGTGGCTGAATCGAAGGAAGCCCGTGCGGTTCAGTGATTCAGTTGGTAGCATCATAGTCTGAAGAAATCAGTAGAGATGACAATAGTTTAAACCGAGCCCGAAAAATGTGCCCGCAGCGCAAGGGCGTAAAATCCACTTTGATTCGTGTATCCTACCTTAGGGTTGCAGCACTTTGTCACCCATCCGCCTTCTTGGGGACACGAAGACATGCTATCCTCGGTGGCTACATCTTGAAGCTGAGCTATAAGTGGCTTTGTCATCTAGTCTTTGCCATGTCACGATGGCTCCTCGATCAATATGACCATGCGCTGTAAGAAATGATACTCAATGGGCGACAGCTTGCATGCAAGATGTTCCTAGCCGGCTTGAAGGGGCTCGCCTGGCTGAGACTCACCACAGGCTCCTGCGGAGATCTATCCGGCTGATTCGTTGGTTGTAGTTCACATTTGTTTCTCTATTGCACATTGCTCGAGTTATCTGAGAGAGGAAACATGAGTTCTGGAAACCATCTTCAAGTGGGACGACGGAGTCCATCGCATTCAGGAGAATTGCCTGAGGGGTGTCATCGACATATTGATTCGTGCAGTATGGATGCTTGGTCCTCAGAATTTCGAATGAGCTTTGGGGCGAGCCACCTATTCTTCCACTCGTTATCTACGGATCTATTTGCCTTGATGGAAGAATTATGCAGTGGGCGGACATGTTCAGCTGCTTGGAGGGAGATGATATCTAGGCGGCCTCTCGAACCTTGATGATCACATTAAAGCAAAGCGAGCCACACTAAGGGTCGGTCACAGATAAAAATAGAACTACTAGAATTAGAAGCTGAAACTCTAAGAGACGATCGAGAGAGAAAGAAGGAACCCTACAGTTTACCACAGTAGAATTTTGTGACTAAAATCAACAAAATTTATATACACGCCTAAGTTCTCTTTGCGTAGTCAAACTCTTTGTGATTATAGTAGTCTAAGGTCGAACACGGGGATGGGTTTTCACCATCTAAAAATGGTTGTGAGTGCATGAAGGAGTAAGGCTTTCTATTTGGACTCTTTGGATTGTGTTTTAGCCGGTGGAAATGGTTTGAGAACTACGTAATTGTATAAAAGCGAATTTAAGTGTGAAAAGTTAACTTTGAGTTGGGTTACTAACCCATAAGTTAGGCGAACAAGTCCTCGGGTTTTATCCTCGCGTTATGACATGTATGTACTGCATATGCTATATGGGATCTATATTTAACTAACAAACCTCACCCATGAAACAACTCCCTCTTTGAGTCAATCCCCAGGTGGCATGCGATTATAGCCACTTTCTTGTTTAAAACCTAATAACATTTAATATCATCTCGGAGGCTCGTAAGACCATCCTAAAGAGTCACGATTAAAGCATGGAAGTGATGGCCAAAGATAAATAACATTAAAATGCTATGCAACCTAATTGAGAAACCTAATATAAATATCATTTTAGAGGCTGTAGAGACCATCTAAGAATCACGGTACCTCTCTCCTTTGAATATACCTTTGGATTCTAAAGCATGGAGAGTATTAGCGATAATGACATTCAATGTTATGAAGCCATGTTTTGAGAATATAAAGGCCAGCCATCTCACCTTTGCAGTAGCAGCTTTTATCTGAGAACAACATGCATATGCCCATACAAGATACAAACACACCTTCTCTTCAAAGAAAGGAAACTAGTCAAGCATCTCTTGAGTTGTCATCCCCTTGAAGAGGGTGTTTGGCGTAGAGAAAGGAGAGAAAGGAGAGAGAAGAGAGAAAAGCAAAACTTTAAAATAAAAGACTTTATTTTAAAATGGCTTACAAAATATCTTCTCCTCCCCCAAATTGTTCCTTCAATTGTTCTCCTCTCCTCTTTTCTTTTTTCTTGGTTACAAACAGAGGGCTTATATAGGCCTCCTCAGTATGAAAATACCAAAAAAAACCTATGAAATTGGCTAAGTTATGAGACAATTAAGTAATACATAAGTTTGGAGGCGGTTTTTGGCGTTAATTCTGGCATGTGGGGAGGCCTCCAATTGCTGAGGTGAATTTCGTAACTAGCGAAATCACAAGCCTAGATGAAGAAAAATTCGCTAAGGCCGGATAATTTCGTAGCTAGCGGAAATTTAAATCGTGCAATGTTATGGGCCTTGAAATCGGGTTTTTTAAGCTAAAAATGGTCCGCCTCGCGGCGAATTGGTCTAGCGAAATTTAATTGTTTTTGCTAAGGTTAAAAATTTCGCTAAGGTTAATTTTCGCAATCTTAGCGAAAATTTTCAGCAACAGCGAAGAAGTCTACATTATTGATCCTTGCTTGCTTTTCATCACACGCCCCTTCAAGCTTGCCGAATTTTCTTCACTTTGCTGTTTTCTCATTGATTCTTGGGTTGGTTGATGTTTGAGACTTGAATTCCCGACTTCCTTGATTCATCTTTGTATTGAGATTGAGAACTCTGAAAGTGTGCGAAAGCCTCTGAAAACAACCAAAAATACCCTCTAAATGGCATAAGTGTTACTAAAGAGAACTAGAACACTTCAATTGGCATAAATGACATGATTAGTGAAAGCACTCAAAACCTATCTAATATAGGGTTCAAAATAGCGCACGGGCGCCAAATGCACTAACGAAGCGTTGCTAGTCCCTTAGCAATGCAAAATAAAGAAAAAGTAGATGCATGTGGTGATTTACAAAAGGTTATGATTCAAAAAAGGTACATGTACATATAAACAATACCTTAAACTGAAAAATTGAAATCAAATTTGAAAACCGATATGAAAGAATCAAAACCATACAAGAACCATTTCAGGTCAAAATTGGTTCCATGATTCTCGACTTGAATTTCCACCTAAGTCTAATGATTCTTTATGTAACAGTTAAGCTAATAAGCGCAGGAAATTGCCACCTCTGACTAGCGACATGGCTGTAAGTTGTTGAACAACCCTAGATAGGGCCTGAATTGCACGACTTTTCTTTCTTTATGCATACACATACGTAGGGTGCGTCTTGCTCGACTTTGTAGAAGCAGTATATGGTCCGCGATGACTCGACAAGTGGGTTTTGAGGCAGAAGCGAAAGGATCCTTGACCACTTATCTAAAGAAGCCACCGGGACTGGAACGACTTGAAAGTGACGGAATAGTAACTGCTGAAATTCTATGCGTATAACGAACCACGCAAATCGATGACTCAGTGATTAAGGCTTAGGGCATCGGGTTTCAAAACTCACCATTCACCTGGATGTCTTTCGAGGTTTTCAAGGCAAAACTTCCGACTTTATTTTCTTTTTCTTCTTTTCTTTTCTTTTCTTTTTGCTTTTCTTTTCTTTTCCTTTTTTGGAAGACAACATTGGTCTTATTTGTAGTAACAAACCTATCCTAGGTTTGCCAACATACCTAGGTCGGCTTTGCAAGCGAAAGAAGGCACACAATTTCCACGACTATTGGAGCAATCTGGGTGCGGTGTGTGAATTAACATCTGGAAATATCAAGTTGAGCATCTTTAGACTTCAGTGACCAAATTTAATTCAAGCATGGAATTTGTCTAGCATATAAGTAATGACCGATTCACTTTTTCAACATGAAGCAATTGATTGTCGATTGTGGCGATTCAATTGTTCGATTGAAAGAAAAACATTACGCATAGTGGAGGCATAAAACATGATATACAAAATTCGTATGTATATATCTTTTGAATAGCTTTTGATATAGCCAAAGTAATTTAATCATGAATACAAAGCTAAATACAAAAATATCGCCTCTTTTATGGCACAATACATAAATCTAATCAAGATCGGTAGGCGTTGATAAGGCGTAACTAAACAAAAATAAAAGAAACTTTAACCACCTCGCTGCGTAGTGGTGGTGGTGGTAGACTGGCTGGCTAACTTTGCCCGTGGAACATCGATGAAGAATTTGCATCGGTGGTGGGCTCCTCTCTCTGTGCAGGATCACGAGGAAGACCCGGTGTCATAATCGGTGTGATATCGAATGGCCTTTGGGCTGACCTCGATCCTGGCTGACTGACAAGCTGCAGTGAGCGGATGGCATCCGTCACACCGGCTATCTCTCGAGCTAGCATGGATGTACTCCGTGAATGATGTCTTTGAATAGGAAGGCACGGGAGTATCTGCTTTGCGGTTCTTGATGTAGTGTGTGGAGAGATGGAGTGAGCGATCACGGAATGGGAGTCCTCTGCACCTCGGGCTCAGGGGCAGGCATATCATCTGTGTGGTGGTCCTCAGCCTCCTGACCCGGTACCTCCTCCTGGTCCTGTGGTCTTATATGGAATGAGACGGGCATAGTCATAACGGTCTGACTCATGTGATCCTTCTCACATCTAAATACCAGCTCCTCTGATCATGAACATAAGCCGTCTGGCGGCATAAATGTGGAATACTCTGCCGGGCGGAGTCCTTCGATGGACATACTCCTGCGCAGCGAGGAAGCCATCACCCATTTCGGAGGCGGGCAAAATCCCACGAGATGCGGTAAAGTGCCTCCGGATGGCTCCTCTCACGCATAATCTTGCGGAGGAGCGAGGCTGTGGCGCCTCACGTAGCAGTGAGGTGTCGGCGCCCGAGGCGGGGCGCCTCCTGTAGAATCACCCGGGCGGTGATGTCTACGGCCGGTGCACCGGTCATCTCCTGGCGTGAGGGCGGGTGGGCGGCTCTATAACCCTCGATTTCTTGCTTGTGGTATGCGCGATCGATCTTCTTTGATGTCGGTGGTCACAGTACACAGGGCGGTCATGTGACTGAATCTCTGAGTGGACCGTCTGTCTCCTGGATGTCATAAGTGGTAGGCGCATTACCACTCTTGGGTAATAAAGCTGTGGAGTCATGAAGGGTAGGGTGAATACTCCTCGATCAATCTCAAAGACTCCACTTTGTATAAATTCGACCCTCAATGCGGGGCGTCGTAAAATGACTCGATGAAACTCTGCGGTGGAGTCGCGCCGAATGGGGTTCCAGCGAATAGTGGCCTCCGGATCCTCGGGCGGCGACAAGCGTGGTGATGAAGTCGCCGGCGGATGATCGGAGTGAGGGGGGCTAGAAGATGATGACCTTTGGGCCGATGCGGGGCACAGCTTGGGCCCTCCTAACTCTCTCAGGCGTGGTACGAGGCGATGGGGCCGGGGTCCAGTCAGGTGTCCCGATGCTTGTCGGAATCCACGAGGCTCCTCGGATCACGCCTCACGGGGCCAGGTGATGTCTGAGGCGGGATGGCGGGGCTGGGAACCTCTCGGCGTCTTTGAATCTCAGGGCGAAGACGGGACCCACCCCGTCTGAACTCCTCTGCGATGCTCGAAACCAGGCTCTCTTTCGAAAGGCTCGACTCATGAAAATATAGCTGCTGCCTTATATCTACAGGCCCCGAGAGATCTGAAGCCTCTTTGAGCCCGGTTGAGCAGTGGCTGGGTGGGGCTCTTGACTATATTGAAATAGCCACCTGGTAGCAAATCGGGGCTCCCGGGCACGCGCGTGGTGAAGGCTGCTCCACGGCTGCCCAGGCTGACAGTCTGGCGGTGGGCTCGAAACTCACGAGGCGGGGTGAGGCAGCGACGCGGCACGGCCCGGTGGGCGCGCGGTGACCATTTGAGACTTCGAGGGCCGCGGCGCGAAGCTTGATCGTTGGGAGATGCGGGGGCCGGGAGAAAGAATGTGAAGTGGCCTTTTGGACACCTCGAGCTTATATAAGCGTTTTAAGTGAGCAGTCTCCACTGCCAAATTTTCTGCTCTCCATTTTGGCGAATTTATCAAGCCAGATTACTATATTGCATTAAAACAAAAATTTAAATTATTAGTTAATATTTAAAATAAGAATTATTATTATAAAATTTAATATATATCTTTTGTAATTAAAATTTAAAAGCAACCTAAGCACTACACTAATTAAATTACTGAAAATGAAAAATACTAAGTTAAAAATTTTGAAAAATAAGTGCTAACAGATTAATAACTAACAAGAGCGAAAATAAAGCGTGAAGCTGTAATTCGGTTTTTGAAAACAGGAACCAGGTTCGATTCGAATTCTCGAAGTGCGAGGAGAATGATCTCTCCTCGACCCACACGAGTTACACAGGCCCTAATTCCTTAGTTTTGGGCCCGATTTGTTGATACTGCTCCTCGTGTATTGTGCAGATTGACGATTGGTTTTGCGGTGGGTGATGGCAAGACCAAAATTTCTTCATTTTCTTGGGCGATCAACTCCTTGCATTTCACGGACAACGTGTTTTCACTGCACAGATCGTTAAAACAGCGTCGTGGTGATTTTCAATTTCTAGCGACTCATGTTTGTTGTTCAAATGAAAGATGTTCAACTCCGTAGTCATGTTACCAAAAGTTAATTGCATGACTCCATTCGAAACATTATTATTGCCATTGGCGGTCTTGAAGTAGTCTTCCTAAGATGATTGGTACATGATTGGGTTCACTAGCAATTGGTTGGTGTCGAAGTACCCGCAAAATCTGGGGTAGTAGGGAATTTGTCTATCTTCACTAAGACATCCTCAACTACCTCATAGGGATTTTCAGCGATCTATCGAGTGAGTGTGATGTTGGTAGGTTTAAAGTTCACTAGATGCTTGCTTGTATCTTGAATCGACATTAGGTTCACCTGCTGGCTCTAAATCAAGCAAGGACTTTTCTATACAATTCCCACCAATGAAGCTTGAATTGTAAGAGTCCGGGATCTTTGTATTTGTGAGGGTATTTGCTTTGGATTATAGCAGCGATATATTTCGGTGAGAAATCTCTTCTTCTCGATACCTAATCCCTTTTGATTATTAAGTCGCCAAAAAATTTTGCATAGCGGGGATGAAACATTTGATTAGGTCCGGTAGAGTATGTTAACCTTCACTTGCCTTAAAACCTCAAGAATGCCTGCTTGTTGAGTTGTCTTCTAACTCTTTCCTCTAAGTGCTTGTGGAAATATAGGTGGTATCACGGTATTTCATTGATCCTCCTCTGGGAGACATGCTCAGGTTACAGATTCTTCTGCTGCACAGCAGTTGCATGGGCTTTGGTATGGGATTGATCAACCTCTTTTCCACTTCTAAGGGTTATTACGGCGCTAACCTCAATGTTCGGTGTTGGATGACCACACCTCATGAATTCCTTTAGGATTTGGGCTTGTTGTGATGAAACCTCCCTCTCTCTTGTACCTCCTAACAACGGTGATTTTGGTGATTAGATCACATGAGTTATCAATTTTAAGTTTGAGATTACTCTCAAGCCCATCTATTCTCTTGTTCGATGTATTCTCTACCACGATGCCAAGTTCTTTGTGCGGTTGCGTGATTCCTTTTGTTCCTCGACAAGTTGCCACCACCTTACTCGGAATTCAAAATGAGCACTCCGCGAGGAGATGGGAATCGATCTGTTGCATTGCCGGTTAACGAGGGATATTGAGTTGCATAGATCCATAAGCGGGTTGGATCTCTTATCACAAGTTGGAATGAATTCTCTTCAAATTGGACATGACATACCATTTGATTGTTGGTTGTTAGCGGTTGAATGTCTTGAATGTTTCGCATCAGCATCGATCGCTATTCGGGGATATGGATGACATTATTAGGGTATGGGGTTTGGAAATTAGTGCGAGGATTGGGTATGCAGGATTCGATCCTTTATACTGCACCTCTTGGAGTTGTTGCCTTCAAGCTCCTCTACCTTCATAGCTAGGGTGGAAATCTAGCTCTCATTTCTATTTCTTGACGATTGCATACATCCATTATGGGTTATTGGTGGTCCTCATCCTTTCAATTCTCTAGAGTTAAGCTCATCTGACATAGAAGTTGACCACGTAATTTAAAATCCAAAACAGCTAATGAGGATGTTTGTAAAAGTCTCTCACACACATGGTTTCTAAAGAGGATTGCCTCATGGCGGGGATTTTCACCGTAAGTGGTTCACTTTGACATCCAGTGTCAAACTTCCCGTGGTGTGGACATGCGCGTAGTTTCCATAAATCTTTCGACAGTAAAATCTCTCACCATCTGAGTGCAAAGGTATAAATTTGTCTCTTGAATTATTGGTTTATAATTACTAAAAAACTTCTTGAGGAATTACACTTTACTTGACTGTTGATTCTAGTTACAGCCTCGATAGGTTGAGCCATACTCTTAGCCTTGTCCTTTAGGAGTCAATGGGAAATGCCTTTAGCTTGATGATCATGTCCATCATACCTTCCTTAAGAGTGATTTTGAAAACCTCCTCAAAATCCCTAATATGAGTGTATGGATTTTTCATTTTCTATACCATGTGATATGTGCCAGAGATGAGGTGCTGAGTATGGCCTCTTTGCTACATCTTGACGGGAGGAATGATACGAGATGGGCGCCCAACTCTAGGAGGTGGATGTGATCCACTAGTTCTATAGGCATTTGGATTCATGAGTTCTACTGGTTAGCTCTGTTGTTCCTCGAGTATGGGATCCGTGGTGTCGGACAGTACCAGCAGCTTCTTTAGTGGTCGAGAGTTGTGTACCATATCCTATCTGATCTACTGATGTGTCTCTATCCTTTGTTGCATAAACACATATTCTGAATTTAGAGACAACGAAAGTGCAACAAACAACTTGCAAAATTAAAATTAAGCGAATGAAGCGAAACGGTGCGATTCTTTGCTAGTGCTAAAAGCTGGCGAGTTCTATGGCCGAGTTACCAAAAAGAGGTAAAAGGTTACCTTCCTTGTAGGTATGGATCCGCAGTACTCTTAACTACCATTAGTAGTTTGGCACCATCCAGAAACAGCGGCGCCATTGATTCGATCGTGCCAAAGTAGGCTAGGCTAAAATCAACAAAATTTATATACCTAAGTTCCTACTCTTTGCGTAGTCGGAAACTCACTACCGGTACTGGTGTAGTCTAAATTCAGTTTCTGAGGATGGGTTTGCATCACAAAATGGTTTGCATGTCAGTGCATAAGAAGGTAAGGCTTTCTATTTGAACTCTTTGGTTTGTGTTTAAAAGCGATTAAATGGTTTGAAAACTAATAATTGTAAAGCGAAATTTAAGTGTGAAAAAGTTAGCCTTTGAAGATTTAGGTTACTAACTTGGCAGAGTTAGGGCAAACAAATGTCCTCGGGTTTTATCCTCGCGTTATGACATGCAACATATAGTCCGTGGCATAACTTGGGATCTATATTTAACTAGCAAAAGCCTCACCCGGCCCCAAAACAGCACCTGTTTGAGTCAATGCGGGTAGCATCAGTTATGGCCCTTCTTTGTTTAAAACCTAACATTTAATATCATCTCAGGCTGCGTAAAGACCATCTAAAGAATCCACGATCCACAAAGCATGGAGAGTATTGGCCGTCGATAACATTAAATGCTATGCAACCTAATTTGAGAAACCTAATATAAATATCATTTGGGGCGCTCGTAGGAGCCATCTAAAGAATCGATACCTCTCTCAACGAATATACCTTTGGATTCAGCATGGAAGTATTGGCCAAATTAATGACAATTGATATTATACAACCATGTTTTTGAGTATAAGGGCGCAATACTACATGTAGCTTTTAGTAAAGAGGACAACTAGCCTCTTTGCAGTGAGCAGCCCATCTTCGAAGAGGCAGCGAAACATCTCTTGAGTTGTCATCCTCGAGAGGGTGTGGCAATGAGAAAGGGAGAGAAAGAGGAGAAGAGAAAAGCAAAACCTAAAATAAAAGACTTTGTTACAAAATGAAAACTTCTAATATCTTCTCCTCCCCCAGGTATTGTTCCTTGATTGTTCTCTCTCTACTTTTTCTTTTTTGAATTTACAAAACAAAGAGAGGGGCTTATATAGGCCTCCTCAAGGTATGAAAATACCAAAACCTATAAATTGGCTAAGTTATAGGACAATTAAGTAATACACCCAAGTTTGGAGGCCGGTTTTGTATTAAGTACAACATGAGGCATCATTTCGCTAAGTGAGAATTTAGCTAACTAAGCGAAATCACGAACTAGCCAATGAAAGAACCCCGCTAAGGCCGGATAATTTCGCTAACTAGAAATTTAGCTACTTCATGAAAATGTTGTGAAATAGCGAGAAATGTCGGGTTTTAGCTAAAAATGATTGCTAGCGAAAGCGGGTGGTGATTTGGTGTTTTGTGGGTTGTAAATTTTCGTTGGGTTGAGAAAGTACCGCGATCTTGGCGAAAGTACTCATAAGCTGTAATTCCCATTGATCCTTGGCTGCTTTTTTCCAATACTATCCATACTTGGTATTGCATCGAATTTTCTTCCACTTTGCCTTTGTTTTCTCATTGATTCTGCCCCGAGGTGGTTGATGAGCAGGACTTGAATTCCAACTTCATGATTCATCCTTTGTATTGAGATTAGAACTTTCAAAAAGTGTGCAAAAGCCTACAAAACAACCAAAATACCACTCTAAATGGCATTAAGTGTTGCAAGGAGCTAGAACACTTCAGTGGCACGTGACGCATGATTAGTGCAAAGCGCCGAGCTATCTAATATAGGGTTAGAAATGGCACTTTTGAGCCTTAATCATACGACTACGCGGTGAGATGAACATTTCTTTTGATAAATTTGAGTTTAGGTACAGTGAGGTAGTCCTCAGGGTCTTATTTTCAATTATGGGGACTTACTTTTAGGCTCGTCTGATACCGCCGTGTTAGCCAGGAAACTGGATGGATCAGATGAAAGTCGTGCCCCCAGGCCCACCACACAAAAATGATCGACTAAGCGGTCGGTCTTTGGAGCAAATTGACCTCCTGAGTATAGCGATAAACGGCTACGGCATTGCTACCAATTGTCAGTGTAGGAGCGTGAAAAAAAGCAGCTCCTCTGATCAGGCCTGGGACCAGGACGGGCCTCGGAATAGAAATTCAGCGCGTGACGGGCGGGACCAGGAGTGATTAGTAGTAGACCCCTAGAGGCTCGATATGCACAGACGGGTTAGATAAATCCACATATGTTAGTTCCCTCCTATCCAGTGGGGAGAAGGAACAAATATCGAAAGTTCTGGTTCGTGATATGGATATATTTGCCTGGACTCACTCAGACATGGCTGACATTAACCCCGTACATGCCTCTCACAAATTGAATGTCATCCCTTCGGTCAGGCCGGTTAGACAGAAAGTGAGGCGTTTCCACTCGGGCCGCCATCAAGTTATTTAGGCAGAAGTGGATAATGTAAGATTCATCAGGGAGATAAAGTACTTGAACCATTTTGATAATGGTGGTGGTCCTCATATAAAAAAGCGGAAAATAGAAGAGTGCACTTGCAGACTACATTTGATCTGTGAGGCATGCCCAAAAGGCAGCTTCCCTCTACCGGATTGACGGTTGACCGCGTCGGTAGGGCATGGGATATTTTATCATTCATGGATGCCTTCGCGGGATATCATGAATACCCGTATCCGCCAGGGCGATGGAAAACGGCATTACATCACCGTGCGAACTGTGCCTTTCTGATGCGTGATGTCATTCGGCAAAAGAATGTCGAGCGATATATAAGTTTGGCGACCAGAATATTGGTATTATGGAAGACGTGGAGGTTTGTTGGTGACATGTGGTAAAAGTCGAGGCGCTGGACATATTTGAACCACGTGAAGTTTTTTGAATATGGATATGGTGCGAATGATGCCTCAAGTCTTGCCTTGAAGCATCGAATATGGGCCGATTCTTGGGTTTCATGGTGACTGAGGGGATAAAGCCAACACTTCGGCTTAAAAGCAATTTTAGATTCCGCTCAGCAGAAGAGTCTGTATGATTGATTGGCCAGGTTGGCCTTTAGAGCGGTCATCTCTCAGTTTGGCCAGTCCCCGAAATCGTTGCTGTTATAAGGGGCTGACAATGGTGGAATGGAGGGGTGATGAAGCCCTCACAGCTATCAAACAGTATCTTACAGAACCTCTAGTCCTTGCTAGCCCTGAAGCCGGCGAAACACTCTTTGTATACTTGGCAATTTCAGATGTCTCAGTGAGTGCTGCCATGTTCAAGGAAGATGAGAATAAGCGACCCGGTATTTTTAGTCGGCCAAGTCCTTAGTCGCCCGCGAAGCTTAGATCTAACCACCTCGAGAGTAGGCGACATTAGCCCTCAGTGATAACCGGCTGCCCGTACCTTCGAAGCACACCCCGTTATTATGCTAAGCCTGACCTTCCTCTTGAAGCCTTAATTTACAAGCCCTAACTTGTCAGGAGGATGGCTCGATGGAGCAATTAGTTGAGCGGGCCCAGGTATTTCGAGTATAAGCAGATTAGCTAAAAAAGGACAAGTTTTGGCATATTTTCTGGCGAATCCCAATCCGGGCGGGAGTGAGCACAGGCGGCTTGAACTAGTAGACCCGCTTAATGTAAACCGAGGCATCTCGTGCCGGAGTTGGCATCGGTTTGCAGCAAATCTCCGGTAGGGGAGAAGATCGAAGCGACGGTCGGGTTGAGCCGGTGCCTCGGCGAATCGAGTATGAGGCCATTCTAGTCTGCAGAATTGAGCTGTGACTCGTGTCGCCGTGAGCTCTGATTCGATAATTCTCAATTGTTATTAGGCGAGTAAGCAGAAGAATATGATGGGCCACCTGGGTGGCTTTGTGCCTGTCTTTTAGTGAAGCTCGGCAGGTAGCTTTTCATCTTGAAACTTCCGGGCACATCGGGGGTATAATGAGAGAAAGTAGAAACCTTGTGATGACAGGCTTCTCTTCGGTTAACGACATTGTTTTCCATCTATTATCAGTGGATTCTTGATTATACTACGGGTAAGTCGGGTGGACGAGGTCCCGCTACGGATGGACCCCATTTCTGATATATCGACATGCGAGAACTCCCGAGCAAAAGGAACAAAGCTCCCGCGAGGTCCGATCCGGTCGGCGGAGTTATCTTTGGTTAATGGGAAAGTACATTTTAGGCGATCTACTAGCGAATTAATTTTCAAAGGTGTAACCTCTTGAAACCGGGGACAATATACATTGGTGAATTACATGAAGGATATCTGGTAATCATTGATGACCCGAGAACATCGAAGCACCTGAGCCACAGCAAAGGGTATTATTGACGGTATGAGATTGTCGCGATTACATGCTAAGTGTGTCCGCGATGCGGCCAGTAGCCCTTGTCTTGAGATCACCCGGCTCGCGATTTAATTTCCATCGCGACGCGGCGCTTTCGCGCCGATGGGAATTGACGTTGGGCTCCTACGCCTTGGCTCGGGAAAATATTATTCTTGGTAGCGACTGGCCCGACAAGTGGATGAGGCCCGGGCTTCGTGCCAATTAAAGATAAGGATGTCACTCAGTTCATCTGGAAGAATATTATCTGCCAGTTCGGTATACCGTCGGTGTATCGAGACAAACGGCCTCGATTGATATTAAGCGTCCCGGGAACCGCGAAATTGAAAATAAAGAATCACATACTCCACTCCATGGTATCCAGCGGAAAACGGCGGCGAGCGAGAAGGTTCTATTGGCCTTGTTACTTAGCGCCAAAAGCGATTAGACTCGATTAAAGGCAAATGGGTTGGATAGACTCCGGGGTACTTTGGGCGCTACAGGCAGCGGCCATGATTGTCGATATATCCCCATACGTGCTCACTTATGGGATGGGAGGCTATAGTCCAAATAAATCGGCATGCCCAGCTCGAGGCCCGATATACGAAGCGATCGAATCTTTGAATGTGATTAAAAGACCTAGACATAGCCATGACTGCGCGAAGCGAGGTGTCTGAATAGCATCGTATCACCCTGAGTTGCTGAACCTATCCTGAGACGCATAGAGCCAAAATGTTTTAGCGAAGGGGGACACAGTCTAGAAAGTTTTCAAAACCTGAGTCGATCAGGTCATTAGGAAGTTCTGGCCCGGGAGGGACGTATATTGTAACATGGGCGGCGAAGGAAGATAAACTAGGCGGGACATTTGTGCTTAGAGAATGTGGAATGTTATGTACCGAAAGAGTCTTGTATCAGTAAGAATGATTCAATTTCTAACCATGTTCTCGTCTCGATTTTTCATTACAAAGTCAGGAAGTAAAGGTTGATGTCCTCTTTGGCAGTATGGTTAATCTTGGAGTTGGTTCATTCTGGCGGGAGTAAGGTTGATGTCCCTCTTAGGCCTAGTATAGTTGATGCCCGGTAGTTCATTACAAAGTGTTAGGGTAAGATTGATGTCTACCGGCTTAGTATGGTTGTCCGATAGTTCATAGCGAAGTCAGTAAGGTTGATGTCCCTGGCGGTATGGTTGATGCCCGGCTGGTTCATAGCGGTACGATAAGGTTGATGTCACTAAGGCTAGTATGGTTGATGCCCCCAGTGGTTTCATTACAAAGCGCAGTAAAAGGTTGATGTCACAGGCCAGTAGTTGATGCGGTGGTTCATTACAAAACCTTGCGTAAAATTAGATGTTCTCTGCCCAGGCCCCGATTGGTTCATTATGAAGTCAGCAGCGGTAAAGGCGTAAGGGGACGATGAACTGGTCTCTAGGAGTGTTCATGGGACTGATCACATGTCAAGGTACATATTTACTACCTTGTTGAAGAACTTTAAATTACGTAATTAAATGAGAAAAAGACAACATCCTAGATTCCTGGCAACCCCATGTTTTATTATGAGCGTGAATTTATAGAATAACAAAACGGGGATATCTGAGAAACATAGGTGAAGGAACGAAACCAGCGAGCAATCCGCAATAACCGAAACATCGCGTTTCCTCAAAATACTCCCGGTTACTCTAAGTGGAAAAATCGGGCTCATTACGTGACCTCGCGCGAGAGGGTATACGCCTCGGTATTATCCGTCTCGAAATTGCGTGGGGCCTCCCTCTTTCGGGCGCATTCGCCGCTTCACCGGGACGGAACATCGATCGGAATGAAACCGAGAGGCGGCACCGGGGCATCGAGTTAATAAGAACGGGATACTTGACAGACGTTTCCGGCATCGTCACGGGCCGTTGACTACAAATATGTGCAAAAGCATAACGATCCTACCCGTAGTTGAAAATCGGCTGAAGCCCTCCTCGTAAAAGCCTCTTCGGGGCCTTTTTCTTTAAGGGACCTCTGCAGGATAGTGGACCCTTCATCGCCTAGATCCAGGGAACTACAGAAGCGAGAGAGACTCGTTCGATGCGACGGCTAGCTCCGTCTTCCGCCTTCCGCCTAGCCCCTCCGGGAAAATCACTGCATACGACCCTAGCCAACTTCGACTCCACTTGTGTCCCCGCACTCTCGGGCCGTGACAAGATCCATGCATGCCATCGAGGCCTCAGAGGAGCAACACTTCACCTCCGTCGGCCACCTTCTCAACACCTCTCGCCTCATTCTTCAGCGCCGGAGCTCGACCCGCTTCAAATAAAGAAGCACTCAAATACCAAGGGTCGAAACTTACCGGACAGCGCAGTCGCATCCCCGCCCAAGACCGGAACTCGATGTCGGTAAGTCATGTAAGGATAGCCGAATAGCCGACAGTCGAAAACGCTAAGTGTATAAAATGAATGCTTAAAATGCGCAAGTGGACGCCGTAGCCCTTGGCAATATAATGTACTTAAAGTACTGATATCGATCCACGTGGAAAGTGTAAATTGAATACAAAGGTTCCTCCGCTTCGCACAATATCTAAATAAAGGATTTTAGGATAAAAATCAAATAAGGAAACTATAACTAAGTAATTGATTCTAGTGAATTAATGGTGTTGGCGCTCAGGTTAAATCGCTTCTATCACGCTCTCAATGGATTACTTTCTCAAAGATGTTGTTACTCATATTTTGTAATACATGTCAACCGGGCGAGGTGATCTTGTTTACTTAGATATCCTCGAGATATCCCGCTTATCTCGTGAATAGAATCGAAAGATATCTCATCTCGACTCTAGATTCGAAATGTTTAAATTGTCGAACCCCAGATACCACCTTCAAACTGAATATCCCTAGCTTAACCGACCGACTAAAAAGGGCCTTCCACCTGCATCCTCGAATACCTCATCTCGACCCGACCCCAGCCAGCTTATGCTATCAAGCATAGCATTTACATAATTGAAATACGTGTATGTAGATATGACAAATTAATAACAATTGAATAACATGAAATATCAAACTTAATCCATTATTCGTGATGTGGTTCGATGTAACCCCAGAAAGAAAATCTGTAAATACAATGAAATAAAAGATGAAACCGGCGACAAAGAAACATTGTTCTAAGATCCAAAATATACGTAAAATGAAAAGCGCTACAATTCCCGCACTTCCGAATCGCTTATTACCGCTCTCGAAACCTGCGGCTCGCTCGCGGCGCCTCCCGACCCCTCGACAACCCTAATGTGCTTTTTAATGATGAGAGCAGATTAGAGCCGACGCCGCTGACGCAGATCGCCGCCACGGGTGGTGTCACGACGCGGATCGCCGCTGATCGCGCATCGCCGCGACGATTGCACTTCATCGCTTTGTTCCCATTTGCTCCAAGATCCGTCGTCGCTTCTTTCAATTTAAATGCTCCCGTGATTCACAAAAGACATCAATTCAAGATTCTAGTCGCAAAACTATAAAATTACTCTAAAAATAAACAAGAAAATGATCGGGACGCTGAGCATAATATGGAGTGTTTTAGGCACTCATCAATACCAAGAAAAGAACGCATTAGAATAAGGCAATAACTCATAAATGATACTAGAATAGTGCATAGCAGTTGCAAACATACCACCCACGATTCGACAGTTACTACTATGTGATACATGTCGCCTTCAACCACGCTGAGTCCGTCTCTTACAAGCATAAAGTGTGGACCGTAGACGGCAGATTTTAATTCCTCTTCCCTATTGAGATGTACTAGCTGTGCATCCAAAGTAGTGTCGATATCAGCATATGATCACCTGGGATTCACCTTGCTAAATGGCTTCCAAGACCGATAACTGGGCACCTTTCCTCGCCCAGAGTCGATACTCCACAAAGGGGAGCCTGGGCTCCCATGAGAAATGTAAGAATTCAACATCAGCCGATCGGGAAGCAACGGCCTAATGTGCCCAAACTCGGTGATGAAGCTTTGTCCCACGACCAGCAACCTCGGCTCCGAGGGAGTGTCCTCCTCAATTTCTCGACGGAGTTAGGAGACCTCCTAAACCGCCGAGCGCAGCCTGAGCTGCACCTGGCCATGAAAGCCCATCTCGTGCCTATCTCAAATGACTATCGCTGCACATCCAAACCTCATCTATTGGTGTCGATCGCCACTAACAACCTCTGGTAAAGATCACGCTCTCTTAAAGCTAGCACTAAGCCAAGGGGCTCGTGCGCGGTTATGAACGAGATCAACCATCTGCCCCTCCTCTTTCTTCCTCTTGCGTAGGGCAGCTAGATATTTGGGAAACCTAAGGGACAAAATCTCCACCCTACTTCGTGCGCTCTAAATGCTCCGTGCACCCGCCTTCCCTTCTTAGATGCTTGGGGCAAAAGATCACCCTTTTTCGTAAAGGAAAACACCGAGACAAATACTCCTATCAACCTTCTTAGATGTCGAGGGCGTATTTGACCTTTAGCCAAAGAAGGTTGCCCAGGGTACTAATCACCGCTCAACCAACCTGCCGATCTCTAAGTTCGGCCGAGATGAGTCGCCAAGGCCAAAATCGAAGATCGCACAACATAATGCTCGCCCTCCACTATTTCTATGGGAAGAGAGCGTGGAATAACTGGAATAATATAGGGAGAGGGACTGCGGCTCAACCTCATGAAGATTCCTCGCAGTTAAGAGAATTTCGTGATGCCGTTCCCACTCAGAAATCTCTAGTAACTTCTAAATTTTCTTGAAGCTAGATTTCTCCACCCAGTTTACTAGTTTACCTCTTTGGCTTTTCCCTGCACGAAATTTTTTTTAGAAAATACGTGAATGCAAAGGATAGACGTACAACGACATACAAATCCCACAAACACCTGGGAATGACATTGATTGGTTCAAAGCAAACGGAGGGGGCCGAAGGAGCCCTGGTCTCATACCATGTCCTCTAACAAAGATCACGCCTTCGCCCCGCCGAGGCGAATGGGAGTCCCAGAATAAATTGCACCAGGGTCGGCCACAGTGGATAGCCGACCTCCGCAATCCCAAATTTCTTCAAGGTGTAATAAAGTGACCTCTAACAACTAAATATCCACAGAAAGGTTCAACAAGCTACACCGGGTCAGGATTTGAATGACATTTGGATGGATAAGAGCAGGCGGCACTCCAGAGAAGTGTAGGAACTGCTTCACCAAAGACGAAATGGCGAAGCGAAGCCTGGCTGCGAGATGTTCCCGGGTAAAATATACTGCACTGTCTTCCTCATTGATAGTGGATTCGGCCGGACCGTCCGACAACTCAAATTCGATATTGTCAGGAATTTGGCAGTAAGACTTCAACTCCTCCATGGACAGAGAAGAAATGAAGTTGTTGCATAAGTATATCCTGGCCAAGCCCTTCGCTAGCCAGCTTGACTTCAGTGGTTCTTCTCGACCTCTCGCTTATATCATAGCGTGACAACAACAAAAGGATGTGAGAGTGTAATCAGCCTCCATGCCATTATACCAAACTGGTAAAATGGCGAGAACGCATATGAACCTACCAGACTAAGGAAAAACCCCTCCCAATTCTAGCGTGTCCAGAAAACACCCTCCTACATTCTTGTTGTTGGAAACATGCCGACAACTGGAATCTAATGTACCCGGAACAAAAACAAGGCTTACCTGGAAGATAGGGGAGACAAACGCCTGAAAAGACTATCCGCAAAACACGCAACCCTACAACGGCGGTCGCCAGGCTTCAACTTTAAGGGAAACAAGAAATGGTGTAGACAAGATGGGAGCGGGTGAAATCCAATTATGACCCCTAAGTATATGTGTTCATGACCTACGGCATTAAATACGTCACGACTCCATCGCCTCCAATCGATTTGAATCCCGGGCGACGCCCACTTATTGCACGCTAACGAGTGTGGCCAGACCCGTGAGCCCCCTGTGCCGGGCCTTGTCAGGCTCTCCCCAATGGACGAAGCCGCCGAACAACCAAGCTAGGTCCAATCAGGAACCGCAAGGGCCGATCCATTCTAAATCTGAACAAACGCCATAACCCTTGTCCCAAGGGGTTATAATTGTTGTCGACGGCTAGCCGAAAGCACGAAAAAATAAGGTGAGCAAAAACGCAAAAATTTCAAGAAACACAATTTCATTAATTACACCAAAAGGCGTTCATAATCACACAACAACGCTTACAACCAAGCGATCATAAGTCAACGACAGCATAACTCAAAGAACCGAGCTCCAAGAAAGAAGAGAAGGGAAGAAGAGGCCTAAGCAGCAGGGAAAAGTCAAGGAGAGGCTAAGAAAGAAGATATGAAAGGAAAAGCCCCATCATAGAGAAGTAAGAAAGAAGATATGAAAAGGAAAGCTTGTCAGCCTGTAGTATTAGGATTACACGCCTTCAACAATGCCAAAGCAAAGGGGGAACACAAGGGGCTGACTGGTCGAACATGGAGATATAAAATTTCACACTCAGGTGTTCGTCGCAGAGGATTCACGAAGCTTCCAAACCACCCAAGGGGACATATAAGGCTCGAAGATATCCCTCTAAAAAGCAAATTAGCACGCCCAACGCTGCTCCTCAGAGCCGCCGCCGGCCGACCCTCAACATCACATCTGGGCCTAGAGCACCCAGTCTCTGTATTGGCAACATCCCAAGAACTTCTAGCCATACACATCCAATTTAAAAACCAAAACCAAATGCAAGAAAGACAAAAACAACTTACCACTCACTTTTATAGGAGTTACAAACTGGAAACCCAAAAGTCGTATTAAATGTGTTCCCAAAATAACCCCCCTAAAAAAAAAAAAAAAAAAAACGTGCACGTTGAACACGCAAGATTAATCCGCCCCATTCCCAACAACCAAGAAGTCAAGATATATTTTTCCAATACTGAAGACTAATCTCCCGAACAAAAAAGCTGTGCAAGATTATGATCACGCGCCAACATCCCTATTCAGAAGGCTCACGATCAAGGCCCATATGAAAATGTCCAAGATCCCCACAAAACATGGACTGAATCCACGACCTTGAAGTCCTACACGTGAACTATTCTGATCATGCTAAAGGCCTCTAGATTTATCACGCACATCCTCTTCTAGCCTACCGCTGCCTCTAAGATGATCACCCAATAATTTTGCAATCCTCAGCCTCAAAAACACATCCTCCCATAAACCACGTACGTAACCGCCCTTAGGATGATCAAATGATCCTTAAGGCAAAAGAGTCGAATGACTTAGTTATCCAAAAGCGAAACGGTCGACACGCAAACGAAAGCGCCTCCTCCTTCCATTTCTGAATCAATCACCCACTTTCCATTTAGCTGATTGGCGCTCCTCCTTCATGTTTATAAGAATCACAAACATAAAAATAAGTAAAAAAGACACTACTGAAAAACTGACATTGACGCTTTCTATTTCTCTGTCTAACTTAAACATCAGAGCCCCGACTGGCACACCACCGTTTTATTTGTTTTGTGTACCCTTTCTCGCTGTGTTAATACCCCGAGGACCCAGATTCTAGAATTCACAGACACACAATGACTATATACGGGATATTCATATTTATCATTTAAATGCTTTTTTTTTTTTAATTCACATGTATAACTTTACACAACTTATGACATTTTAAAAGGCTCCATTTCCTTATAAACTGAAAGAGGGAAAAGAAGGATAAAGTTGAAATTAGAACTTAAAAGTGACTTTAGCCTCTCAAACATAATATTAGAATTTGTTTAAAAAACATAATATTAGAAAATGCTTTAGTAAAATTTTAATATTTATTACATAAAACAATTTAAATTTAGATTAAGTGCAGTTAATTTATAAAAAGCATTTGAGCTATCCAACAGGTTTATTGTACTTTTCACCCACTCAGTATATTTGTTGTAGAAAAGGAGTTAAATTCTGTTTTTTGAACTTAAATTTTAATTCCAGATCTATGAAGTCCCAAACAGCAAGCCCACACACTCAAAAGTATTTTTAAAGGGTGATTTGATAAATGGATGTTTGAAAATCAAATTTCAGAAATTAGAGTATTTTTGTTTCCTATTTTTTAAAACTACATTTAAGGCTTTTAAAAATACAAAGAATATCATTTTTATGTCTTTTGAAAAGTGTTGTTTTGAATTTATTTTAAGTATTTTTATGTTTTTTTAGAAAATAAAAATAAAAATAAAAACTCAAAACTGCATTTATAAAATGTTTTCCTTGTATTTTAAGAACATAAAACAGTTAAATAGGAACCAAAATAGGCTCTTAATTAGTTATCATTTTTGACATGATTTTAACAAAAATAACTTTATTGTTATCTTATAAACACAACTCTGTTTTTTTCAAAAGACACTGAAATGAGTAATATGAATTTAGTGCCAGACTGCTGGGCTGTGGCTGGCTGAGAGAGACATAAGTATTATTCGCTAACTCAACCTGGGAGCATGAATAATAAATGCTGCCAATATCTACTAACCTAAACTCAACTCATTTATTATTCATATAAATCAACATTTAATATAAGTTATTTTGATTTTATTATTTAAAATAATAAAATTATAATTAATCATCCATATTTAATACAAATAAATTTATTAAATTTAATACGTTTATTAATTTTAAGCATTTAAATAATATGAATTATAATTAATAATTTATATTTAATGCTAAATAACATATTAAATAAAGTTAATTAATTAATATAATAATTAAACTGACATTCGTGATCAAATTCACGCGTTGTGCTCAACACAATATTCAATTTATTAAACGGTTAGTGAGCTCAACACGATTATACTCAACTCAAACCCGTAAAAATCGTGTTAAGTTCATATCGTGTTCACGTGTTATGTCAAATTTTACCACCCCTAAATATGATAAAGGACATTTTTATTCAAATATGTCATTTTTCAAGGAAAACAAAACTTAGGAATGGTTAGTTTTAAAAATGTTGGGCTATTTAATCGAAATATTTCATTTTTAAATGCCCTGAAATAATAAGTTACGGAAATATTGAATTTTGATTTCCGGAGCATTGAATCTGCGATTGTCGGAGCATTGAATCACGTCATGATTTTATGATTTGAACGAGGCAGAGATCTCTGATAGAAATTATTTTATTAAAAAAAAAAAAAAACATTATAAAGAGGAGTTTAGGTGTGTTTGGCAACTGTTTTCAACTATTACCTTTATGGAATTGAGTGATTGATTTTCAGCTTGGTCCTAAAATTAAAACTGTGCGATTGGAAAGCCAAACAATATGGATTGGACGTGAGGGTGGTGGTACAAAGGTTAGATGGCAACTTTCTTCCCTTCCAAACAAAGGGCTGAGTTGACCGTACAAGCAGTTGAAGAAATGTGTATGTAAATAGTCCATTTGGTAATTTCATTATTTTTTTTCCTTATTCAATTGGCTGTGTTTTTATGGTTTTTTTTACTTTTTTGTACCTGTTCCATTTGGATTTTTTCAAGTGCATTTAAGAAATAATCTGGTCATACCATATGGAAAGATTTTAAAGCATTTTGATTTATTTATTATTTTAATGCTTTATTTTAAATTTAATAATGATTTTCGTATTTTTTTATATTTTTAATAATTAAAACTTTTATTTATGGGGAGAAGATAGTATAACAAGAATCGGCTAATAAACTCTAACTTAATGATTTAAAAGTTGGGCTTGACATAAATGAGGCAGGACAAAAAATCGAGATTTTCTGATCCAAAATCTACATCTGGGTCGACACCAAGAGATATCGACAACCAATACCGGCCGAGAAAAATCGCGATAATCGCTAAAATCTGAAATACTTCATAAATTCTGAGATTTCTGAGACCCATCTCACGCGCAGATATTTAGTCGAAATTTCGAAAATACTTCCAGAATACCTGAGATATATCAAGAATACTCAGAATATGTCTATTTTAACTTAAATCAAATATTAAATTCATGAGTAATTAAATTTACAACGGTTTGACAATCTAATGACTATTTTGATTCTAAAATTTTTTATAAATACCCCTAAAATCATACAATTTATTTACAAACACATCCATACACATCCAAGCTTCCATTTAATCCTCAAATTATTTTTCTTTCATGATTTATTCTAACATTTCAAGATTCATATGAATATTTGTTTTCATCAAGCATGCATCCTCTTCATCAAATAACGAAATTGAAACACATCAATCTTCATTTTTGTTTTAAATTATCAGAATAATTTCTTCATAAATTATAATTAATATCGCTTTCAATAAAGATATATTTGCTTATTTAGTGTCTTTTTTATAATTCAACAAAGATTTACTTAATTTCAAGATTTTTATTAATTTTCGCTTTACCGATATTTTTGTCAAAATATCTATCGATATTTATCAATATTTTTTATTTATCCGTAAAATCCAAGTACCGATATCTCCATAATTACCGATATTTTATTCCTTGAGGAGGGGAAGCACCAGGTTCAAAACTTTTCGATACAAATTACTTTTTTGTTGTAATTCCAAATAAATCATTCTTAAAAAAAAAAACAATAATTAATACAACATAAAATAAATAAAGAACAAATTTTAAAATAGATTAAAACTTATTATTAAAATACATTTAAATTTACATAAAAACAAATGATTTTTTTTCATTAAAAGCTCAATATTCCAGCACATTCAGAAGTTCTTTTTATTTTTCATTCGATTTTTCTTTTTCTTTTTTTCTTAAGTTATATTTTATTTTGTTATAAGTTGATGGTATTATAGTAATAGCCCTCTAGGAAACGAGTGGTGAAACAAATGAGTCATTTCACATCATCACAAGATTATGAACCCTCCATTTTTCTAGAAAATGAGCACATTATTTCCTCACGCCCCCACACCAAAACAAAACCAAGAAATCAAAGTCGGCAACATCTTCTAACCTGCAAGTCATATATATGATATGTTGGAGAGTTAATCGATAATAACGTGAAGAAATATCTTATCATATTTCAAATTGATTTGATCAGGTCATTTAATTTAATTTGTTTTATTAACCAAGTTAAATTTAAGTATGACTTTTTCTTTTCAAATTTGTTTGGTATTTTTTATGAAGAAATCCATTGGGACTCTACCTATAGGTGTCCATCCCCTTTTATAAAGGTGTCCTTCCCTCTTCATTTCTCACACACTTCATCTTGAGATTTCTTAAGCTATTTTCTTTTTCTCTTACTCGAGTGCTTTCAAGTACTCTTCTTTCTCTCAAGTCATTTCCAGCACTTTTATGTTTCAATATTTCATACCAAACACTGCGAACATCAATACTGAAGCCAGACCAGATCTTATCAAACGAGCAATCTGGCGGCAAAGATCTCATTGGCTGAACTATGACTGTAGTGCTTTATCGCACTAAGGTTATAAATCGTATAAAGTGAATCTATTTTACTGATAGTCAAGTATTGCAAGTCTTAACCATCAAATCAGATAAGTCACCTTATCTCATTTGTTTCTTGACGGTGACAAGTGAAGCATCTTAAACTTTTAATCTTTTCTAAAATAATTTTTGAGCGGTATTAAAACTCGCATCAGAATCGATAACTCGTTGGGTGATATATTTATGTTTCAAGGCATCAATATAGTGTTTAAATAAGCTGCGATATACGATCATCGCGAACCTTCATTTGCTGGGGATGAATTTCCTAATGTACTTAACATATCTCTCACTACTTTCTTGATTTCTGTTCACAAAAAGGACATAGTAGAACTAACATGATATACCATCTCCCAACCTTAAAAATAACAATCATAATAATAATAATATAAAATAAATTACTCTTTGAATTTTGGGACCAATCACAATGCAAGTAACCTAACCTCCAACATGCATTTATTAATGTGTCCACCTCAATCTAATTGTACTTTTGTTATGGGAGCAAGGTTTATCTTATTTTTATATTATATCACAGAATAATTTTTATTTTACAGACATTCGACCTCAACCAAAACCCTAATACATATATCCCCTTTTACCACTTGAGCTTAATCTCAAGGACTTCATATTGGCCTCGCTACTATCTCATAAAATGACACCATTGTGCACAAAAGGTGGTTGTTATGTAAGTTGTTGTTTGGTTGTGGTTTTTAAAAACATTCTTTTGTTTTCGGAAACAAAAAAATAGTTGAAACATGTTTGTTAAAGAGATGTTTTTTTGCTCTCGGTGTTCTTAAAAAGGCTATTTTTTATAGAACAACTAAAAGTTGTTTTTCATGTTTTTTCCGTATTTTTTATTAGAAAACTAAAAAAACCCATTCCTAAAAAGCTGTTTTCAAGAAAAGCAGCTAAACAACGCCAAACTCTCTTTTTTAAATCATCTCTTATTGGCTAAGATGATAAGAATTAGAAATGAACTGTGTTTATGTTCACTTAACTAAAGGAAAAATATTTAATAAAATAACTTTACCATGTTTGTTATTTTTATGATAAACTTTTTTAGAAGCATAAAAATTCTTAATCAAAATTATTCATAACTTTATATGTTTTTAAACAGCTGATGATTGTCTACATGCCTAATTCAATTTGATAAACGATTCAAAGTTTGAAATGATTGTATATTATCTAAGAAGAATATGAGTAAATTATTTATCGATTAAATTATTTTTTTTTTTATTTTTTCGTTCTTTCTACTTTTGTTTCATTTTTCATCAAAAATTTTAGAACCAAGAAACTAATTTTGTTATATTTTCCTATTATATAAAAAATGTTAAAATAAAATAAAATATAACTAAGATTAGCCAGAAATTTATAAGCTACTTAGTTTTTATATCGTATAACCAACATAAGTGAAAGGACCGTTCTTTCCGATTCTAATTTCTATTTTATTTCTTTAATTCAGTTTTTCTTACAGTATAATATAAACTTAAAATAAATGCAAAATGATACAAATATCCCCTGTTTCAAGCTTATCCTCTTCACAAAATGAAAAAACATTAATCTTGTCACTTCAGTCACTTACAGAATTTTATTTTTCCTTTCTTTATTATTTTTTTTCTTGTCCTCATTTTTTTCTTTAATATGAATCCAAGACAAAGAAAGAGAGGTGCTGCCATAGCGGACGACCTTTGTTTTCTATATAATATTTGAAAGGATTTAAAAAAAAAAAAATAGAAAAATATTCTTTTTTTTTTTTTTTAAAAAAAGAGGTAGTTAGCAAGAAATTAACTGTATAAATGAGACTTATTTGATTTTCCCAAATTGCAAGAGCCATGCTATGCAGATTCAAAACAAAGGAATATTAATAAGAAAGTTTTTTTTCTCACGTTTTATTTCCTCAACATGAAAATTAGGAATAAAATTAAATATGATTGATATTATATAGAAATTTATAAAATTTTTGTTATTTATATTGCCTATAATTAATAAATGAAATGAGAGAGGGCCTTTATACTTCTAATATTCTAAAAAAATTCCCTATATTTCTACAAAACTTATTATTAATATATGCTTTAAGCTATTTAATTTATAAAAGTAAAATATGTATTTGATGTTAATTAATTATTTCCTTTAATCTTCTCATTTTATTTCTAACTTTCTTTAAATATTTTACAAAACGGAGCCAAAAGATGGGTATGTATAATCATAAAATAAGAATATTATAATAAATTAATTTTAATTATAAATACATAGTATTTTATATGATATAATCAATTAATAATATAATATTTATATAGGATTATATAAAAATAATATTAAGATATCCTGTCTTTTATATGGATTTTTATGAAATTAGCCTCATTACTTCTTAAACTTTTTTTTCTTTTAACTTCTTTTCTACTAACTTTATTTTCTTAGCGAACGGCATGATTTTTACTATACTTGACCTAAAAATTCACTTTCCTCTACACATATTTTCACTATCATTTTCTTTAATGCATAATTATTTCACACAAATTATGTTTTTATTTGTTTTTTTTTTATTTACTTGAATTTTGCCAGATAGTAGCTTGTTATCATCTTTAACGTGCTGAGCTGTCATTTCGCCATTCTACAAGACGCATTAAGCATAGTCGTCTTGGGGCATTTACATTTTTGCCATTATCATTGACAGATTATTATTTATACTTACCATTCAAACAAGCAAAATATAGTAATTGTGGTGACAATAAATTTTCAATATGTCGCGAAACTAAAGTCGTATGTACGTGACATACTACTAAGAATATCAAATATATAAGAATCACAATTCGAGATGATTTAAGTTGATTCATTATTATTAACTTGAAATGTTATTATTTATCATTTATTATTTTATCGCATTTTGATTTTATGTTTCTATTAATGTAATTTAATTAAATCAATTAATTTATTTTTCTCATAAAAAAACAAAGAAATTATTTCATTTTCTTTCATTTGATTGATAATGTCATTATGATTTTTATATTTATTTTCCTTATTCTATTTTTCCTAGTTTGAATATATTTTTTTCAGAAAAAGTGCAAAAAAACCCTCATAATGTTGCACTCGACATCCCACTAACATTTAAAACTTATTTTTTTTTTTATATAAAAAGGCTTTTAGAGTTTACTCCTATAACCAAAATTGCGTATTTAATTAAATCATAAAGAATAAACCATATTAAAGTTCCATCGATAAGTCATTACATCACGATACTGGAGTTAATTTCTTTCTTCTTCCCCTCTATTATCTCTTTCTATTTTTCTTTCTTTATTTGTTGGACCTAACCTCCTAACTCACCCCATGACACCTCAAACAATCTGCTCAAACTATTTTTTTATTTCATTTTTATTAAACTTTATTTTTAGTTTTAAAATGATAATAAATAATATTCATATTTATTTTTAAAATATAAATAAATTGCTTGCTAATTTAAATATAAGAAAATTTATTTTAATTTCTTTAAATATACTAAATAAAATCAAATTTATTTTGTAATATAAATTAATTATTCATTATTTTAAATATATTTATTTGTTTATTAAAATAAATTATATTTTAATTTAAATATTAATATCTTTAATATAAAATATATTTGCTCACTAATTAATATGAAAATAAATAAATAAATTTTAAATTTTAAAATTATAAATTGGATTTAAAAAAAATCATCTCACTTAGATATTTATCAAAATTTGTATTAATCTTAATACATTAAAAATATATTAATTTTTAAATAAAATATTAAATATTAAAACTTCCTCAATTTAAAGTATATTAGTTTTTTTAAATGAAAATAAATATAATAAATATTAAACTCATTCATTTAAATAATATTTTATATTAAATATTATTTCAACTCATCCATTTGATTTTATTTAATAGATTTAAAATTAAATGGAATTTTTTAAAAAATAATTTATTTTAAAATTAAGATAACTTAACATTTTATTTATATTTTAAAAATGTAAATTTAATTTACTTAGGTATATTTTGAAATAAAAATAAATATTTTTAAATATTGTAATAAATAATAATTATTATATTTTATAATAAATTTTCAATTATTAATGATTTAAAATAATAAATGACAAAAACCTAAGAGTTAAAAAAATAAAATAAAATAAAGAAAAAGAAAAAGGTTTGAGTGGGTTAGAATGCATGCTGGGTGGGGGGTGGGGAGGTGCTGGCACAAGCACAAGGTCAACCTCAGAGGATAGAGAGTGGAGATGGAAAGAGAGAGAGTGGTTTCCATGCACATTATCATGAATTTTACACAGAATCTATTTTATCATCATAATCATTTTAATTTATTGAACATCATCAACGCACTGATTAAGGCTAAGTAAACTGTAGTTATAATTTTTTTGTTCAAACAGCGTTTTTACTCTTCCTGTTTTTTTCCTTTATTCCAAACAGCAAGTAAATTGAAGAAAACATAACTTTTAACTTCCGTCCATAACACCTGTTCTGGTACTCAGTATGGAAGAGTTAAAAAAGTGGTACCTATCGTCGGTCTTCATCATATCCGGTCGCCTTGCCAGAGAGCTGGGTTTGATTAGTTTCAACTTATTTCAGCTACCCATTCAAGTCGGTGTTAAAAACGGCGTAGATTTAATTCAATTACTATATTCAAGAGGCCACGAACAACCCAATCTATCTCTGAGATTATGGTCAAAACAGGTAAACATGTTAAACCTAAAGGTTAAAAATATATATTTTATAAATTATATTATTCTTCAAATAAAAATAAATTAATATAAATATATAATAATTTAATATAGTAAATAATTTGAGTCTAATAGTTGTAATATATTAAACAAAGTTAAATAAATAATAATGATTTGATAATGCTTAAAATCTCATATTCTAATATTCATTTTCAAGTATATCCAATAAGTAATAATGTTAATTCTCATACATAAATACGCATATCATCGAATAAGCTACTTAAACATCATCTATTACCAATTTTAAATCATAACAATATAAATTTGATTTTATATTTGGAATTTTTTTTCTTCCCCAAAAATACTACTATAATAATGAACATTTTTATTGTTTTTAAAAAATTTTGGAAGATATACTATATTATAGAAAATAAATATACTTTTGTTAATTATTTTAAAATAATAATATTGTTATACAGTTTAAGTATTGAAAATTATTTAAAAACATAAATTACAATTTAATTATTCATTTAGACTTAATTTATAAATTTACAAACTTCTCAAGTTATAATTTAAATAAATTAAAATGATAAATACAAAAAATTGAAATTATAATATTTTTAAAATAGGATTCATATATAATAAAAAATATATTTAATATTTAAAACTCTGTAATTTATTTAATTCAAATGCACTACAAATTTTTCATATGTGATTTTTTAAATATTAATTATATTAAAAAATTACATTTTTAAAATTTAAATAAAATAGTTAAAAAACAAAGTTTAATATATCAATGATTATAGTTATAATATTAATTATTTAAACTCTGCTGTTATAGATTTGACTTATGTTTAAAAGTATAAAATATCATTCTATAGATAAATTATTAAAACCCCAATTATTGTTTTGCATTTACAAAAATTAATAAATATTTCATTGACCTAAGTTAACGCCACAACTGATAAAACCCTATGACCACATACCAAAATCCTAGCCTGACCAATTCGATCTCTAGCTTTGATCTGAATTTTTAAATTGTATAAGACAACCCTTCAAAAACCCGGTAAAAATCGTTAATCTAACGCTCGAACTTTACACATCAAATACACTCAGTCAATACCCAATAATGATAACACGCTGCCAATTGCCCAAATACCACAACAACAAATGTTAAAGCACTCCATCAAGACTGTAATTATATTTGTGTGGTATTTTAAGAGAAATGTCTGAAAACGCTTCAAATTATGAGTAAAATTACCCACGGCGCGAGTTAAAACTATTTAAATCAAAATAATATATGATAGTACTTTCTAAATTAGAATCAGTTTTTATTCTAGAAAAAGAGAATAGCGCAGGGTCTTGCACAAAGAGACCTTGTGCTCCAAAAGAGAGAACAACCAGCTCTTTGCTCCCGAGTGGCAAGAGAAGCATTTCACCAAATAAGGCCATTTTGGTCATTTAGAAAATACAGCTCCTTTGGTTGCCAAAATAACCCTCAATTTTATCCACGTGTCCAACTCGCCTTGCACGCATAGAATTTACCCACTCTTATCTCACCACCAATGGTTTCCAACTTTCAACCTCAGCCTTTTCACTTTCTATTTTTACAAATATAAATTATTGCAAAAAATTAATTTAATAAAGTCCATTCTCATTATGTGATTTAATATAAGATTAGAAATGTAATTATAATATTTCTAAATCAATACATAATTTTGAATAACTATGCCCTCCACCTTATAAAACTATTTTTTTATGATATGTTTATAATACTTTTTAGGAAAATTAGTTTTAAATCCAGATAAAAGTTATTTTAAATATATGGTACATGAATTTATTTTTATATCCGACTTCGTATTAATTTGATTACAGTGTTAAATGACGTCGTTTTGTCATATCACGTTGGACATGGTAGATGTTTAGATTGTTGTAATATAAAAGCAAATTGAAGACTATATTTAAAATATATTTTATTTTAGAGTTAAATCACGAAAACATGAAAGTTCGAAGATTTTTAATATTAATTTTGCTACTTTTATTACTATAACTGACAAAATGTAATTCTTTTTAAATGAAATACTTGTCATCTATTCACTTTAGATTATCACTTAACATCATTCCTTACGTTTTCTCATAAATTTGTCCTGTATGACTTGAACCCTGAACTCATCTCCTCCTATGTCAATTAAAGCTCAAGCTCTTAACTACTTGAAACAAGTTTATTGAGGCATCAAATAGGTATTAAGTAAAAATAATTTAAACTTTATTTATTTTCATATTCTCTTCTTTCTTGCCTCCAAAGAGTTTGTTAATTTGATTTTCTAATGATTTTAATAAGTGATTTAGAAAAAATAGAAATAAATATATATATATATATATATATATATATATATATATATATATATATATATATATATTAGGACAAATTTTATGAAGATTCGTGTATATCTCATTAAAAATATAAAGTATATCTTTGTTGGTAAATTTTGAAAATAGGAAGCTTATCGTTAATTTTTTAAATAGAAAAAATTAAATTGTATAAGCCTATTCATATAGTAACAAAAAACTATAATAGACAGTGTTATATTTTTACATTTAGTTGCATATCATATATTGTTTTTTATATCAAACAACTTAGTTAATTACAATGTAAGCAATTGTTTCATTAGAATTTCAGAACTCGTACCCTGCTGCTATGCTTATCTTTGCGTTATATGCATGATATAGATATAATGGACATCATTTTTTTTTAAAAGAGATAAATTTATTAATTCAAGTTAGTAATACAATCAATAAAAACACAAAATCAAAAATGGTAAAAACTTTAGAGGATGACGCAATATATAGGTTAATAACAAAAATGATCAACTAAAGACCTACATATTTGATAATAAAAAAAAAAACTTAGAATAGCCAATATTTGAATATCTTTAGTAATGAATTTGATATGATGATTATATTGAATCGAACATCGGTGTGGCCGCGTAGAAGTTAAGCCGGCATGTAGCTCTTCGTCGCCAAGATTCGCTAACTAGTTTACGATAAAAACATGTTGTAACGAGTCGACGATAAGCGTAGAAAAGCGAACAAACCTTGAATCGATGTAGAAAAAACCACTATATTAAAAAAAAAAAAAAACACATATAACTATAAAACAAAGCAGTGAGTGGTGATTTGAGATCGATAATGATAAAAAAATCGCTCATTATCTCAATGTTTGAACAAGGGTCAAAGATTATATAAACTATATGAAAGGTAGACTAGAGTTTGAGAGAAGTAGCCATGGACATCATCAATTGTTGTTATATACAAAATCAACATAAATGACTGGCAACATTTATTTTACTTATATGATATATTTAAATTGGAATAATTTTTAGTAACAAGTTTAGATTATGAAAATTATAAATATAATAAAATATGTACAAAAATAATTTTTGATTTCTTTATAAAAGTAGAAAGAAAGCAAATCTTAACTAAGGTTATTTAATATATATATATATATATATATATATATATATATATATATATATATATATATATATATATATACTATCTGAATTACAACGCAAGAAAATGAATAAAGCAAAATTAAATTTATTTTAAATTTTTGTAAGAATTTATTTTTTACCCATTTTCTTTCCAAATTTCAAATGCCAAATAGGGGCTAAATGTTGTCATGAAATGTTCAAAAAACGATTCATTATTTCTTAGCATTAAATTGTTTTTTGGAAAGTGTTGCCACCATGTAAACATAATGAGTTATCAGAAAAGCTAAAATTATAAGGTTGAATTATAAAAAACTCATTTTTATATAAAAATGAATTTTATATTGTTAAATGATGATTTTATTTCTTGAAATCTATACTAGAAATTAAAATTTTATATCAGAAAACATAAATCTCAAAAAATAAAATATCAATCTAATGATATAAAAATCGTTTTTACATGAAGACAGTTTTTTATAACTTAGCAAAATTATATGCATAATTTTGTAGGTGATATTTATTTGAATTTTGTTATAAATAAAATGGAAAACATAGAAGAATGTGACAGTATTTTCGGCTTTAACCGGTCAGAACCTTTGTGTGTGTGGCCCGGTTCGCTATAAATCGTCAACAAATCTCTCTCCCTCTCTCTCTCTCTCTCTCCCTAAAAATACACCACCGAATCTCATCGAGAAAACCCCTACGTCCTCGTTCACCACTCGCTTTCAATTCTCTCAAAGCATCGCCGATCCTCATACTCAGCTGTCCGATTCATTCTTACGGCAATCGGACCCCTCAAACAATCCCGTCACGATCTGAAAGACTGAATCCCGGTACACACCGAACGTTCGCATCTATTCCCACCGTCAAATCCATCGTCATCGTTCCCCACCTCACCCGGCGGTGACGGCGTCGGAATTGGAACGTCCAATGGAGGATTGAATCCATGAGAATCTAACGATGCCGGGGCTAGCGCAGAGATGATCATCACCATCACTTAACATAATCAATACGGTAGTGCAATCGACGTACAATGGCTTCTGGTCGAAGCATCGAGACGATATCAGCTCCAATCAGCTCCAGAAGGTGTGCTTATTGGACTAATTTGAATCGCTGTGGATCGTTTTGTTGATTTTGTATTGGTTTTTGTGTGAATTTTGATGGTTGCTTTGGTTCTGAATTGGATCTCACAGCTCAACCAATTCATTTCACGTTGTTTTAGGGTTTAGTGTTGCGTCTGGGACGTCTTGTTTTGATTGGATAGCAAGTGTTTGATTTATCAGATCCAGTTTATATTTCTATCTGCGCCTTGTAGTTCAACTTTTTTTTTTAGTTGTTTTCATATATGTGGTTTACTACAGTGAACAGTTTAACAATCTATTAAGAGCCGCAGATATTTGAATGTTTACATATAGAAGCAGAATTGTGTTCGCCCTGTCAACCGGATGCTGTTTGCTTGCTAAAAATTTTTTACATAGCCAAGAATAAAAATTATAGGTTAGGTGGTTTGGACCAAGCAAACAAGAATTTCGTTGTCTAACCTATTTTAGTTATCTGACTTGGTTCTGGTGAACTTTTTGTTTTTCGGTATTCAAACAGCTTTAAAAATTAAGGTTACAAATTTTACTCTAACCAAAATGCACACATGAAAAGGAAATGGCTGACTCTTATTTATTTATTTATTTTCACTTATTTATAATCAGGATTTAGACTCGTTGTGTGAGTTAATGGATTAGGATGGCAAATTGTGTGATGATAACGGACATAGTGACATGTAATTTAGGCTATGAACTGTAAGGAGAGAGATCAATCAGTAGTTACTAACCAAGTGTTTTTGTTCATGTGATGTAGTTCTGGAGTGAGCTGTCACCCCAAGCTCGCCAAAGCTGAGAATTGATAAGCAAACTCTATTCGAGCAAGCTCGTAGAGCATACTACTCTAGATGCAATGGACTCCTGCTTTCGAAGGTTTTTGCAGATTGTCATGTATGGAAAATCCATGCAGCAGGAGGCAGCAGGTGGGCAGCTTCCCAGCCACAGATGAGGAGCATTAAAGATTCAAAATGATGGTCTATTGAGTACTACTAATGGTTGCCAAGATGAAACTCAAGATCCTTCAGTTCACCCTTGGGGAGGCCTGACCACAACTCGGGAGGGAGCATTGACTCTCTTGGACTCATTTCTGTATTCACTGTCTCTCAAGGGACTCCAAAGTGTATGTAGCATTATAGCCTTTTAATCCTTCACTTGAATTCTTATTGCATGGTTTAATTTTCATTTGGCATTTTCAGAGGCTTACTTTTCACTTGAATCAGGTATTTGACAGTGCACGTGGAAGGGAGCGGGAACGTGAATTGCTTTATCCTGATGCCTGTGGTGGGGGAGGTCGGGGTTGGATAAGCCAAGGGATGGCAGGTTATGGCAGAGGTCATGGAACAAGGGAGACATGTGCACTGCACACTGTAACTTTCTTAATGACACATTAGTGGATTTTGGTCAGCACTTGGAGAAGAGACTAGGCAGTCTCTTCTCAGGTTGAAAGGATTTTATTGAGCGGCTTATGTACAGGTGTGTGTTTATCCATCAGTTTATCTCTTACAATAAGTAATTCAAAATAGCGGATTAAGGTGGAAGGAAAAGATGAATAGTTGTAGGCCCTTCTATTTTGCACTTATACGACATTCCTTGCTATGGGAGTGCTCATTCTGATAACAACAATGAAAGAAAAGCAAATGCTTCATTGACTATATGAAATATGTTCTTTTCCATTGTTCTGTCATAGTCCTGGAGTTGATGTTTGATAACTGAAGGTGTGGAGTTTATATTCTCTACTAAGTCAAACTATATGTTTAGCTTTTGATGTTCTTAGTTTTAAGGATGTAGTTAAATTGAGAAAATAACAATATATCTGATGGACAACCTCAAAACAAGGACTTTGGATTGTGATCAGCATTTCTTGTCTAAGATTGGATCAAAGAAATGGGGAGCCGTTTGTTGTTGGTTTAGGAGATAATAAAAGTTGTCAAACACCACCATGCGAAAAGGTATACTATAGCTTTTAATGGGAACTAATGAACTTTGATGAAAGCTATAAATTATATAGAAGCTACATTAAAGGGCCATTCCATTCAAACATCTTTCTACAGAAGCAGTCTTATATGCAAGTCATATTTGTGATCCCTGCTTCAGGACTTCTAGCTAGAATGTTATCCAAAATGTTGAAAAGCTTCTAGAGTCCCTAGGGGCAATCCTGAGCACCTTTGATATTCTTCGAGATTAGAAAATCTCCTAACTACAAATTAACTACTGCTTTGAAAGGACGGAAGTGTATGAGCTCAATGGTTAGAAGAATAATGCCCTGACTTAATTAGGATAACAATTTATGACACATCAGAAAACCCAGGTAATCCTTTCTCTCGCTAGAAGACTGAAAATATCCTATTGGATGGTGTCCCTATAGGAAAGTTACCGAAGTCTAGCTTAACCATATACCATACTTTCTTCAGAATCTTGTTAAGCTACACATCTAGCCTTTTTTCAGAAGCATGCTCAAGTGTGTGTAACAACCTTGACACTGTCAGAGCGTGAGGATGTTTGTTTCTTTTTATAAAAAACATTCAGTTCTGTTCCTCCTGGATGCGGGATTGCATGAACAGCCTTTTCCTTGTAATCAGCATTGTGTGTTTTATCATGTATCTTCGGAGAAAATCTAATGGATAAAGGGCGATTAGTGGCACTCCGTCCTTAATTGAAAACAAGAAAAGTTAGAGTTAGTGGTGCGAATAAAAATCACTGGAGGATGTAACAGGTCGTGAAGGATATATTAGGGTTTAAACAGCGTCTAGTTGCTTGAGTTCATGTGTATGGGTATCGGGAGATTGAGAAGCTGAATCTGCACTACCTTTTGTTTGTTTAGGAACTCTTTAGCTCCGAGAGCAGGTTAGTTCAAAAATCAGATGCAATCTCATCGACTTGGAATTCCAAGAAATAGTCTAGAAATTAACAATAATTTCTTGGTAAGGAGTTTCACTCTACACCAGATTCAGCTAGAAATTGACTGCTCCATCTATTACTTATCGGTCTGGTGCATGGAGAGAGACAAATGAAAATTGTCATTGGCATCCCACTTGTCATTCTATGCAATTATGTATTATATAGTTATGTTTTCTTAAGAATTTGATGTTCATGTTACAGGTTTGACAGCAAGGAGTTTTGTAGAGATTGCAGAAGAAATGTTATTCGGGAGTTCAAGGGCTAAAGGAGCTGAAGCGCATGCGGAAAGAGACAGCTGCACCAGTTGGTTTTGTGTTGCAGATACAACCTTCAATATGAGGTGCAATTCCGCCTTTGTTTTCTTTCTAAAATCTTTTTAGGGTGAGGTTCCTTGTAAGAGCTCCATCTGATTGATCATGAGATTTTTGTGTGACTGGCTGAATGCTGCATGTGACATGATTTTTAATTTACTCTTTTCCAGGTATCAGACAATACAATCAGGCAGATTGGCACCAGACATTCACAGATACAGTGGGAGCGTACCATCACTTTAGATGGGCTGTTAGGACAAGGAAGAAATCCTGATATTTTGGAATTTGAGAATGTTGGCATGAATGGAAGTGTTCAAGTGAATGACCTAGATCTTGGTGGGTTGAGTGCATGCTATATCACTCTAAGGGCTTGGAAACTAGATGGCCGTTGCTCTGAACTCTCAGTGAAAGCTCATGCATTAAAGGGTCAACAATGTGTGCATTGCAGACTTGTAGTTGGGGATGGCTTTGTTACAATTACAAGTGGGGAAAGTATCAGAAGATTTTTTGAGCATGCTGAAGAGGCTGAGGAAGAAGAGGTCTGAGTCCATTTGGCTTAGTGACACTCATTTCTTAGGCATTTAGAAGATATACTTCCTTCTTTGACAAGTATTCGCAATTTCTTTGTTTTCATAGCTCTATCCCTTGTACACTTTCAGGATGATGATTCCATGGATAAGGACGGAAATGAGTTGGATGGAGAATGCTCCCGTCCCCAAAAACATGCGAAGAGTCCACGAGACACTTTCGAAAGTTTCTTCTAGATCTTTTACCATTGTTATTTTTTAAGGAGCAGATTGTGTTTATTCTACTTTGTTGCTCTAAAATGACAAGTCCTTTGTGGATACGCAAATTGTTGGATTGATAAGGCCACTTGTTTAGTTCGCGAAAATTTTCAGCTATCGAAATTCGAATATGAAAATTTTCAATGTATTCTAATCTTTAATTTTCATTTTTAGAAAATACGTTTCGTACTTGAATTTGATTGAAAATAAAGAATAAGAAAATCCGTTTTGTAAAACCATTTTCTTGAAAATGAAGTTATAAAATGTTGAAAATAAAATCCCTTGTTTTCGATTTAATTCGAAAACAAGGAAAACAGCAAAAAGCAGTTTTCTGATTTATATATAAAATGTTGAAAATAGTGAATTCATTTTCTTTGTTTTCAAATTTTGTTTTAATACAATTCTCGTAACTAAAACGTGTTTATTGTTTTCGAAAAGTTTGAATAGAAAACAGAAATTTTCCTACTACTAAGCGAGTGTAAACCTTTTGTATCCTGCAAGAAAAGAAATAAAATTTGCACCATAGTTAACTTAGCCCCCACGAAAATCCTCAAGGTAATATATATTCAATTAATCTTCTTTGCTGATAGCCTGGTTCATTTATGTTGAATCATTTGAATGCATTTCTAACACCTAATTTCAATTTTGTAAGACTCTGTTTAAATTCTGCCTAATGCATCTTTTTGTAAAAGATTTGTCCATAAAGATTTAGTAAGACATACTAATAATACCTATATTGCCTCAGGATTACTTAGGAATTAGGATTAGTACCAACATTCTTTGATATTACTGTGCTAGTGTTTTATGATTGATAAGCATGGTATTGTGTCCATTGTTTTTTTACAAGAAACAATTTCTTAACACAAATTTGGAGCGATAATAGTCCATTTTATTTCTATTATCTGTGTATATCCTCATCAACTTTATTATATAGTTTAATCACCTTCGTGAAAAAAAAAAAATATTAGATCACGCAGGTTGCCCTCGATTGGGTTGACATGCATGGGGCCTATCATCTACTTGGGATGCCCATCGTATGTTATGGTTAGGTCTTTAAGGCCATATCCTGCTTAAGAAGAATAAATCAGGATTAAGAAGCAGCTGGCTTTGTGGTTTATAATGCAGTTTCAGTGTATTGGTGTTTTTAGCAGTTATGTGACTAATTCTGCGTTGTTGTTTTCAGGTTGAAAAGGCTTTCAGAGAAGGAACAGCACGTCAAAATGCCCACAGCATCTTTGTTTGTCTTGCACTGAAACTGCTAGAAGAACGTGTTCATGTTGCATGCAAAGAAATTATCACCCTAGAAAAGCAGGTCTTAATGCTTATGATATTTTAGGACATGTTTTTCTCCAGATATTATCAAAAATCAGGAGAATCATCTCCTATATCGAGATGATGGTTCTGACCCACTAAGTTATTTTTCTCTACAGATGAAACTTCTTGAAGAAGAAGAAAAGGAAAAGAGGGAAGAAGAAGAACGGAAGGAGAGGAGAAGAACCAAAGAAAGAGAGAAAAAGCTCCGGAGAAAGGAACGATTAAAAGAGAAAGAAAGGGATAAAGGAAAGAGATCTTCTGAATCCTCCCAAAGTTCTGTTGATCCTGAGGTTTCTTCAAAGGATGAATCATCATTAGATGTCGATGAGGAGCCAAATAACATCACCACAAACAGTGATTCAGTCAGTGAAACAGGTGACATTGTTCTGTCTGAATCTCTTTCTCCATATACTCAAGATGAACAGCTCGGAAATGGGTATATCACTCTGAAAATGCAAAATCACTCTCATGATGATGCTGCTGATGGGGAGTGTACTAATTTGAAAGATGGCCCTGGTTCATTTGCAATGGAGCACTTGAAGCTTTCTCGCCGGAGAATGAAATTTCGAAAAGATTTTCAGCTAGATCCAGTTTTAAAGTGGTCTGATAGACGTCGTTATGCAGTTGTTTCAGAAGGTGGATCTACAGTTAATAAAACTGATCTGAGATTTCATGGTGATAATTTTGAGACTCCTACAAGGGCTGTCAATGGATTGAACAGGCAATCAAGGATAAATGCCACGAAGCCCAACTTAAGGAATTGTGGCCATAAGTTTGGTGAGAAGTTTCACTGTTCAAACAACAGGATGAGTGACAGATATGACTCCCATTCTTGTAGCTGTAACCAACACAGTGATTACCGAGCCAAGGTTGAGCCGCAGCTTTGTACCATCAGATTAGGCCGTGACACAAAATCTGTGAATAAGTCTGAATCAGCATTGGATATTTCTAAGCAATTCTATCGTGGTAACAAGTATAGCCAAACAGACTCACGCGTGAAAGTTGTGGAAGACCCAAAAGCAAGACTGTGTACAGGGAACAATCCTCATGGCAATTTGCCTCATACCAAGAAAGTTTGGGAGCCCATGGAGATCATAAAGTATCCAGAACGCTCAGACTCTGATGTTACACTGAGGTCCTCTATAGTTTCACGATTAGAGAAATGGTAGAACCCTGATAATCTCATTATGTTATCGATTCTACATTTTTCTGAGTGAGAAATTAATTGTGCGGATAATCATTTGAATGAATCAAGCAACTCTAGCTCCATAACAGACACTGATTGTCGGAATGGGTTTCATGTTGGGGAAAAGGAGCCATCCTACTCAAGGGATGCTGCTGATGAGGTAACTGGATTATCTTCTTCTATGACAAACCCCTGCTCAGATGAGACTTCTGAGCTGACAATGAGCAGCACATCAAATTCTGATAACTGTTCATCATGCCTCAGTGACAGCAACACGGCCTCCTCAAACCCACTGAACTTGGAGTCCTCATCCACATCTGATTCAGAGGATGCTAGCCAACAATCAGAAGGAAGAGAAATATCAGTATGCACTCAAAATGGCTTCCCTGAGTGTCATGAGGTTGTTGTAGAGAAAAAACGGATTGAAAATGGAACGGAGACGTTTAGAAGCAAGATGTTGGCAGCAGGGTTTTCGCCAGACGGTGCCAGAAATAGCTTCCCTGCGAATGCACATACAAAGACTGCGCAAAATCTTGATAGTGGAAAACCCAATATTACCATGGGTTCTCAACATCAAGGCATGCTTCCTCTGATGCATAAACAGAATCTGCACTATCCTATGTTTCAGGCTCCTTCAACGATGAGTTACTACCACCAGAATCCAGTGTCTTGGCCTGCAGCTCCTGCTGCTGCTGCTAATGGATTAATGCCGTTCCCCCATCCAAACCATTATCTATTCACTAGCCCTCTTGGCTATGGGAGCTCACGCCTCTGTATGCAGTATAGTGCCTTTCAGCATTTAACTCCTCCGGTGCTGAGCATGAGCCAGCTTCAGTTTATCATCCATTTACCAAAGCAAATGGCGTGAACTCAGAGGAGCAAATGAAGATTTTCAAGACGGGTGGAGCACAAGAAGCTTTTAATGAGGCAAATAAAGAGAGAGTGGCATCAGCAGGGCCTCCTCGTCCGGCAGAAGTGCCACCAAGTGGAGATGATGATGTTCAAAACGGAAACTGTGCCAAGTTGCTGCATACAGGAAACGGAAACCAGAGCTTTTCCTTGTTCCATTTTGGGGGGCCTGTGGCTCTTTCAACAGGAAATAAAGTGAACCCTGTGCCTTCAAATGAAGGTAAGGATTGGGGATTATTCTTCAAAATTTTCAGCAGATCATGTTGATGGTGATCATGCTTGCAATAAGAAAGAGGCCACGATCGAAGAGTACAACTTGTTTGCAGCAAGCAACGGGATAAGGTTTTCATTCTTCTAATGTAGTGTTGTTGAGAAGGTGTGAGGTGAGGTGAGGTGAGGTGAGATGGCTTTTTGAGAATCAGTCCCTATCTTCTTCCTCTTATTTGCTCCTTGATGGAAGTTTGAGTACTACTTTGTAATGCGGTACAGAATAATCTTCTTCTCAAAAGTTCCAATTTTAGCTTTATATTTTTCTTCAGTTGATTGTCGTAAAATTCTCTTATTGTTTTTTCTCCCTTAATGTAGAGATTAAAAAAAAGGGGTTGGCAGAGTGCTATATGGTTTGAAGCTTTTATGTATGAGCATTGGTTTTTCCTTTTGGTTTACTTTTCTTTTTTTCTTTTTTTTCTTTTTTATTAATGAAACATTTGTTGGCAGTACCTTTTCTCTTCCCATTTTGATATTGGACCCACATCTCTTCTAAGTCCCGGAAGATCAATATATTTTTTAATCACCTTATTCATCGTACTCTTTAAGTTATCCTGGTGAGATGCTTCAGCTGTACGCTACTATGAGAAAGTTCCATCAATATGTTCAAATTTGTCTTTACCCATTTTGATTAGATGTGTTTCAATTCAAGTTCTAAGAAGATTAATTATTGGCTCACATGAACACACAGCACATCAAGAGTTTCATTGGAAGGTTTGAAGGTTAAATCAGTGTTTCATTTATAAAATTGAACTAAATTGATTGAAATGGAGTGCTCCCAATAACCTTTTAGTTAGATGCATAAATAGTTTGAAAATAATAGAGTTTAGTCAATGCATTTTCAATTCTCCAATAAACAAGGTTTGATGGATACAAATACAGCTTTTCACAATCTTAGGTTAAAGTTTTAGACCAATTATATAAGACTCTGTTAAACAGATCATATTTCAATGATTTGTTCGTGTAATTTCCTTGTAAACTAATAAACCTCAAACCCATACCCATCATCATATTTATTGTTTAGAAAAAAAAAATCTAACACAATTATTAATCGATGACCAAATTTTTACCCTGTTATGAACTCGTGATAATTGCCCCCTCTCCGGAAATGGATATTGGATACTGGGCGGATACAAACATTGACAGATAAAATTGTTCTACAAGTGGCAATTTACGTTGTGTCAATAACAAGTGTTTTAAAACACAATACAAATAATAATTGAATCAGAAGTAACAAATTAAAAAACAACCCAATTAATAATGTCAGATAAGGTATACGATGGGATAACCCGTTTATTAATTTAATAATTTAAAATAATATAAATCATAATTCATCAATATTTAATATAAATAATATATATAATATGTTAATCTAGATTAAATATTAATTAATATAATAATTAAACGAATCAATACGAATCAAATTCATTTTATGTGATTAACCCGTATATAACTTATTTATTAAACAAGTTATCTTGAGTCAATATGAAATTTAAGTAACCAGCGATTTATATTAATCCAGAAGCCTTTACTTGAAAATCGTGTAAAGTTATGAGTGGTGTCAAATTTTGCTGAGCCTACATATATATCAGACAACAGTGAAGTTATGGGGAAGAATGAAAATGTATTCTTTCCTTTCCTTTCTCATCAAAGATGACAATAGTTCTATCGTAACTGGAGTTTTCATTCAAGATGCTAAAATGCAGTAGTAGTGACAGGAACCACTGGACTATCGACATAGTTGCAGGTAAAGCAGTTTGTGAATGTAGTGCAGTTTGTGAATGTAGTGCTTGCTAGTCTTGTACATCAAGTTGTTACAGAATGCCATGCCAAAAAACCTAATCCTTCAGGTTTTTTACTTCACAGAAATTCAAAACAGCAAGATAAAAACCAGGTTCCTCAACAAATTCAGTCATCTGGAAAGAATGATCGGTAGCAGCTTTCTGTAAAGCCACCTTATCAGGCAAGTCAGAGATTATCACATCAGGATGTTGCCTTCGTTGCTGCTCCAGCACTTCCCTCCCCTGAAGATGGCTGATAACAACTCTTGCCCCTGCAAAAGCTGATGTTAGCACCTCAGGAAGCAAAGGCAATATAATGGGAAGCGTCCCCGAAAGGGCCAGTATTATATATACCCAAAACATGTTGATATTGTCACCAATTCATCGTAGTTAATGTGACATATAAAATACAATTTAAAGCTGAAGCATGGCTTTAACCATGTCTCACCATAATCAATGCTTATTATAAAAGCCAGTCAGTTCAAAATTGAAACTGATTACACACAAATCCAAATGGGGCGTTTTTAAACAAAAAACATGCCTACACCTGCCCGGTTGCACCAACTCACGATGACTAACATAAGATGTAAAACCATGATTTGAAGGCAAAACAAACACTGGTTCACCATACTCGCTATTAGATATTTGTTGGTTTGAGATCCATGCCAAATCAAAAGAAAATGAAAACTATTAACAATGCCTAAAAAATGAAGAATTTGATGAAAAAATTACCTGGCAAACATCGCTTCGCAAGCTCTCCAAAAATACAATCAAGTTCAAAGGGCAATGCAGGCAGAAAATAGAGAAAAATAACATCAAAAGGTGTCCATTTCTCTGGCACATATATTAGTTCTCCCTGCCAACACTTAACCTTGTCGTATTTTTCTTTGATTCCTGCCAGTAGAAAGAGCGAGTCATGGACAGCAAGCAAAAGTTGGCAGGTGATGAATCAACCAGCTGATCCCACAAACTCCTCGAACAGAGGTGCAAACCAAAACTCTAGAATTCTCTGCAATCTCCCCTTTAGAGATTATCCAATCAGTCTTTTTCTTATGCTCCTCTTCAGAATTTGTACTATCAGAGTCAAGAAATGACCAATCTTTCTCCATAAAATCTTCAAAATCAATGACCAGATACTACTCCCTCATTTTGAAGAGTGGCAGCACCAACAATCAATCTGAACTGGAGATGAGAAGTAAAGGAAAAGATGGATAATAGCCAGAACAACAGCTATTATAACGGCTATAACAATGATGAAGTGAGGGAATACAAGGTGGGGGTTTTCGGGAAGGGGTAGCCATGAGGGGGAAGGGGTGGCCATGAGGGGAGACGAAGAAAGGAACATAGCAGTCATTGAAGATAATTTTTGAATTCTTAGATGTGGGATATTCCCTGGTTAGCAGGCACGAACTAAGTTCAGTAGTTTCAATAAGTCTAAAGATCCAAAAACACTGAACCAACAAAAAGTGCTGTTACAGTTTCTGCATTCTTCTCAGTACCCTAACACATGTACCTCTTCGATTTAGCATCCTATATTACCTTTATAATTTCATGCAATTGCCCCTGTCATCGAGAACAAATGAATACCAATGAGAAAAATCAACAGAGATATGTAATCCATAGTTCTTCATATGTGTGACAAAAATTACTTGCTCAAACAGAAGATAGAGCAACTCCTTATTTATCGCTCATAAATGCTAAAGGGTAGGAACGAATAATTATCCCATGTCCATTTCGTTTATGCATTTGATTACTTAATAATAAATGGAAAATGAATAAAAAATTCAGGTTCACGAAAATAAAAACCCATTGTTGTAAGAAATTTGATCTCTCTTACAAAATGGCATTATAATTCACTTTTATTTCTATTCCTCTTATCGTCATTCCCGCACACCAAAGAATGTTTGGAATGTTAAAACAAGGATGTGAAGGTGAAATTATTCCGTTCACAGTCATTACTGTGTTTGTTGCTTTGAATGGTAAAAACCAAATCCCACACACTGGATCAATGGGAATATGAATAAAAATCTGTTGTCAAAGAAAAACACAGAATTGTAAGATTGATTCCTCTCCATTTCCATTTCTATTCCCTGAATACCATACGCACCTAGAGAGGCAACCACTGGTGATAAAACCCTAATACAAGATTTTTCCCCTGATGATAAACTCTGTGATAACATTTTCTTATCGATAATTCAACCAAAAGATATATCATATATGACATCAAAATTTTTCCATTTCACTCAGTTTTTATACTAGAAACCCTAACAGAAGATTTTTCCTCTTTCATATCGGACCAAAACCCTAAAAACTAAACTAAGAGAGTAGTTATCCACTCACCTGTTAGTCAGAATCGCTCGTCAGTCAATTCCCACCTCCGTCTAATGGCAGATGAACTGTGGAAGGAAAAAGAGAGTCAGTGGAGATGATGCTAATAAATGCTAAGCACTAAACCCCTCTGACGACACTTCAATGTGGATATGACTTGGGGCGGGCTTGTTTTTGCCTAAGCAGGGTTGAGCTTTTTGTTGATAAACTCTCAGTTTATCATTTATTTTATAAAAATAGCTTATATATAAGTATTTTATTCAATAAATTATTTATATTTAGATGGATATTTAAAAAAATATTTATATATTATTTTAAGGTATTTGATTATTAATACTTTTAGCAGTTGAAATTATTGAAATAATTATCATAAAACTTATAAAATTAAAATATTTAAATAAATAAGCACTTGTTTAAAAACTAAAAACTAAAATTAATATTATATATATATTAAACCATAAAAATCCATGATATATATCATGAAACCATGATAAAAAAAAATAAAAATAAAGTAAAGATCTGGGCTATATATCAAAGACAATTCATTCAAATATAATATCTAGTATAAAAATAAATACGACTATTCTCTCAGATTCACTTTTGTTTACATGCATTAAATGTATTATTAAAACTAAAATATTATAAGTTTTTTTATTTATTAAAATATTTGGGATGTTTTCTATAAATTAGAACATGATGTACTATGAACTTATAGTTATTTAAGGCGCACTCATACACAAGTTCTCGCTCTTGGGCAAGAAAAACCCTGAAAAATTTAAGACGCAGAAGACGCCAGCCACAAAGTTTTTTGGAGTCTTAAGGTGCAAAACACACTTAAGGTACAAGCTTTTTTAAGTGATGCACTAATATAAATAAAAATTATATATCTCATTAAATATTGTCTATAATTTTTATCTAATAATAAAATACAATAAAGTAAATAATATCAAACATAAAAATCAAATATCATTAGTGCTTCCTATCATCACAAATTAACATTTTCAAAACAAAATAACAAACATCATTAATGCTTTTCATAATCATAAAAATTCTAAGTTCCAAATCAAAATAAATACTCATAGATCTACATCAAATTCTAAATCAAAAAAATCATCATCAATATTATTCTTCTCATCATCAATATAAATTGTTTTTATTTTTAATTATATGTCATAATTTTTTTCCTATTTTGTACATAGTTTTTTTTCAAATATTTTACCTATTTTTTACATAATATTTCGTAATTTGTTTTCTATTTTTTCATTATTTTTTCCTTTTTCAAAAAGCTATATGTTTTTTTACATAATTTTTCCGAAATTATTTTTTATTTTTTCCTTTATTTTTATAGTAATTTTTCATAATGATAGCTTTTAATACAAGCATGCATTGAGCTTAGTTTTCTATAAACTGTTTTGAGCTCTTATTTTTTATAAGCTTATTCATTAAGTTTACTGAAATATGTCAATTTCAGCTATTTTTAACATTCATTCCTACTTAATACTTTATAGTAATCTCTTCATTCATAAATTTGTTACTCAAACTCTATATTCCTCCCCTTTATATGCCCGTCTTAGTATCCGTTTTATTTTTAAATTGGTTTAATATCCTTTTGGCAAGTCTTATCGGCACTTTTGAGCTCCTTAAATAATGAAATAAATTTGAAATTTTATTATTCTGTAGATTGAAAGTTGATTTTTATTTTATTTTATTCTTTGAACATTGCATTATATCACATTATTATGTTTTTCACAAATTTGTTTTTATTAACACACAAACTCGACCCTCATTTCTAAGCTCTATTTGAGCGTTACATAAAATAAAATAAAACTCAAGTAGTCAAAATTATAATTCTTGCTGACGTTTATTTTATGTTTAAATATTGCGATAAAAATAAAATAAGAATTAGGATAGTATACTATAATAACAATTGTGTTTAAAAAAACTACTGGTTTTCTAGGTGAAATCTTATTAAATTTATAATCAAATCCATTGAAATTTATATAGGAGTTGAATTTGAAAAGTTTTAATTGTTTGGATATACTCTTGCATTTACTGAATAATCGGTACCTAAATTTGGATAATCAATTACTAAGATTATAATTTAGGTAAATTTTACTAAAAAATTAGTTAGTTTTGTAAAAACTATTATATTGCCATGCTTTGAAACCCATAAAGTACTCGCTATGGAGTTAAAAAATACTAAAGAAAAATTATTTTTTAATGCTTAGCGACCATGGTATAAAGTAGATGATTAAATATAATCAAAATTATTCAAAAATAAAGAGAATCAAATAAAATAAGTTTAAATAAATATATATAACTAATTTCTTAAATTTAAACGTATATTTTAATTTATCTGCCTTTCAATTCTCATATAGTTTCCTATTTTATTTATTTAGTACTGTCCGAGTTTCAACTTGAGCCATAGGTAGAGGGAAGAATGTTTTTTTTTCATTTATTTATTTTGTATTACAATATTGTACTATTATGTTCTTATGTCTAGGCTATTGACAAAAAATGTTGTTTTTAATACATAAGTATTAGTAAACAAAAGTTAAAATAATTACTATTTTTATCAAATTTATTATAATAATTAAATAATTATCAAAATTAATTAAAATGAATTTATTTATTTTTTTAAATACTTTGTATGTAAAATCAAAGCAAGTAAAATGAGTTTCAAATAACATATGAAATAAAGTATTGGTTTTAAATTTATTTTATTTTATATTTTTCTTCGATATTTCCTTTTAATTGAAAACCGAATATAGGGAGGAAATGGGTTCCGAGTTCGAGTTTCAGATGTGATAATTTACTATATTATAATTAAAATGTTTAACTGTTAGGAAAAAAACCAAATATAGTTAGTTAAAAACGCGAATTAGAAATTAAGTATGGCTTCCAAAACAATATGCGCATCGCCTGGGGCCAAGAAGCCCATAACGTAGTTCAAACGTCCGTCTTACGGGGCTGACGGCGGATACCCACAAAGCAAGTCGTCCACAATGAGATCCCACCATGCCAGCACACGGTCCGTGACCTGACCAAACCACCACGCCACGATCAAGTGATATAGGCGGTCCAAAAGACTCGTGTGAGCGAAAACGGGTTTGGCCTACGATCCACGCCCCACGTATTAGGAAAGTTAATGATCTTTCATTTATCACGCTCCATTATCCCTTAACAACGGGTCCATGATAAGTTAAATGAACCTCAATCTAATTAGAGAGATATCGTATCACCATCTAACAAGAAAAGTAACCACTATTTCCCCTTATAAATGTCGATCCATTCTACCACAAAGAGGTATGCAGTGAACTCGCACCTAAGGCAATTGATCTTTTTCTTTCCCTTGAAGAAATGACTGACTTAGGTATCGAAGAGGCAATCGGCGCTGCCCTGCCGGATCACCCTGTTTCTATTGTTTTTTGTAGATAACGCATCGCGCAGGATCGGCCCAACGACTCCAACTCGCTCCAGTCCAATACCGATAGAAAAAGCACCATCAGTTTGGCGCCGTATGTGGGAAACAATTGCCTTACAAATAAACCACTCTGATCGATGGTATCGACTCGAAACATGAGCAGGAGTCACGCCAACCCCCCTAAGACGCAAGACCAGAAGGGCGACCTAGATAGCCGACCACCAAGAGACGCTCTCGAAACTCTACAGGCCAATACTGACGAGATGGAGGCACTCCGTCTCACCAACCGCTGAGAGACCTGGAGGAACTCACTAGACAGATGCAACGCCCGCAGGAAGAACAACGACACCACGACGTTCCTCGAGACGTTGGATTCGAGAAGGAGAAACTAGCTGCCAAGGAGAATGATCCATCCATCGCCAGGAGATAAGGGAATCCATCATGGCAGTTTCCGGTATATCCAACAAGAGCTCAGCCATACGAAGGGAAATCAGAAAAGAACGAAGCCCGCCCCATGGATGCTTTGGTACAACAAACAGAATCCCCGTTCACCTCGGGTACTACACTTCCCTCTCCCACGGTTCGAATGCCTCAAATCCAAACGCTCGACTAACTTAGCACTTTTTGCACCACCTCAATAGCTACAAGAATCAAATGGAGCCACCACTGATACCGTGACCCCGTGAGATGCGTAGCCTTCGCTATCACGCTTAAAAGGCCGCATCGGGTCTCGTTCACCAGATCCCGCCATCGCCACCATCCTTCAGAGAGTTATCCATCTCGTTCATCTCCCACTTCATCGGAGCTCGGATGTACATGAAGTCAAGCTATCACTTGCTGACCATAAAGCAGAGCCCATAGGAGAACCTAAGGTCCTACGTCCAGAGGTTTAACGCAGAGTCATTAAAGGTAGACATCCTAGATGAGAAGTTTGCCATCATCGCTTTCATCGCCGGGCTAGGCGTGCAGTCGAAATACTTGATGTTTTCCATCTCAAAGAACTCTTAGGCAAACATGGCCAAGGTGCTCGCCAAAGCAGAGAAATACATCAACGGCGAGGAAGCCCTTCTATCTAAGCGGGAAAACTCTTTCGCGCAAAAGGAGAAAAGAAGGGGGGAGAAAAAGCAAGAACGAAGCCCCAGGAGACGAGGAGACAGGGATGGATCCTAACGAAGGGACATAGAGAATAGAGAGCGGTCTCTAAAGAGATGAGGCAACGTTAAGGACCGCTTGGGCCCACCTCACCGAAATGTGAGCAAATGATATCCACCCTGGAAGAATTCACCCTTGACAACCTCGGTATCACAGGTTCTACACGAGGTGCAGCTCGAAAAGTTTTTAAGGTGGCCGTCTCAAATGAAGACAGACCCAGCAAAAAGAGACTCAACCAAGTATTATGAATTCCATAGGGATCATGGACACCGAACAGATGATTGAATCCAGTTGAGGAAGGAAATTGAATACCTGATCCGACGTGGACATCTTTGCCGCTTCGTGGCCTCAAAAGGTCGGGACCAGGCACCACCCCCATCACCTTGTCAGCCAGCTCCAACTCAACACCAGCAACCCTTGGGAGATATCCATGTGATCTCCGGGGGATTTGAGGGGGGAGGGAAGTCTAGCTCGGCCCGGAAGGCTCATCTACGCAACATCAGATTAGAGGAGACACTATAAATACAAGTCGTATCCAAACTCCCTCAGTTGGACACTACCATAACCTTTTTGGACTCCGACATGGAAGGCTGCCACCATCCCCATGACGATCCACTGTACAAGGGTCACATAAATACAAAACAAGACATTGCCAGTCCCGGGTCGATACGGAAGCTCGCCGACATCATCTTCACATCCTTCTCGGGAGCTAAAATGGGCATCATAAGGGAGAAACTAGAACCGGTCAACGCCCACCTACGGGGATTCTCTGGAGAAAGAGTGCTACCCCTGGGGTCAATACAACTAGTGCTCACTTTGAAGATCCCCGCCGTTACAGCTGGGCGGTAAGGTTCCACATAAGAGATCCATCAGCTTATAACATACTATCGACGTATCCTCCCTCACGCCATATCGTTCCTCCCCGCTTATCATATGGTTATCAAATTCCCCATTGTGAATGGGGTAAGAGTGGTTCGAGGAGATCAGCACGTAGCCAGGGAGTGCTACTCGGCATCAATGAAACAAAAAGCGGTTGGCAACATCTACATGGACGAGCTCGACATGAGAAATGAGGTAAGCATCCGACCTACGCCCTCAGAAGAACTAGAACCAATACAGCTTGACGACCAGTCGAAACATATCATTTACATTGGATCCAAATTGGCCAAAGACGTCAGGGATGTCACACCCCGATCCCCGATCCGACCCGAATCGCAGATCCGAACCGAGTCCGGGGCGTGAGACTATCTACTGGGACTCTCATTGACCGGTTCTTTCTCAGAGATGAACTTGTACCTGTGGTTATACAAACAATTTCTGTAATAACAAAAATCATTTACATTTACAAAAGAACTACCACTGGAGTGGTGTCCCTCAAAATCTATACACATATACTGAGTCCTATTTACTTGGACATGTACATTTGCTATCTAATAAAACACATCAGATCGCAGGCAAAGTATGATGAGCACCTATCTCGAGCCGCCCGCCCTAATATGGGATGTCCTTGCTCTCTATCCTTTGCTTTCTACTTCTGCATCTACACGGATTGAACACCCGCAAGTAAGCTTTATGCTTAGTGGGAACATAAGCATGGACAACCACCCATGGTGACCGTCACAAGCTTATACATATGCATTTCATATATCTATACATATTCATATAACTTTTTATTTCTTATCATCTTTACATTCCTATTGTCATACATGTTCTCTGTCTCACAAATCTCCTATCTATACTTTTACTATATTCCCGTGCTTTGTTATCTTTACCATTCTATCGCTCTTAGCACTTATGCATTTCTAGCATGTGTCTACAAGATGTTCCATCTATTCATTTAGGGTATGTCTATCATATATTTCTTATTCATATATGACTTTCATGGTTATATACTATACCATTTGTTATGTTCTATTTTCATGTATTGTTATCATGTACTGTTCATGTACTGTGTTCATGTACTCATTTCATATACCGTTTTCCTGTTTTACTTTTCATATTACTTTCTCTTTCATATTAACTTTTCAGATCATTTTACATTCTTATACATTTTCATATATCATGTCGGATCATATAATCTCATGTTACATAACTTATCATCACATAGCAATGTTATGCTTCTCATATCATATCATATCTTTTCACATGTCATATTCAAATAATTTGTTTTATGTTTCATGCCTGCATAAACCTTAGAAGTGGATAAAGGAAACTATATGGGCTCGAAGGCGCTATACTCACTATGTGAAACAAGGGTCTATGGCGCCCGAAGGCCGCCAGACTCACTCAGGCGTAGCCAGTGGTCTATAGACCCGGTTGTTATCATCAGACAGACAATGATCATCTATAAGGGGCCCGAAGGCGCGTGGTGACCCTTTCTCGGGCCACCGTGGATCCAAACGGAATCTATCTCATCGATCCAAACGGCCTCGATATCGTAACTCAGAGGTCAGAGGACTTGCTTTTCCTAATAGCATGCCATCTATCCCCTCTACCAAATCTAGCGTATTAATCCATGTGTATTTATGTTCCAGATATATCTCATATTCCCGAATCATTATTGTCATTCGTTAATCATATGTGAGATATATACAATCATTTATTCTTAACTTTGCAATTTCTTCATATCTCATATCTCACTTTACACATTTGCATATACATATAACTCGATCATATACTTATGTCATATTCTATACTTGTCATATACCCATGTTTATATATGTTCCATACATATAATTTGGCAATGCATATATGCAATATATACTATCATTACTTTAATCAGGAGTCTGCTCTCATATCTCGTAGCTTCATATTACGGTTCCCTATATTTATAATACATATATTCCTATATTTTTATCATGCATGCATTTACTCATTCTTATATTCATCTATGCCTATCATTCGTGGTACATGTACTCATTCCTTGTAACATCTTATATCTTGTTAACTTATATTTTCATGTACTTTATTAGTCTATCATATCTTATGACATATACCTATACATTTCTATACTTGTACGTTTTATTTGTGCTTTATCAGACTGTTCTATCTCCTATAGGAGTGCAGAACATAGATATTAAGAGTAACAGAGAGTTGGAGGACCAAAGAGTAATAAAAGAAAGATATTAGAATGAAATAAAGAGGAAAATTTGTGGAAGAGACAAGTGGCTTAAAGGAAAGAGGGAGGAAGTTTCCTCCTTCGACCTGACTATGACGCTCCAAAAGAGAAAGCTTAAATAAAAAGGGATAAGATCAAATAAGGATAAGACTAAAATAAATATCTCATTTTGGGTCTTGGCAAAGAGGGAAACAAAAACGATGCTATATAAGAGAAGAGAAAGGAAGAAGAAGAAGAATAAGAGAAAAGAAAAGAAGAAAGAAGGAGATCACAGGTAAGGAACTATGAAATTTGAGTATGGAACTATGAATATTTGTATGGAAACTATGTGTGTGTGTATGGAAGTCTAGTTTTGGTCTAGAAAGTTTAGATACGTGGTTTGGAACCCTTTCTTTTGTGTATGGTTTGGGTTTAGAAACTCCCAAACTCATTTCTGGTTAGGGTTGAGTTAAGAAGAGCTCTAAGGGTCCTATATATGTGTTTTGGGAAGGGTTTGCAAGTTGAACCAAGAAAATTTCCCTATTTTTGATCATACTCAGTAGCCGGACCTTAGAACGGGTTTTTGGGTCATAAATAAAGGGAATTTGGTAGTAAGTCCCTCTGGTATTAGCCACATCAATGAAATTGATGTTAGGCTTTGAATTTCAATTCGACTCTATACCCTGCAGCTAGCCTTTACTAAATTAACTAAGCAGAGGCTCACCCCATGAGGCCTGGGTTGTAGAGGTCATCCCGTAGGAGGCCGCATACCTCATCCCGTAGAGGTCAAAGGTCGCCAGACCATCTTGTGAGGCCTCGAAGAGGTCACTGCATCTCATCCCGTAGAGGCCGTGAGGTCACCCGTAGACCTCATCCCGTAGCTAGCCGCCCAGCCAACTCTACGTGGCAAGGGACACGTGAGACTCCAACTTCTAAGTGTCATAACCCCTTCGCTCGAATCGTTGGTGTTCTAGACCCTAAGTGAAAGCCCATTGAGTCAAGAATCTATTAATATACCTGAGAGGGACATCGAGTCAATGAGTCGTCGCCAGTTGTAAGCCGTATGGTTGATTATATGATCTTCAATCCTCGAGTGTCATAACTCGTTCAACCCTCGAGCTCGCGTTCCTGACCCCAAAGTTACTGAGTTTAGAATATAGCGTTAAATGGCATTCGTATTCACATCGAAACAGATTGTCGTATCAGGTGTGGCTGGGTAAAGTCAATCTGGAATACATGACGTTGAAAGAGATAGACATGAAAATAGTCATAACATAAGTAGATGTAAAGGAATAGCAGTTGCTTCAGTAAACACCGATAATTAGCGACTCACATCGAATATCGAATGAGCAAGATATATAGACATCAAGCCGACACTGCTAGTGGTTGGCCTGCCGCAGCCTGCAAGGGACGCAGATAATCAGCGTTGTCTCCTCGCAGTAGCTGACATATTGCTGAGCAGTAATGCCTATGTTCCTCGTTAGCCTTCGGTATATATTGTACAGTTCGTTCATTTTTATCCTCCTGTCTAGTGTTTGTTTATACGCAGTATTCAATAAGAATGATGTGCAGTGGGAAGACGAAGGGTGTGTTTCATAGTATTAAAGAAGAAGTCTATGGTACAGAACATAGACTTCTTCTTTACTACCCTAGGGTACCCTTCATGTCCAAACTATTTTACCTTTTATCATTTATTCGGGACACACACGTATAAACATTCATTGCTCGGGACCTGGAGATAAAGAATGAACGACTCTACAAATATATGACCCGGGTTGCATAGTACGGCACCGGAACATAGACGTGCCTCGCCCCACGTAATAGAAGTGTCAAACACTAGCAGCGAGTGTTGAAGCACCGGGTCATGTATACGTGCTCGCCCACTACCATTAGAAGCGGCTGTAGTACCAGTAGGAACACAAAGCACCCATCATATGTCTCATTCAATATCCTAGCCTTTGTGCGCTCATACAATTATACGTGTTCTGGGCTTATCATTTTATTCTTTTCTTCTATATTCCTTACTATATCAAATCTACTTATGTTTCTATTTCTTGTTCATATTTATCTCTTTTCTTATCATGTATTCCAATTGACTTTACCCATGCGATTAGTACACTTGGTACAACAATCATATTTTCCGATGTGGATACCGAATGCCATTTAATAGCATATGGTTAGATTCTAGACTCAATGATCTTTCCATAGAGTCCAAGAACACCCAAATCGGAGTTCGGACGAAGGAGTTATGACCTTCCGTTGAGGTCATAATGAAGTCAACCCAGATGAGCCGATTCGAACCGGTCGAGCCGACCCGATTCTGGAGCTCGGCTCAACACCCTCGGTCTGACACCTTCTATCCTCCTTAGTCATATGAATAGATTCTTTACTCAATGGGCTTTCCATAGAGTCTAAGAACACCCGAAACGGAGTTCGGACGAAGGAGTTATGACCTTCCTAAGTTAGAGGTCATACGTATTCACACCCCAACCGAGCCGAATTCGAACCGATCGCAGATAAGGTCTACAGCCGACCTCTTACCGACCCTGCTGTGATGAGGTCTTCTAACCCCCTCAGCCATCTTCTACAGATGAGGTCTCGCTCATCTTCACAGGATGAGGTCTGTTGACCTCTACAGGATGAGGTATGCTGACCTCTACCGGATGAGGTATGCTGACCTCTACAGGATGACCTCTACAGCCCGACCTCTATGGGTTGACCTCTCGTCTATTAGACTATTCAAAGTAAAAAGACCATAACTTGGTCTACAGAGGTCCGAATTGAGAAATTCAAAAGCCTAACATCAAGTTAATTGATGTGGCTACAATTTACCAGAAGGACTTACTGCCAAATTCCCTTTATTTATGACCCAAAAACCCGTTCTAAGGTTCAAGCATCAGTATGATCAAAATAGGGAAATTTTCGTTCAACTTGGTAAATCAGAATCTCTTCCTAAAACACATATATAGGATCCTTAGGAGCCTTTTCTTAACTCAACCCTAAACTGTAATGAGTTTAGAGTTTCCAAACCCAAACCATACACAAAAGAAAGGGTTCCAAACCATGTATCTAAACTTTCTAGACCAAAACTAGACTTCCATACACACACACATAGTTTCCATACAAATATTCATAGTTCCATACTCAAATTTCATAGTTCCTTACCTGTGATCTTCTTCTTTCTTTTCTTTTCTCTTCTTCTTCTTCTTCATTTCTCTTCCTCTCTTATCCTGCTTTTGTTCTCTTTTCCAAGACCAAAATGAGATATGTATTTTAGTCTTATCCTTATTCGATCTTATCCCCTTTATTTCACTTTTTCTCTTTGAGCATCCTCGACCATCAAGTCGTGCGATAAAACTTCCTCCCTTCCTTCGTGCCCACTTCTGTCTCTTCCACAATTCTATCTTCCTTATTTCATTCTAATATCTTTCTTTATTACTCTCGTCCTCCAACTCTCTCATACTCTTAATTTTAACTTATGCATATTCCTACTTTGGCATATGAACTTATTAAATTATGACCCTTGTTCCGAAATGGGTAAATTATTAATTTACCCTTAACTGTTGTATTAATTCCAAGTTCTTGCTTATTTTATTTTTATCTTTATTTTATTCCGGATAAATATACTTTTACTTTTATTATACCTTAAACATGTTAATAAACCGTTAGGGTATAATTTGGGGTATTACAAGGGACCTCCTTATCCACTTCTTAAAACAGAATATAGAAGTATTCGCCTAGAAGCCGGAGGATATGGAGGGAATTAACCTCGTAGTAATCACACACAAGCTGAACATCAGTCCCTTCTTCAAGCCCGTCAAACAAAAAAGAAGAAGTTTTGCCCCAGAAAAGGCAGAAGGCGATCAATGAAGAAGTTAACAAACTCCTCCAAGCCAAAGCTATTCGAGAAGCACCCCGATTACTGCCAACATCTGGCCAAAAAGGCAAATGGCAAATGGCAACTCTGCATTGACTTCACCGATGTCAACCGAGCCTGTCCAAAGATAGCCTCCCTACCTCTGACGAATCTTATATGGAAGCCACGACGCCACGAGCTCTCACCTTCCACGGACGCTTTCTGATATAACCATATCGAATCTAACTGGTGACCAAGAGAAGACCTCATTCAGGATCGCAGCACTTCAACGTTACCAAGGGATGCTTTTCGTTGAAGAAAGCTGGGGCCACCTATCAGAGGCTAGTGAACAAATGTTTCGTGGTTGCATTTGGAGCATCCATGGAGGTATATATAGATGACATGCTGGTGAAGTTAGTTAAGGTCAAGCTCCACGTAGCCCACCTAGATGAGTCGTTATAGGTCCTAAAAAACTATAACATGAAGTTAAACCCGCCATGCGCCTTCGAGTCCTCTAACCGAAAATTCTTGCTCTATAGTCACCGTACCATGGAATAGAGGCAAATCCAGATAAGATAAAAGTCGTGCTCGACATGCAAACCAACACCAAAGAGATTCAACGCTCACCGGGAGAATAGCCGCCCGAGCCGCCAGACCTAGATCCAGCGACAAGTGCCAACCATTCTTTCAGGTTCTGAAAAAGGCCTTCCACTGGGACACCCAATGCGAAGAGGCGTTTTCGGCGCTAAAAACTTACCTAAGTTCTCCTCCCGTCTTGGTAAGCCCTTCCGAGAGGAAACTCCTACCCTTATTCGTCAGCTTCTGTATTTCTCAACTAGCCGCCCGGTCAAAGAGCTTAGATAATACAACAAATGGTTTATTACTGCAGTCAAGCTCTGAGAGGAGAGGAGGAAAGGTATCAAAATATGGAGAAATTAATCCTAGCATTGGTGACCACTGCCAGGAGGCTTCGACCATATTTCCAGGCTCACACTATTGAAATTCGAATAGAACACCCAATGAAATAGATATTGCACAAGTTAGAGACCTCGGGAAGACTAATAAAATGGGCCATAAAGTTGAGCGAGTTCGACATCAGGTACAAGCCAAGGACAACGATCAAAGGGCAGGTTTTGGCAGATTTCATCATGGAATTCACCCCATCAAATACCTCGACAAAGCCCACCGAAACTACTCAATTGGCGCCCGACTTGCCCATATGGAGGTTGTCCGTAGATGAGGCCGCCAATTCCCAAGTGAAACCCGCAGTCCGATCACCTCCTGACAAGATTGACGGAATACGCACTCGATTCGATTCAAGCCCAATAACGAAAGGCCAAGTAATAGTCGCCATAGCCGGCTTAATCTTGCCCACCCATGGAAGCCGATCAATCGAGGTACGCAGTGATTCTGGCCAGGTGAAATGCATGAGGACTCCCACGGCCAAGGGTGAAAAAATGATCATTTACCTCAAAAAGGTGCGAGAACTATTTAAAAAGTTCATACGGGTTCAGGTTAGGTATGTCCCAAGGGCAGAGAATTAGCGGGCAAATGCCCTGGCAAAGCTAGCAACAACATCACGGGAGGATCTAGATAGACTGGTACCAGTCGAGCACCTCCCAGAACCTTCGGTGAACGTCGATAATGAAGAAGTGTCCCCGGTAATGTCCGAGCCGAGCTGGATGGACCCCATCTAGGATTAATTGGTGGACGGAATATCGCCAAGCTATCCAAAGGAGGCCTCCAAGCTCAGGACGAGATCGGCTAAATTCAGCATTCATCGGGGGACCCTTTATAAACGAGGCTTTTCTACACCCATCCTTAAGTGCTAGGAAAGGAAGACGCCAATTACGTGCTCAGAGAGGTGCATGAAGGTATCTGTGACAACCATATCGGAGCGAGGTCCTTGGGGCCTAATGCTCAAAGAAGCTACTGTGAGCCGTTAAAAATGCAAGATCTATCAAGAGCATGCCCAGATCTCTCACCTCCCTTCCGAGCCGCTAACCTCAATCACAAACCCTTGGCCTTTTCAACAATGGGGGCTACACATATCAGGGCCCCTACCCATTGGGAAGGGCCAATGCAAGTTTACTGTTGTAGGAGTGGATTACTTCACCAAGTGGGTCGAGGCCGATCCATTAGCAACAATCACCGAGCAAAAGGTGCGTAACTTGTTCTCATGCTCCATAATATGCAGTGTCTGAATCCCTAGAGTTCTAAGATCCGAGCAATGGGAAATAGCCACAATCCTGTTCAGAGATTTCTGCGTTGAGCTCGGAATCAAGAATTACTACTCATCCCCAACTCATTCGCAGTCCAACGAACAAGCAGAAGTCACTATAAGGACTCTCAAGGCAGTGTTAAAGACTAAGCTGGAAAATCTAAAGGGAAAATAGGTAGAATACCTCCCCAAGGTATTATGGGCATACAGAACTACACGCAAATCAGCAACTCAAGAAACCCCATTTGCTCTAGCATTTGGCACTGAAACGGTAGCTCCCGTCGAGGTTGGGCTAAAATCACCAAGAGTTAAGTTCTCAAATACCAAACACAAAGAGGAAATTCTTCACCTGAACCTTGACCTCCTAGAAGAAAAACGTGAGCAAGTTCTAAAGCTGCCCGGGAGGACCATCAAGCAAATAGACAAAGAAATATTACGATCGAAGGGTCAAGCCCATAAGTTTTAAGCCCGGCGACCTAGTTCTAAAAAAACTTCTGCCATCAAGGAAAAACCCCACACACGGGAAGTTAGGACCAAACTGGGAAGGACCCCACGTGGTATCGCGAATAGTTCAACTTGGCAACTATGAACTTCAAACGTAAAGAGGGAAACCCACGATATTCTGAACGCCGAGCACCCAAAGATTCTACCTAATAGACCTGATTGTAGCGCTTTTAATAAGAAATTCACAATTTCACTTTAATAACAAATTTTTGTGTTCATTTTCAGCCCTGGACATTCTCAGATCGTTAAAAAAAATTGGGAAAAAGAGGGTGAAGAGCCTTCCGACTAAGGCCTTGAAAATTACACATCCGACAGGATGCCTGTCAAAAATTCGTACTTTTATTTCATGGGAGTTACAGTTATCTCAGGAGAATTACAATCAATGAAACCATCTCAAAGAATTACAAGTGGCAAAACCGTCTTCTACGTCTCAGGAAATTACAAGCCATCAATAGACACTCAAGGTAAAAACCACAAAAAAAAAAAAAAAGAGGAAAGGAATAATGGAGGAAGCAGGACTTAAAAAATTCACTCTAAGCGTGACGCCCTCTCCGAATATGTTCCCGGTCCAGCCCATCATGCGTGACTAGGGAACACAACTCCCACAAGGGAGGGATTAGGGAAAAACATAACTCCAACAAACAGTAAAACCACGAAACCAAAGGACGACCTAGGACCATCATACAGGCTTTGCGCCATGACAATCAAATCTTGAAGCTTCATCATGTCCGAACTCTAGCGCTGACAAAGGTAGGAAGGAAAATCAAAGCGGCGGATAACATAACGCTTAGATGGAAGGCGAGAATTTATAGAGAAGCTTGACGCCTTGGGAAGTCACGCCATCCGTTCCGATTCTCCATGAACCAGGTTTAAAGTCACACGCAAGCCCCAAGAGAAGAAAGATGAAGGAGCCATGTAGCTCAGCTTCAAAGGAGCCATGTAGCCAAACAAAGGAGCCATGTAACCCGGGCCAAAGGAGTCAGCTGAGATCGCCCCAAACTGGGAACCGTTGACCACCACAACCTCGCAAATCTATATGTCTCACGTCATGAGGCCCATACACGTGTAAAACGGCCCAATAGGACCCCTACATCCAGACAACCCAAATATAAATTTTATACAAAAAGGGATCCATTCACAATTATTTTTTTTTTTTTACAATTTATACAAAAAATGGGTCTCTTGCCCAGAATTTTACAAAAAATACAAGATAAGACCATCTTGGCCGGTTCATCGCCTTCTAAAAACCCTGGGATCCCATCCCCACGCGCTCTTCGCACCTTCCAGAGTTTGTCGAACTCCCAAATCCTGACTACGCTGCACTCTCGACGCCAGACCAACTTTGCCTCTATGTCAAGTGAACCGGACATCCGACGTCAGAGATCTGCAGGTAGTTTTAATTTTCTCTTAAAACTCACTTCCGTACCACTAATGTCTTAAACCAGACAGTAAGAACATATAGGCACGCCTCTCTTTCAAAATTACAAGTTTCGCCTCATTTCTTTGACTTTCTCAACCTGACCTTACACGGCCACGCAGCCATGTATCTCATTCGTGCCATACGCCATCACGAACACACGTGAATTAAGCGAGATGGTCCCCGCCACGTGGCGCCCCTTCATTCCCGCTCACTGGCGACCTCCTTACCTAAATTCCATGTGTCACCGACACCACGTCGAAAAACGGAAATCCTCGACCACCTCGAACTAAACGAAATTCGAATGCGGTAGCTAGATTTCGCGAGACGATTCCAACGGTGAAGTCCGTTTCATCATCCGAGATCTAAAAAAATTTCGGATTTTGACCGAAATTACCATTTTATCCTTCCTTAGAAAACATGGATTTTCCGGCGTCTCACAGTCATGTAGCTCAATTTCAAAAGAGCCTTGTAGCTCAGCTTCAAAGGAGCCATGTAGCTCAGTTTCAAAGGGGTCATGTAGTCCGGTTCTTAAGAACCTAACAGCCCAAAAGGCTAAGTAGCCAAGGAGCCACATAGCTTAATTTCAAAAGAGTCATGTAGCCTGGGCCAAAAGAGCCTCAGAGCTCGGGTCAAAGAGCCTTGTTGCTCAAATTCAACGAGCCATGTAGCTCGCTTCAAAGTGGGGCCATGTAGCCCAAGCCTTAAGAACGTAATGTACCAAGAAAGGCTAGCGGTGCTAAGGAGCCACGTAGATCAATTTCAAAAGAGTCATGTAGCTTAGTTTCAAATGAGCCATGCATCTCAATTTCAAAGGGGCCATGTAGCTCAATTCTTAAGAATCTAACAGCTCAAAAGGCCAAGTAACCCAGGAGCCATATAGCTCAGTTTGACGAGAGCCCAGTAGTTAGGCCGATCAAGGGCCGCATAGCTTAATAAGAGCCCAACCATTTAAAGATTGGATGACTAGGAAACCTCTCAACACAGGTCGTAAAAAAAAAAAAAAAAAACGAAAAAAACCAAGAAGGTAGAAGGATGGATCCATAGAATAGCAAAACCAATGTTAGCGTTACAAACGTCCGAGGTTTAGAGCTCGAAGTTAGCCAAAATGAGCAAAGATTATACAAAGGGGCCTAAATATTTGAGGTAGAGCACGAGCGCCCCCGCCAAGCCGTCAAGTCAAAAGGCGGCTCTCCCAAGAAGCGAGAGGGGAGAGTTAGCCTCGCAGAACCTCGCCAGCTCACCGGAAGAGGAACAGTCAGTATCGTGAGTACACTCGGATCTCGCCGTCCTCAAACGTAATTCTTCCACCTCTTCTTCATCAGGAACTTGAAAATTAAAGTCCAAACCCGAAAAACCCCTCGCACTCATGAAAAGCAAGCCATCTAGCCCATAAGGCAAGCTCGCCTCGCCTCCGCGATTACTCCACCCTTTGGCTAACCAAAGCCCCGCCTAAAAGTCCCTCATACATATGCAGCTATGCAAAAGCAGAAAGGGTTGTATCTCGCCAAGCGCTTCCACGGCCCAACAACGTAACTTCGTAGTTTCTCGGCGGGTCATCTAACGCCGCTATATATATATTCTTTGCATATATGTTAGGCGTAGTTTTCCGCGCACCAAGCCCTCCTTCCTCGAAGGAAGGAAGGGGGCCGGTGTGTGTGGTCCCTCCCAAACTGCTAAACATCCTCGCAAACCCCAGCCCCCGGCCCTCATTTTCTGTTCAGCTCTCGCCTCGCAAATGAGGTGTGTCAGCCTGACAGCTTCACAACATCTCGGGTCAAGCTTCAGATCCGAAACGTATCTCACTTTCTCAGAGGACAAGGAGGCGACTTTAGTTTCAGGAGGTTACGCCTTAACAGCTCTCAACAACCAGCCTTCGCCAAGCTCTTTATATAAGTAGTCGTCTGCCAAGGAACAAGATGAAGTTAGCAGATAACATTAACACAACAATGAGACGGATATAAGAAGGCACTCAGACATACAAAGACAGTTCCTTGGAGTGATAGGGCCAAAGCCTCCTCAAAGCCCAGGGCATCCACCTTCTTGAGATCGGAGTCCCGAAGGATAGACGAAACAACCCCAAAGGCGAGCTCCACATTGGTAAGCAGCGAGTCCTCACCCCCCTCAACTCCAAAGAGATCACTTCCCGCGTCTCCCCACATTGGAGGGGAAGGCATGGCACAGACCGGCGGCTTCAATGTAGATAGGAAGAACTTTCAAAGGAGGCTCAGCAGCCCTTCTCGAAGAACCCTTCGCTCCTGCAGCAAAGGATGAGCAACACTGCACACCCGCCACCCCGACACCGGCCAGGAAGGCAACCCTTCCCCTCACCCGATCCTGGCGTGCGATCCCCACTCCTCAAGTAGCGACGGCGAATCCGATGTTCCCAAACTGAATCTTACCCCGAGCCGGGTGGCTACTCTCAAGGGGAGCTTGAGCCTTACGCTTTGCTCTCCTCCTCTACTTCGCCAGCAACTCAACACGGGCCTGAAGTTCTTCCTGAGTTGGCTTCACAACAGGAGGCCCCTCAGGAGAAGTTTCCATAGCAGGGGGCGGAGGGGATCTCAAGTAAGGAGAACAAGAAGGGCTCACATCTGAAGAGCTGGGAATGTCCGACCTAATCAGATGGAAATACGCCCGCGATTCCACACTTCGCCCAATCGCGCTTTACTCTCGTCCTCGCTGGGCAAGGTCGGACCTGATACCTAAAGGCAACGCAACCAAAGCAAAGTTGAGAACATAACATGACCTTTAAAAAGTTTACCCCTACTAGCATGGACGAAAAACTCACGCAGGTTCTCAGGGCGAACCATACCGTCTAATCCCCAACAGATCGCCTGATTGCTGTGGTTATATTCCCAATGCCCAATCCCGTATAAAGAAATAGCACTCTTTCCAATGCTTGTGGGAGGAAGAGAGGTCGGAAATGATAGGTCTGGTAGTGGCCCGCTTTGAAATATACAAGAAGCCTTCCAAGGCCTCTTTCACGCTGAAGAGATCCAGCAGCAGAGCTATACTAGGGACCCCGAGGCCCTTATCCCTGAAAATAGCCAGAAGGCCGACCTCAAGACACCCCAAAATCGAGAGAGTCGGACGGCACACATTGAAATGTCAGTAAGACGCCTTGGCGAAAGGGTGCAAAGGGAAGCGGAGATCGTTTCAAATAATACTCAAAAGAAGTAGACCATCTTAAACGGAACAAATATAAGACGTGAGAAAAGGTCGACACTAGATTCGCACATCGGGAGGAGGTCTATAACGAGTATAAAGGTTTTAGCATACGAGCGTTCAACCCGCTTAGGCCCACTCCACAGCCCGCGCACCTCACTAAGAGCCTCTTAAATATTCGGGCCATTGTGGATTTGACCCCCACCTCTTACCTTTGCCCGCGAGGAAGATAACCTATCGAAGTGACCCCTAAGAACCACAACTAGACTACTAAGTCTCTGGGCGCTTAGTTCGCCGACCATACTCCTCAACCCATTCCTCTATACAGTCGACAAACGAAAGCAAAAAAGAGGAAGCATGCATGATTAAGCTGATGGAAAGAGAGAACGAACAAAACGCCGAAAGAAGCTGAACCCCAAATAACCCGGGAATTAAAACAAGGGAAAGAAAATAGGCAAAGAAGCAAGAAAGACTTGACCGAATCATTAAGAAGGAAAACAAGAAAACGACCCCTAAGGGAGAGACAGACGACAAAGCACCAAAGCAATTATGAGCCCCGTTTGAAGACACTTCCAAACCAAAGAGAAGAAGTGCAAAATGCGATGCAAAGGAATGTTTCTATGATATGGGAAGCAATAGTCAAACAGCGAAAACTCCAGCAGAGCTATCATTATCACAAGACGTTTGGCAGCGACAAAACCCATATTGAACCATCCTCGGCTAGCCACGTGAAGCCAGAATGATCCAAGAGATCGATCTCAAACTCTTCCCTAAGCTTCGCTTCCAGCCTAAGGGCTAGGGGGGCAACTTGTAACGCCCCAAATCCGGGGTGTCCGTTGACTACCCGTCAACCTGCGGAAAATATATACGTCTCGTATCACGAGACACATACCTGAGTAAAAATGGTCCCTTGGGCCCCTGCATCAATACTCATCAAACATGTACCCAACTATATTCCAATAGTCCAAGAGTTATTTTATTACTCTTAATACAAATACATATTAAAATCTACGCAATTCTAATAATATATTATTCAAAACATCAAGCTACTACCTGCCAAAATCACCCTCTAAGATGAACCTGCTCTCCTCGAACGCTCCTCAGACTAAAAATATTCCTCGATTGGGTGAGCTATCGCCCCAAGAAGGGAATCACCCTTAAACGGGTTACTCCCCACCTAAGTGCATATGCAATGCTCCACTTAAACACACACCGCTTAAATAATGATCCTTACTAACGCCTAAACGCCCGCTCCCATGTCTCAGTCCTCACCTAATTCCTCCCACTCTCGCTCTGTCATGTATGAGAAAAACATCATTTTCAAACCAAAACTTGTTGTTCTTGAAAATACACTAACGGATGTCGGTAAAATATGGGACTATCCTCCAAGGCGATAGCTAATGCGTTTGAGAACTTCCCGGTAGTCGCCCATGGTCCTCATTCGAAATGATCCTGGACCGTCCTCCAACCCCATTCTAAAATCATCCTATGAAATCTTCGCAACCATGTTCTTTTCGTAAAATTCTTGGCCATACACTCACACCTAATTTCTGTGCTACTCCAGCCGCATAATTTAAAAATGCATTATGTCATTTCAACCAATATATATATCAATATGCAACATTCTCAATTTCGCACTCACAACACATGTCATTCACTATTGATCAACCATCACCCAAATTAGCTCACTCGGAGCAATCTCACATTACCATCTCCGATGGCCTACAAACACAATTACAATTTATATAATTATGTCATTTTGTTAACACATTTAAAATCATGTATTAACTTATTCACCCCCATACAACTCAAGCCATTCTCTTAAACAATTTCTCAATCCATTACACACAAAAATTAGCTCAAGCCAAGGCTAATTAACGTGCACGAAGCAAATTCAATTTGAATCACCTAAACCAAACACATTTTCTCACAAAATATATTTCCTATAAACACTATTCATGAACAAGAAAACCCTCAAGTTACTGCTCACGACCACTACCCAACATCTGGGCTCCACTTTAGAACCCTCGAATTTCATGGTCATTCCCGGCCTCATACATACCAGCACAATTTATGGTATAATTATAAACGCTAGGGTACCCAAACATCTGCGGATTAGCCACTGATCAATCTAATTGTTTCAGGTTTTTCCCACTTCGGTCCCAAGTTTTGGACCGATCAAACGGCCGTGCATGGTCTCAAACCAACCGAATCATCAACAAAGTACTTAAATCAAGAGTAAAACAGATAAATCCCCTACCTAACGGATTTTTGTCGAACTTTAAAACCTGAGTCCACAGAGGCCTCACGCAGAGAACCACTCTCCTTCGCTTCCGAATAAACCGACTATTTGACAAATTTTAAATCTAGAGATAAGTGGCTTACTCTCTCTCTAAAATCACAAAAACACTACCTACTGCATCTCATCTCAGCACTTCACGTTTTCTTTTGGCTTTTCAAAAGGAAGAGGATGACACTATTCACATTTTTGTCTTTTCCTCATTTAAAATTTCCAAAATGACATCTATGTCCCTTCTTTCCACTATTTTGACACTTAACACTATCTCGGCCGTCCATTTTCATCATTTATCTACTCATGCAACTTGTGTAACATGAGTACATGTTATAGGTAACTTTTGTCATATCACATTTTGTTTTACGGCACCCTATATACTCTATAACTGGAAAACGCAAATTTCGACACCAAATTTGACTAAATTGACGCGGTTATTAGATTTCATGAGACGATTCCAATCTGGAAACTGCTTCACATCCGAGATCTATAAAAATTTCGGATTTTTACCGAAATTACGATTTTGCCATTTTTCAAAAAATTGAAATTTTCTGGGGTCTCACACAACTGATGGGGTCTAAAACAATATGTGCATAGACTCAAAGCGCAAGCCCAGAACGTAAGTTCAAACGTCCGCTGATGGCGGGATTTGGCGACACCCAATAAAGCAGTTTCACTTCATATGAGATGCACCCATACTAAAGTATACTGTCCCATTCATAATCAAACCACCATGCCAAATGATCAAGTGATATAGGCGGCCCAAAAGACTCATGTGAAAGGAAAAGTGTCTAGTCTCCATGATCCACGCCCCACAGATTATGAAATAATGATATTTTATGGTCACGACTCATCCATTATCCTTTAACGCCATTCACGATAGCTGAAATTTAAACTCCTCACCAAATAGGGAGTAGATATCCTATCACCATCTACAGCTTAGTGAATAACTATTTCCCCTTATAAATGTTGATCCATTCTACCGCAAAGAGGTATGGTACGAACTCGCCGCTTAGCCGATCTTTTTCTTTCAAGAACGACCGACGAGCATCTGAGAGCATTTTTACAATACCCTCGCGATCACCCGTTTCGCTGGTTATAGATAACGCATCGCACGTGATCGACGACCGACCCAACGACTCCAACCCGCCTCCAAATTCAATACGATGTAAAAGCACCATCATAAAATTTTTAAAAGTCGGAGTGTTAATTTTTCTAATACTAAATACTTATACACAAGTTTTGGATATCGATTTTTTAATTAATCATCGATTAATGTTTTTTTTTTTTATAATTACCCAAACTTGTCCCTGGGAGTTGAACATGATCCATTCTATGCCCACTCGCTAGTCATATCAACTCGTCATCTAAATCACAATATTTAAACTCATAAAAACTATTTAATGATACACCACTGTCGTAATGCTTAACGACAAACAAACCACACAAGCGAGATAAAACATGTCATAGCAAGTCTACGATAAAATATATCGCAATGTGTTAAATGACAAAAAGACGCTGCATTGCATCAAGAATAAAACATGAAAAATAAATGTAAACCTAAATCTACAAGTAGGTTAGATTACTTATTGAAAAAAATTAAAACCTAAAATATGGAAAAGAAAATGATGGAATGAGTGATTTTCAACCAAAAAAAAAAAAAAAAAAATCATCCTTCACCTCTGATGAACAAAGGATTGAAAGAGAGAACAAACGGACAAGAAGGCTTCAAGAGAGAAAACCTCTATTATTGAAATACTCTTGCAATTGTGTTAATGACATATAAGGTGACTACAATTATTTATTTTAAAGCTACAGTATCTGGTCGTGCCGTATTGGGTAAATAATCTAACAAACCCTTACTAGATTCCCAACCTCGCCCAAAGTGGAGACGGATCACGATTCACGATCATCAGCCAGATAAAAAATCCCAAGAGTTTCATCGCACTTTCTCGCCACATTTTCCATGGCTCCAAACACCATGCTTTCAGGGTCCAAATACTCTGACAGCCTCTCAGTGGTGGGAATCTCAATCTGCACAGCCATAATCTGCGAAGCGATCTCATGGCTCCTCATCTATCGCACCACTTCCTACAAAACCCTCCGCTCTTCTATCGACCGCGCCGCCAAGAAACTCGAGACCATGAAAACCACGACCGATGCGCAAAAATTAACCAAGAAATCAAAGACCAAGAAGATGGACCGCGTCGAGACTAGCCTCAAGGAATCGAGCCGCGACCTCTCGCTTTTCAAGTTCAAGTCCGGCGCCGTCGTTGCTCTGGTTCTTTTCGCTGTCTTCGGGCTACTTAACTCGCTCTTCGAAGGAAAATCCGTGGCGAAATTGCCTTTTGTTCCGGTTTCAATCGTCATGAAGATGAGTCGGGGCCCAGTGGCAACGATCCAACCGGATTGTTCCATGGCTTTTTGTACTTTTGTACCCGATTAGCATTCGCACCAACTTGCAGAAGTTTCTAGGGTTTTCTCCGCCAAGAGGTGCAGCCGGCGGCGGCCTTTTCCCAATGCCTGATCCCAAGACCAATTGATCGATCCACGAGTTCATCTTTATTAGGTTTGAGATCTTAAGGAGCTCAATTTTTTTTATTAACTGTATTTCTATTTGGATTTTTTGTTTTTTAAATTATCGTGGATCCATCCGATCACAATTATCTGTAGAATAATCGAAGTTATCTTCAGGATTATGGATTTTGCAAATTTAATTGACATCTGATCTGAAATTTGAATTGATAGCACTGCAATACCTGATTCTCTATTTAGCATGCACATGCACTATGAGTTTCCAGGAAAAAATTGCTTAGCCCTGTCTGAGCGATTTGTTTTATGTTATACAGTTTGTAGTCTGTAATCCCTTTCTTATCTTATGCTTTGGTACACAATACTAGATTGACATAACACATAAAATCTCCTGATTAATTTGTCATGATCCTTCTTTGCTTCTTTCATTTTTTTTTTTGCTGTGAAGATTGCATAACTCAACACATCTGTCAATGCAGGACCTGAAGACTACATTTGTAGTGTAGTATTTCCTTTTTGTTACCTCAATCATATTGATTTTTACTTTTGGAGTTACAATTTATATAGATTTGAGAGTTTTTATAACCAAAATCATCATACTGGACCTAGATGATCTCTACTGCAAACAATGTTGGAGTTGAAATTTTGATGTTTGGTGTTAGTTTCTTACATTTATATGTTCTTGCTTATGTTTGGTTGGAGGAAAAGAAGGAACGAAACTAGAAAGAAAATGAAGGAAAATAGATAACTTCTATCTGTTACTCAAACTTGTTTCACTTATTTTAACTCATCTATATACAAGTTGAATAATTTATAAATACATATGATTTAAATAATTTTTAGTCATATTTATCTTTTGTATTTTTCATGCAACTTAAACATTTTTTTTTTATGTTTCAATAGTACCTAGTCTGAACTCTCAAACATAACCTAGATGTATGCATTGTCAAATTTAGTATATAAGTAATATCTCTTATTATAATATTTTTGCTTTATTCTGTCTCGCTGAAACTTGCAATAGGTCTGTAAGTTTAAATGTCGAACTAGCTGGAATAAATCTTGGGAGGAGGGTACACGGATAGTAACCTTCATTGTAAAGTGTGTATTCAGTATGAATTGTTGGCACATAGTTTTACTGTGATAAATAATTGGTGCATTTTCATTTTCAGATTGCATCCCCATTCTTTCTGGAGGTTATTTTTCCTTATTCATATTGCGATCAAACTACATCTGAGTTCTATCATCTATATATCTAGTGTTGATGTTTTGTTCCTCATCCTGATCCTGAGTCTCTGGAAGTGAGGGTCGGCTCTTCCTATTTATATGTCATTCCTGTCCATTTGCATGGAATGAATGGAATGCTAAGTTGATGACATTCAAAATCTTATGATTAGATGTTATTGCTCTTCCGCTCGATTGAGACAACCACCTTTTGTTTTTCCTTCTGTTTCCTAACTTATCCTCTTATTAGGAATTGAACCTGGAACTTCCCCCATAGACTAGGATCGCACCTGAACCAGAAAACCACTTCGCTTACTTTTTTAGCTAGGAGCTGTGCTTTGCAGTCATTACCTCCATGGGCTCATCCCTTCCATCCTTCCACCACATTATCTCTTGGGTCCACTGTGTCTATGTTTTTATTTTTCATTTTTTTGGTGGGGGCTTTGGGCATCTGAATCAAGTACGTGCAGAACTTTTGATTTCATCTGGGTTGTGTAGTGAAATAGTAAGTGTTAGTTTTGATCTATCATCTATCATGCTGGGAACATCTACAAAGTGGATAGAGGCCGTGATGATGATGTGCCAGTAATTGAAAGATCTAATGAATTGCTCAAATTCAGGTTGTTGTTCACTCATATCCTTGACGCTTATTGCTGCCTGAGATGATGCTCCATTTTCTTCTTGAATTTATCTGCCTCCCTCCATTGGGAATTCCACTAGGCTTACCTTCCTCACCACCTTCTTCATCTTGTTTCTCTGTTCTTTCATCCCCACCTCCACCCATGAGTCTCCCTTGCTTCCAAGTCATTATTCTTTCCATATGGAGGTTGATGTTTGGTGACATTATTTTTAATTTTGGTTGATTCATTGCTTTCTTAATTCTTCTATGGGGCAAGAAATTTCAGGGAATGTACTATGACTTCTCCCTATTGGAGTTGGGTAGTCAAAGGAAATTGGAGTCAATTAGGTTGTGTTCGGTTACAAAAAAAAGTACCAAGAAAAGAAAACAACAAAATGTTTAAGGAATTTATTCGATGAAATTTTTTAGATAAAATCAAATATAATTAAAATTAGTTAAAATAATGCCGCAAACTTTTTTTTTTCTATTTTCTTTCTTCGCTTCCTTCAAATATCCACAATCAAATATAAACTTAAGATTTCTAAGTTTGGTTTCATATGAAGTGGTCTAGTGGGGTAGATGCAGCAACTACTTGCATTTGAGATGAATGCCTCCCTTAAATAAAGTTGACAATTTTTTTTTAAAAGTAAATATGATAAACGGTTCTCTCGATGTATTCTTTGCTCTTTTGTTTACAATCAAAAGTTGTAAACTTTTATGCTTTAATTTTTTTGTGTTCTGAATATTTTACAAAAAAGAATCCAAACATTTTTAGAACAATTCTTATGATGGTGTTGAGTTCAAAATTGTCAAACATGTTTGTGGAAGCTTTTCAATTGATGTATGTATCAATTGTACGGTTGAAACTATATCTGAAAACGGTTTAAAATTTCCCAAAGTTCTGTGACCCTTTTTTGCCCATGTTTATTTTTGACATAGCAATGGATTGATTTGCGGGCTATTTATGATGTTATTCACTTGTTCCTTGTTTGTAGCACAGATTCGCCTCCAATATAAATTCCCTGGTTACAAATCCTGCAAAGTTCGATCATATAAATAAATGAAACTTGAGGATAGTTCAGTTTACACTTGGGTTTACTTAATAAATACTTATTCAAGTTTTCTCGTGGTCATTGTTTCACCCCAACCATTAATTTCAGGAACGGACCCGACTAGTCGAGTATGCGTAAGTCGAATCGACATCACGATTACAAAAATATGAAGGCCATGTTTGTCTAACTCAGAAATGATAAATTTCACGCCTAGAATGATAGATGGGTGAGTTTATTATAAATTACTAGTTAGTAAAATAGCTGATATGTGATAGCTTATTGAAGGTAAATTTACTTATAGACATAATAAAAACAACGGTAAACCATGTAAATATACACGTAAACACCCAAGTTGGATTCTCAAATTTTGTTATAGAAAAATAACATAAAACTACATCATGCATAGGTCAAAATAATCTTTATTTTATAATCCATAACCCCAAACTTTGTCACTTCTAAAACCAAAGTACAATAAAAGGTCTAATCCCTTCTCTATAATTTTTTTTTAAATAAATGATAAAATTTATTATCATTATTTTTATTATGATATCACATATTAATAATAAGGTCATTAAGTACGGTTTATTAAATATATCATTTATAATAAATAAAATTAACTGTATTATTTAAATTTTTATCGCTCTTAATTTCTTATTTTATGTTAATATATTTATAAATCATCTCATAAAAATTTCATTTTGAAATAAGTTTATTTTGAGTTAGGATTTTATTATATTAAATAACTAAGAATAAAATAAAAATAATGCCAAATTAAAATGAATTTGAATCAAGTAACTATCACAAATAAAAAAAATTAAAATATTTATCTGTATATAAAATGAAATTAATTGTAATATTTTAAGTTTTTCTCGTTTTTTTATTTCTTTATTTCTATTTCAATATATTTATAAATCATGTCATCATAAATTCATTTTGAAATAAATATTATTTTGAGTTAGATTTTATTATATTAAATAACTATAAATAAATAAATTAATGTCAAATTAAAAATGAAATTTGAATCTATAATTATCACAAGTTCATCTCATAAAAATTTCATTTTGAAATAAAGTTTATTTTGAGTTAGGATTTTATTATATTAAATAACTAAGAATAAAATAAAAAAATAATGTCAAATTAAAAATGAATTTTGAATCTATAACTATCACAAATAAAAAAAATTAAAATATTTATCTGTATATAAAATGAAATTAATTGTAATATTTAAGTTTTTCTCGTTTTTTATTTCTTTTTATTTCTATTTCAATATATTTATAAATCATGTCATCATAAATTCATTTTGAAATAAATATTATTTTGAGTTAGATTTATTATATTAAATAACTATAAATAAATAAATTAATGTCAAATTAAAAATGAAATTTGAATCTATAATTATCACAAATAAATTAAAACAAATTTTTATTCAAAATATTTATCTGTATATAAAATGATTAGGTATTAAATTTCAATCTAAAAAAGATAAATTCAACTATAGAATTATTGATTAAATTTCAATTTAAAAAGATAAATCAAATGTTATAATTATTGAATAAAATATTATCTCAAAATTATAAAATAAGTAGGTAATATAAATAGTTTATAAACATAAAAGTTTGTTATTTAAAACTTTTTAAATATATTTATATATGTCAAAAAATTTGCTTTAATTTATTTCTATACTTAGATAATTATTTGACATAAATAAACAATAAAAAAGTTAATCTTAAAAAATCATATTTTTTTATTTGTGAGAGTAGAAAATATAAAATAAATTTTCCATTATATTGTTTTATATATATTTTTTAAAATATAACTTTAAAATCATATATTTTTATTAGTAAGAGTAGAAAATATAAAATAAAATTTCCATAATATTGTTTTTTATTTTAAGAATAAAAATATTATCTGTAAACACTATCAAATATGTAATACTAATTATAAAAAATATTGTGAAACTAATGAATTTGACTATCTCCTAACAACCAAAATCTTCACCCTTCTCCGATGTTTTTTTTTTTTCTCATAAAATCATTTTTCCATAAAACCTATTTCTTAAAAAAAAAATAGCGTGAATAAAAATAGAATGATAAAATCAGAAAATATTATATTTTAAAAATAGTGTTTTAGAAAAAAAACAATGATCCGTAGTTTTTTCCCATTATGCCCCGTATAATCCTAATCAACCATGATGAACTGATTAGGTATATTTATCAAACAATAACAAGAGTTGATTTTAGGATTAATAAGCTATCATCTCCTAACTGCTTTTCGAATCAATTCAACCAAAGAGAGCCTAAATAAACGAGAGAATGGATCTGTTGTATCTGTAATAGCCAATAGGTAGGTCATGAGCTGAGCATGATTCTGTTGGGTACACAGGTGGGTCATGAGCTACTATGATTACATTTGCAATTAATTTTTTACATAATAAAAAATTTAAAAAAAAAGAAAAAAAAGAAAAATTAAAAAGAGAATAGTTTAATTAAAAAAGTAAGAAGTCAGACGTGAGGTAATGAACAAATGATAAAGAAATAATAATGAAGAGATTATTTATTTTTAAAGTAATTTCATTTCATTACCTTATTAAAAGGTGTCTAGTTTAGTCTAAACAAAAATATTAGGACAGTATCAAAATAATCATCTCTTCAGGAAAAATAATCTTTATTGTTCTAAAATTATTATTATTGTAATGTCAAATGAACAAAAACATATTTATGTTTTTCTAGAAATCAAAAGTGCTTTGAAATAAAATGAGTTTAAAATAGTGATATATGTTATAAATGATTTATTGATAATTGTGAATGACCACACATTTATCGGTGAATAATTATTATGATATTAATGACTGTAATATTATATATATAGTTTTGAATAATTGAAATACATTTCTTTCTTCTAAATTATATCTATTATCTATTTTATCTCTTCTTATCTTTCAACATTAGCAAACACGAGAGTTCGAACAATCACAAAGTTTAAACTCAAATCCAATAACTCGCACTTACACGATATTACAAAATATAAACAAGAAAAGTGCGCATTTCAATTTCATAGTCTAAAATTTGTTTTTGAAATTTTTTTTTTCGCACTTCCAATTTCAAAGCTTAAGTTCTTAGTTCAACTCATTGTGAATAACCAACCCGAAACCCACGCTTGGGCCACATTCAAGTCTCGATGTTTGAAGATGAAGAAGTATTATTTTTATGAAATCAGCCCAAGCCTGCTTCTGGAATGTTCAAGCCTGAAGCTCGAAGAAGAAAAACTAAATAAATAAATAAAAAAACAAAAAAAAAATTGTTTTTGTTATTTTGATTTTGAAAAAAAAAATGTTATAAAAAAAAAGGGATATATATATATATTACTTTATTAATATAGTGTTAATTATTTCAGACATAAAATGTCAAATATCATCAAACTTCGACTCGTCATTCTCGATATTTCGCAATAATTATTTATCCTTTGATCTTGACTGAACCACTCTTGATACAATCTTGGAAACACAATCAAATGAGGAAATACCACATCCCTGCAGGATTGCGCTAAGACCTTAATATTCCTTCGTCACAATATTGATGAAGGCCTGAAAAGTGAATATCTAATAGTCAATGATCCATTGGATCCTTCGACGTTTCAGTAACGATACGATCATCAAAGACCTGTAGAATTCTCCGAATACCCGTTATGATCGGGCTTCATTTATCGGACATAAGATTTCAAATCGCTTAGTGACCACAACTCACTTTGTTCAAAATTAGTTCTCAATTGGAAATTATGTGGAGAAATATTACGTATGAGGACATGCTTGAGAAAACATACATCTCACTTTTCACGCCACGCGCTCCTATAAGTTGAATATAGAGAGCGTCGTTTTACCAAATATTATGAGTTAATTACGTGTCTCCTTGTAGCTGAGCATAATAATGAACTGTTACCGAAAAACCACCAATCTCGCCCTACTGGATCTATACCATTTCCTGAAGCCAATGCTACAATTCAAGTTAATAGACGGGCGGCGGCACGATATTATGGACAAGGCCGAGGCCTCGTGGTCGGCTACTATAATTTTTTGGAATCGAGGTAATTATAATCGCCCCAAAAACAATAACACACCTCCAACAACCGGTTGAATTGTTCAAAATTATCCGAAATGCAACAGTGGTCACATAACAAAAGGTTTATGAGACTCGAATGTTACGATGTGGAATAAAGGTCACCGGTCTCGCACTGCCAGACGCACTGCCACCTGGGTCGACCTTATCATGCCTCCATGAAAGGAAAAGACAAGCAAATTGAAACAAATTTTATTGACGGAAAAGACATTATGGATCTTGATGATCCTTTCTTTGATGATGATGATGCAATACCTGTGAAACATTTTGATGTTTCTGGTTTTTTTGAAGATCCAAGTGGAAAAATTGACCATTTGATTGGGAATGACAATGTGTGCTATGTTTGCGACATATGATTATCCTGTTATTTTATTTTCCATACAATTATCTATAATGTGAACTTTGATTTTCTATTTAAATTTTGTTTTTATTTTGAAGATATATGGACCCCTCCTCATAATTGATCAATTATATGTCATTCACAGGATGTATGTCTTGATAGACCCGACCTGACACTCCCTCCCTGCCCCCGGTGAAACTCGCCTGGGGTTCCATTGTACAACCCTAGGGAATGCACAAAGGACCCCAACCTTAAAAGAGTAGAAGTGAACATACGCATGATCACTAGTTGCCTAATTATATATAAAGTCCCACCACATATATAGATAATGACCCATAAACGTTCACTAATATCAAAAAGATTCTAAGAAAGATTTCTTCAATTTTAGGTTACAAATGAGATTAACAGTCCAACAAAACAAAGACATATAGGTGGGAGAGTACCTAAATTTCTTCGCAGATAGAGCAAAGGTTGAACTGGAGCGAGGTAGGCCCTACTTGAGCCGCCTGCACTAGGGAACAGATATTAAATAATAAACGTTGGGTGAAGTAATCTCACTGGGAAGCGACATAATTTATATGGAAAATAATGCTTTGCTTAAAATTCCTTCTCTCAAGACCTCACGCTTCAATTTTGTAATGTTCTGCTTAGCAAACGCTTCATAAACCCAACTTTACCAAAGCCCAACAATACGGGGTTTCACTAAAAATTTAACCGACATCATCATTTTCAAGAACCTTAAAACCTCGAATATGTTTCACAACATACAATTGAGCATAAACAGGTGTAACCATCATGTCGTGAAAATAACCATTTAAAAAATACCACAACTATAAATACGACAGCCTATACTTAATCGTGAGACCAACAATGTACCGCATATATTCTTTATATAAATTATCATATACCATCCGTAAACCCGACTCACGACATCGTGCATACCAACCGCTTCAGAATCCGACCTCACGACCGCGGAATTATTATATAACAAATCTCTCATTATCAGGCATACCAACCGCCGCAGAATCACTCACACTCGGCAAGATATATAATTCAATCACGCACATCGGCGCACTAACTAATAATCACTCACTAATCGTAATTAACTATAGCAACAAATCCCCGACATCGTGGCATACCAAATCCGTCAGAATCCAATTCACGACTGGAATTAATATATACAAATCTCTCGACATCGTGGCATACCAACCGTCTGCATCCGACCACGACCGTAATTAATATATATTCGTATTTTTACTCACACAAGTGTTCTTCCAAACGACACCGCATCATAATCATTTCACAAGACCTCGAAATCTCTTTCCTAAAACAATGAGTTTTCAAAGCGGTTTAGAACCTCAATCCACGTACCTAAAATATTCAAATACCACAGACTCATCCAGGAACTTAGTAAAACTTCCAAATATTTAAAATGATGACAAAACTCACATGAAATGATAACTTGTTTTATATGAGACCGAGTAATCACATTTCAGATGCAACCAACCATTTGATCAAAACAAGATATATGTAAATATTTAATCAATTAGTACATATCACCATCATATCCCAAATCATTTAAAAACATATAAACCACTCACACATCCATGAACACCGGTGAAACTTCATAATATTTAAAATGTCGACAAAATTCACATGAAATGATAACTTTTTTTTATAAAACTGACATTTTCATTTATGCACAACCAACCGTCCGATCAAATAAGTTATATATGAAATAACTAACCGCAAAATATATATCATAATAATACCCCAAAACATTCTAAAAACAAGTAGACCACTCACAGACTATAGATGCTTAGTTCTGTTCCCTTGTAGGATCGTCTCCCGGCCCGACGTGAGTGTCTGTAATATAAATAAAATACCACTTAGACTCCAATAATTGAACCAACGACATTGGAATGCCCCTAAGGCCTTAGGAGTACTTTTTTAGAACTAAGAAATCATCCACTGACTGACATGTCCAATTACACCGGTGTGCCCTATAGGCCCTGGTATCTAAAATTGGGGCTTATCCCGGGAGCTGATTTCTCGAAACTGGAACCGCTCACACTCCTAAAAACATCCCCACTTCACTCAATCCAACTTCAATTTTACCAAATTTGAATTAATTTGGTACTCTATTTCAAACCCGAATTTCTAATTAATCTCGAAACAACCTAAAAAATGGAAAACTAACCAAACGACGTCCAAAATTTACAAACCACATATCAATGGAAAGCCCAAGAGACCAGGAACACATCAGTAGCCTCACCTTGGTCCAAAGGTTGCCAGGCCTAAAACTCGATCCAACAAGCCTACTAATTTGTTTTTGTCGTGATCTTTCAAACGGTGATGAATCTGGAGAAAAGGACCACTAAATGAGTTCGGGAGGGGTCCAAAATGGTGGAAAGGGAGCTGGCTGGTGGCCTCGAATCGGGGCTCTAAAAAGGCCGGAAAATCAAGAAATTACCGGTGACCCACGGTGGCCGCCGCCGCAGCTTCGCCGGCCCGATCCCGGCGCGTCCGGGCGGTTGGCCGTGAAATTTCACGGCCGGCTTCGTCTGGATGTCCTCCCATCTGTCCCAAGGTATTGATATGGCCACAGGTCTCATGGTCCACCCTCCCATCCGCCGCAAATGGTCAAAATGACCCAACTCGGGTCCACAAGTTTTGGAGAGCTTCTAGGGTTTTGGAGTTCAAAATGGTAGTTTTTGGGGGCTAGGTTTCATTTGGCATCCAAAGTTATGCGAGAGTAGGCCTAGGGTCAAGCCGTAAAATCCTGCATGTAACTTAGACACTGATAAAGTGCTACTGTTGAACTTCTAATAGCCGTAACTTTTTATCCGTAAGTCGGATTGTGACGTTCCGCCCGTCTATGAACTCGTATCGACGAGGCCTACGAAATGGTGCCTTAGTTAACCTAAAACTATTCCTCCTCGAAAAAGTCAAACTTGGTCAACTTGGTCAAACGTAATGTCCTGGTCGAATGTGTTAAAACCTCGTATATTTGGTACGGGTCGTTACATGTCTTGCTGACTATGCAATAACCCACATGATCTTGCGTGATAAGAAATATTTTTCAAACTTCACATTAGTTCAATCTAATGTTCATACTATCTCAGGTCTTGTTAACCTCGACAAAGGCTCCGGGCAAAGCCGTTCATTATTCTACCGAAAGGCACTAAATTGCAAATTGAAGATGCCCTTTATTCTAATAAATCTAATAGAAATTTACTCATTTTCAAATATATTCGCCGAAATGGATATCATATTGAAACTATGAATCGTGATGCAAATGAGTATTTACTCATTACTTCTATTATTCATGGGCAAAAATGTATCTTGGAACAATTGCCTTATTTATCTTGTGGGTTATATCGCACAAACTATTAGATCTATTGAATTTATGTCAGCCATGAACCCGGGTTCAATGACTCCAATGCATTTTACTTTGGCATGAATGACTTGGGCATCCCATAATTTCCATGATGCGCCGTATAGTTCAAAATTCTAATGGGCATCCATTAACAAGCAGACAAATTTTAGTAACTGATGGTTATACTTGTGATGCTTGTTCCAAAGGCAAGTTAATTATTAGACCATCTTTTACAAATGTTACATTTGAATCCCCCGCTTTCCTAGAACGTATTCAAAGGGATATTTGTGGGCCTATTCACCCACCTAGTAGACCTTTTCGTTATTTTATGATTTTAATTGATGAGTCCACTTGATGGTCTCATGTATGCCTTATTTCTAAGAGGAAATGTCGCCTTTACTAGACATTTGCCCAAATAATTCACCAACACAATTCCCTGATCACCCTATCAAGACAATTCGTCTTGATAATGTTGGTGAATTCTCATCTCAAACATTCCTTGATTATTGTATGTCTATTGGTATAGATGTTCGACATCCTGTTGCTCATGTTCATTCTCATAATGGGTTGGTTGAATCTTTTATCAAATGTCTGTAATTGATTGTTGCATTCATTACTTTAAACTAAATTGTCTTTCTAGCACGGGACATATTATATATGCCGCAAATTTAATTCGCCTTCGTCCTACAACCAATCACTATTTATCACCATTCCAGCTTGCTAAAGGTTATCAACCTAATATTTCGCATTTGCGAGTTTTTGGTTGCGCTGTTTATGTTCCAATTGCCCCCACACATCGACCTGCTAGGGTCCTCACGTCGCCTTTTAGTATTAATGTTATTTTCAATCTACATCTATTATAAATTATATCGAAATTCTACGGGGAAGTTTTATTGCTCGACGGCATTGTCACTTTGATGAAAAAAAATTCCCGCCATAAGGGGGAGATAAGCCAATTCAAGAAGAATGACAAGAAATTACATGGAATTAGTCATCTTTATCTCACCTTGATCCCCGTACAAAGCAATCTGAACTAGAAGTTCATAAAATAATTCATTTACAAGGTTTTGCGAATCAATTGCCTGATGCTTTTATTAATTCAACAAAAGTTACAAAATCAAATATCCCGGCTGCAAAAATATCCCAGCGAGGATTGAAATCCCAATAGGAAAATTACAAAGCAGCATGACAAATGAACCTAAGCCACGATTAAAACGTGGAAGACCTATTGTCTCCAAAGACACAACTCATAAAAGAAAGTGTTATATCTTTGACTCTTGAAGAGCATGAAACCGTTGCTCTCCCGTGTCATCGGACAAGTAGCCCCTGCAGAGGCACCAATCAAAGAGTTATCTCTAATGATGTAATTTAAGACATAATGAAGAGATCTCTATCAATTATATACATGAGGGAAGCACTATAGATCACACACCCATATAATAATATTACTCTTTTCCGCTAGGGACATCATAAGAAATGATGAACATCAAGAGCCGCAAAATGTAATGAATTGTCGACATCGAAACGTATTGGTTAAAATGGAAATAAGCAATCAAACTTAATTAAGATCACTACTAAACGAGAGGTATTTCTCAGATCATATTCAAACACCTACAATATACAACATGTTTGATATCGACTGGGTCTGTATTTAAAGCGAATTAGAATAATGAAATAAGAGATATAAAGCACAATCTTGCTTAAGGTTTCTCACAAATACTTGAATCGACTATGAGGAGACATATTCCTCCCGTAATGGACACAATCACATTCCGATATTTGATAAGTTTCTATACCAAAAGGACTGATATGCTTGATGGATGTAGTCATAACATATTTATGCGGACTTCAAATGCTGAAAGTATATGAAAATCCCTGAAGGATTCACACATTGCCCTCAAGCAATGAATTCAAACCACGGCATGTATTCAATCAAGTTGCAAAGATCTTTATATGGATTAAATCGGGGCCTGGTCGAATGTGGTATAATCAAGCAGCCGCATTTACTCAAATAAGGATATAAATTCATTTTGTCTTATTTGTTTTCATCAAAACAAAATGGATTAAGTAATAATAGCAGATATGTAGATTATTTAAATTTGATTGGGACCTCGAAGAGCTCATCAAAAAACAACCAACTATTAGAAATATGAATTTGAGATGAAATATCTGGGAAAACAAGATATTGTCTCCGCCTCGCTGTATCGAGGTACTGCTTGAATGATGTTTTACTCACCAATCACATGAGAGAAAGTCCCAAGTTGGTTTTATATGGATAATTCACACCCCCTTAGTTCCCATGGTTGTTAGTCACTTAAGTAACTGAAGATCCATTTTCGCCTGCCGAAGAAAGCCAAGAGTTACTTCATCCTCGAAGCACCATATCTTAGTGCAATTGGTGCATTAATGTATCTTGCAAATTATATTCGATCAGACATTGCTTTCTCAGTTAATTTATTAGCAAGACACAACTCAGCTCCAACTAAAAGGCACTGGAATGGAATTAAACATATATTGAGATATCTCTGTGGGGTAAGTGACATGAGATTATCTTATTCCAAAGCAATAGACCACAATTATTTGGCTATGCAGATGCAGGATATCTTTCAGACCCTCACAAAGCTCGATCACAAACAGGATATATATTTACTTATGAAAATACTGCAATATCCTGGAGATCAGTTAAACAAACAATGGTGGCCACCTCCTATAATCATTCAGAAATACTTGTGATGCATGAAGCTAGTAGAGAATGTGTTTGGTTGAGATCAATGATACATCACATCAAAGAATCATGTGGATTATCTTCTATTAAGAATAATCCAACAGTATTATACGGAAGCACACGCATTTATCGCTGCAAATCAAATGAGGATATATTAAAAGTGATCGAACTAAGCACATTTCACCAAAGTTCTTCTACACTCATGAACTTAAAAAAATGGTAAAATTGATGTGTAAGAAATAAGGTCCAACGATAATCTAACATATTTATTTACTAAAGCCCTGCCTTCTGCAACATTCAAGAAACTTGTACAGCAAGTTGGCCAGCTTAAAAATCTTCAAATTGAAAAGTTGAAGACAATATAGTCATGTCTAGGGGTGTCAAACGTGTTGGGTTGGGTTAAACGGTTATGGATTAAACGGGTGACGGGTGAAAAACATGTAAACCAGTACACGACACGTTTAATAAATCCGTAAAAATCGAAACACTAACAACAACCGCTTAATAAACGGGTAACACGACACTCACCTCGCTAACACGCCTAATTTTAAACCCGTTGGTCGGGTTGGCCCAAGTTAACACGATAAACTACTCATTTGACCCATTTACCTGTTTACCACCCGTTTGACCAATTTAACACAGTAAACCACCCGTTTAACCATTTACCTGTTTATTTAAAAATGTTAACTGACTGTTATTAAAAAAAAAAAGATTAATATTTAAAAAAAAATATTAATTTATTAATTTTATTTAAACTGGTAAACGGGTTATAAACGGGTTAGCATGTCTCACCCGAACACTAATTCGCGATTAAACGCTAAGAACGGTTGACCTGCTTATCACCCGAACCCGCTTAGGTATCACCAAAACCCGTTTAATCGGTTAATCGTCAGGTCGAATTTCGATGCACCTGGGCCACAATTACCATGAGCATTTAATAAAGACGTTAGATAACGTATTTTTTTCCTCGTCAGGTTTGGTCCCAATGGGTTTTACTTAGTGTTTTTGAATGAAGAAGTATTTCAACAATCTAAATACTTAATTCATGAAAGATATAAATGATTTAATGATAACTCATGAATTTAATTACATTTACCAGAAATAATTATTACGGTATTAATGTCTGTAACACTATATATATGAGTTTTTGGAAGAATGAAAATACAATTTTCATCTTAAATTATTTATATTGTCTATTTTATCTCTTATTTATCTTTCAACAATATATATATTTTTATAATAAAAAAATAGCTACCTGCATCCCACATTCCCATTTCCCTCTACAAGGGAAAAACCAAAACACATTAAAAAAAAGAGCAGAAAATAAAGGACCACTCTTTCCCGCCACTCGAAAGTTTCGAAAACTTAAAAGGTTCCCTCCGCTGCTTCAATGGCTCTTAAGGCCTTCCCTTCCCAAAACTCTCTTTGTGCTCTCACGATCCCGCTTTCCATTTTCGCTCCAAATGGCGAAACGCAAGGGAGCAAGCGAAGAAGCGGCGGTGCCGTTGCAGCCCTGCGTCGTCAAGAAGACCAAGAAATCTCTGGCCTCCGCCGACGCCATTGTCCTCGGATCATCAATCCTCGTCAGCGAAGCTCGTCAGAAGTGGCCCCAAAGATACCTTTCCACGGTCTTACGACAAATCATTCTCTCTATTTTTCTTCTAATATTTGTTTGAAAATGTTTGTTCTGATTTTGATTTTTGCCCGATGGGCGTTTTTCTCTGCAGAACAAGTTCAGAAGCGTTCCTAGGACTAAAGAGTGGGTATCACTAGTTTCAAAATCTAACGTCTATGTGTTCATTTTTCATTTTTCATTTTATTTAATTTACCTTTTCATTATTTATGTATTTGTTGCAGTGAATCGATCCAAGCGGAAGATATATTGCAAGCAAGGCGTCACTTTACAGATGCTGTTGTTGATGGCTGTGTCTACAATCTTTACGATTGTGCTTATGTCAAAGTAAGTCACAAAGATTTGGTTTAGGGCTCTGTTTGGTTATCGGGAAATGAAGAGGGAAAGTAATAAAAAAGTGAAGGAAAATAATACAAATGTAGTGACAGTAACTGCTTTGAAGGCTACTTTGGGGGTCTGTGCCATATTACCAGGAGTTATGAGACATGACAAGAAGAATGACTAAAAAACGTAGGAAAAGGGAACTACATGAGGTGCTGGGAGGTTGATTAAGAAAGAGGTTCTTGGTGCTTTATATGTAACCAGCTTCTCTGAACTGAATAAGCCTGTTTTATAACTGTGGGGTCAATATCTACAATAAGAGAGTCAGAGAGCAAGTTAAATATCTTAATTGATATTACCGCAATTGGTTGGTTTTGATAAACCTAATGATTTCAGGGAGAAGATGGACAGCCTGATTTTATTGCAAGGATTGTGGAGCTGTTTGAAACAATTGACGGCGAACCATATTTTACAGCTCAATGGTTTTTCAGAGCAGAGGACACGGTGAGAGCATTTCCATCTTCAATTACTCATTTATTTCTCCTAATAAATGATCTTTCTAATAGATATTAATATTCGGGATGTTTGTAGGTCATCAAGGACCATGCACATCTTGTTGACCAAAGACGAGTATTTTATTCAGACATGAGAGATGACAATCCTTTAGACTGCATTGTCTCTAAAGTGGAAATTGTTCAAGTTGCCCCCAGTGTATGTGCTTTATGAATTTGTACCGAGATTATTCTTGGTTTTCCTTTTCTTTTATTATATTGTTGAATTCATTTGATACATACTGTTTCAAGGGTCATAAGTACTGTACTTTGAATGGCAGGTGGACTTGACTGAAAAAGAGAAAACAATCCCGCCTTGTGATTTATATTATGATATGTCATATTCTTTGAAGCATTTCACATTTGCAAACATAGTCACTGGTACAGGCTGCAAAACACAATCAGTAAACATTCTTGCAGTTGTTGGATTACTCTTTAAACATGATCTGATAATTAATGATCTTTGCTTCAATAAATTCAGAAAATTCTAGAACAGAGAGTGATGCATCTTCTACAATTTCGAGTGAGATTGGTTTAAACAGCACCACTGCTGGCATCAATTCTGCTATTGAAGAGTCTTCACAAGTTCACAAATATCTTGGATCTGGGATGACATTGTTGGATTTGTATTCTGGATGTGGAGCCATGTCTACAGGCCTTTGTCTTGGTGCATCATTATCTGGTTTGAAACTTGTTACTGTGAGTCTATTACTGATTTAATCTTGTTGTATAACTTTTTTTATTCATGTGCATCCATATGCTTACATTACTCTTTACTTATGACGGAGTATACTTTTTGTACTTAATGTTGTAGCGATGGGCTGTTGACATAAATCCTCATGCATGTGAAAGTCTTAAGTTGAATCATCCTGAAACTGAGGTGAATTCGTTAGCTGCATTCCATCTTTTATTTTCCTATGCATATGTGCCTTAACCATAATTTTAAAATGGGAAACGATTGTAAATGGATTTTAGGTAAGGAATGAAGCAGCCGAAGATTTTTTATCTTTGTTAAAAGAATGGGCAAAGCTTTGCAAGGATTTCTCTTTGTTGGGTTCAAGGCGACCAGAAGTAGTAAATCCTATATCAAACGCGTTTGAGAGCGATGCTGATGAGAACAAAGATGATGATGATGGTTCTCCAGTTCCACGTGGAGAATTTGAAGTGAAGAAGCTAGTTGCTATTTGTTTTGGTGATCCCAATGAAACAAATAAACCTGGATTGTATTTTAAGGTATCTAACTAAAACAAAGAACAGTAGATCTTGCATGCTAGATTATCTCTAATCTTAAAATTTTTGATATCATATTTGTTGTGCATTCTTTGCTTGTTTCTATCAAGTGCTACCCTCATTCATGTAAGCAGAAGTATGACGCAGCTACTTATTAAACAAAATACACATCACGTGGGGAAAAAAAAGGAAAGATCATATTTTTTATATTGACTCAGTTGCAAAAATATCTCAGTTTTTCTAATGGCATGAAATTATGATTCTGTTTCTCATCAGTACCTTTCTTGTCCTGTTATCAGCGAATATTAACTTTTGAACCAATAATTTAATTCGTAATGGGGATGCATATGAAAGCATTCCTTATTGAATCACATGTACCGTTGATATCTTGAAGACTTGAAGTATTGGAAATGTATGAGCCAAATTTGCACATAAGAGAACTTGAAATACTTGATGGATGTTATTTATGGTGCAAATAAAGTGTTCTTTGTTGAGACATTGTTTACATGGACTAGGATATTATTCTCAAACTTTGCATTTTCTTTGGTTCTTCCTTCTGTATTGAATATGCTGTTGTTCTGTTCTTTATTCTATAAACTGCAGTCTGAGAGTGCTCTTATAAAATGGGTACATGTGTGAACACATGAGAAGGTTCCAGCTCTATCATGATAATGTCCTTTGCAATATGTTCAATGCTGTTGGTTGAGCCTTTTAAATTTCAAAACATCGAATGATGGAAGTTATTTTCTTTTGTTTTATGGTAATTATTCTGAATAACCTGCTTTACATAATCACATATTATTGATCTGTCAACATTTTCTTTTTCTTGTTTGTATCTACCATCATTTAGGTTCGTTGGAAGGGCTATGGTCCAAGTGATGACACTTGGGAACCTATTGAGGGTTTGAGGTATTTTTTAGTGCCTTTTCCTTCAATTTCTTTTTGCAATGGTTATCACATTTACAGTTCAAAAATATTTATTTTTTCATTCTTTTTGAAAATCTAATGTTGCTGTTTTCTTTTCAGCAAATGTAAAAATAGTATAAAGGAATTTGTTAAGAAAGGGTATAGATCGAGCATATTGCCTTTGCCGGTAAGTTTTGCTTCCATTTATTGTAATAATTTATTTTGTTATTTAAAGCGTGGTAATATCTCACTCTCTCTCCTTACCTTTTCCTTTACTCTATCAGATGCCTTTTTTTTCTTCTAATAAATTTTAATGTTTGTCTTTGATTGTTTAGGGTGATGTGGACTTCATATGTGGAGGTCCTCCTTGTCAAGGAGTCAGTGGTTTTAATCGTTTTAGAAACATAGAGGCTCCCTTGAATGATCCAAAGAACCATCAATTATTGGTGTTCATGGATATTGTCAACTACTTGAAGCCAAAATATGTTCTCATGGAGAATGTTGTTGATATTTTGAAGTTTGCTGGTGGTTTTTTGGGGCGTTATGCTATGGGGCGTCTTGTTTCTATGAATTATCAAGCACGGTTAGGAATGATGGCTGCTGGCTCTTATGGAGTTCCACAATATAGGATGCGTGTCTTCTTGTGGGGTGCTCATCCTATGGAGGCAAGTGTTTTTTTTTTATATTGAATTTTGCTAGTGCATCACCAGGTACATACTTTCAATCCTTGTTTTCATGTTACAGAAATTGCCTCCATATCCGTTGCCAACTCATGATGTTATTGGAAGAGGGGTAGTTCCCAATGAATTTGAGGTATGATATTGTTTTTTTTTTATTCTTTTTCACTTGGGAGTTAATTTAGTTAACTATTTTTACAAAAGCAATATTCATAAATTCAGGAAATTACTGTTGGTTATGATAAAAGTGAGCTTTGTAAGTTGGAAAAGGCTCTTTTTCTTCAAGATGCCATATCTGATCTTCCACCGGTAGGTATTTTGGATTTTTGTTCTTATTTTTTGTTTTAAGTTATCCTGGGATATATTCAGATAATTTGATGTCCATTATGTCATTTAAACCTTCTATCATATCACTTTAGGTTACAAATTATAATGGTCAAGATGAAATGTCTTACAATAAAGCTGCTTGCACAGAGTTCCAAAGATACATCAGATTGAGAAAGCATGGTAATTTCAGTACTCTTTCTTTTTGTAGAATGATTAGGCATTCAAATCAAGTATAGAGTTCTGCACAAAGCTCTTGCTTGGTTATGACTAGTTAGGTTGTTGAGTTTGAAAATTTCTTTTGTTGAGGTCATGTTGATCTATCTGCTTTTCTCTTGTAATTGTCATGCCTTAATGGTTGTGGAATTGTCTTGCATTATCATACCATTCCCCTACACAAGAAAACTAATCTTTTTTTCAGACATGGTATATGGCAATGATGCTGAGAACAATGCATTAGAACCTCCAATGCTCTATGATCATCGTCCTTTGCAATTGAATGAAGATGATAATGAAAGAGTGGGTCGCATTCCAATAAAAAAGGTTAAATTTCCTTTTTGATTCTTAAAACATTAGAAATGATGCTTTTTTTTTAAGTATGGTTGTAATTGTTCTAGATGCTTGCTTCTGTTCTGTTTTTTCCACAGGGTGCCAACTTCAGGGACCTACCTGGTGTAATGGTCAATTCAAATAACAGGGTAGAATGGGATCCTTCTATAGAAAGAGTTTTACTTCCTTCAGGAAAGCCTCTGGTACTGAACTTTTCCAATGTAACCTATTATATTTACTCGATCATCTTTGTCTTCCCAAGGGAGTACATTCTAATTTGTATTGCAGGTCCCTGATTATGCTATGTCATTTGTTGGTGGGAGGTCTACGAAGTAAGTATATCATGACATTCCTGCAAGTTTATTTCAATTACATAATTTTTCTCATGCTAGACCTTGATGCAGGCCGTTTGCTCGATTATGGTGGGATGAAATCGTTGCAACCGTTGTAACAAGGGCAGAGCCTCACAACCAGGTGGTCCCCTCAGGACCAACCATTTTCTTAGCATATACTACAAACTAAGTGTGCATAAACTGACCAACTTCATAACCACATTTTGATAGGCAATTATTCACCCCACACAAGACAGAGTACTCACAATCCGTGAAAATGCAAGATTCCAAGGCTTTCCTGACTGCTATAAACTTTGTGGCCCTGTCAAAGAGAGGTATAGTGATTGAAATTTTGGTAGATGCGAATGTCCAATTGCAACCCTCTGTTATTGACTATCAGCTACTTTAATTTTATCAACAGGTACATACAAGTGGGCAATGCAGTTGCAGTGCCTGTGGCTCTTGCTCTGGGGTATGCATTTGGCATGGCAAGCAAAGGACTCTGTGATGACCACCCATTAGTAACTCTTCCTTTCAAGTTCCCTGAATGCCTTGCAAAGTGATCCTCTACCTCTACGCCTATGAACCTGGATCGATTCAGTTGAAGGTGAAGCCATTTTTAACCTTACAAATTGTTGTCCCATTCATACCAATGATTCTGCATTTATAGCCTCTATTTGTAGGCAGCCCCATTGTACGAAATTGGTAATTATGAAGCTCCTCCCTAATAGATGTGTTAGTGATGGGATACCCATTAACACAACTCTTTTCAAGCTCTATTAAAATGTTGGTGTCATTTTTCCCTTTTTTTTTTTGGATAAAAATAAGGTTTGAGAAGTTTCTAAAAACTTTAGATGGATTTGAAAAGAGGTGCTGGGCGTCACTTGTGTTTAAAGTCTCACAATATCCCATTGTTTAAGAATAGGAAGACTCGTGAGTATATAAGTATGAATTATATTTAATTGGTATAAGGCCTTTTGAAGGAAAAGGTTATAAACAAGACCATGGGGGGATAAGATACAAAGTTGATAATATCATATAAATGTAGAGGGATAGGTCTATAAGGTTCCCCAATACGAGGAATTTTCATCATCAGACGATTTGATTCAATTCTCATTCATATGTAAATTGGTTAGGTGATTTAGGATGTTTCTTTATTTTTTTTTGACGTATCTATTATTCAAACAAGACGCCATGGGGCAATGGGCTTTATCTAGGGCTGTAATGTGGAAGGATCAAGTTCAGCCCATCTTGAGAAAACAAAAGCTATTTGCTACAAGCCTTTATGTTTGTACGTTAAAGGTTAGTTGATTAAAAGGACAAATCTAAATTTAGAAGTTTTTTTTTTTTAAACAAATCTAAATTAGAAGCTTAGTCCTTTGTTAATTTTCTAATTTCATTTTATCAAAAGAAATTCTTTTGTTAAAATAAAATTTAAAAAATAATGAAGAGTGTTTATATTAAACATGGGATAATTTTCAAATAAAAGCATAAAAAAGTTATATTTACAAAGGATTATTTCTTTTTTCAATCCAGTTATTCGTAAGGATTGAATGAGTAAAAAGCAAAGGGCCCTACATTTCTTTAACCGTGATGTGCAAATTTCATTTTTATTTAATTAATTTTTTGAAATGTGATATTTAGCTTTGAAGTATGAAATGAGCTGTACCAATACTTTTATTTATTAGTATTAGAAAAAGTTTACAAAAAGTCTTTAAAAGTTCATTAAATCTGAAAAATCATTCATTTTAAAAAGTCTAAATATCTTTAAAGTCTTTATTAAATATGGTGCATCATTGCACGAAAAGAAGGAATCGTCCATATCACTTTGAAATGTGCTATCCCAATGAAATTAATAAAACATGCATTCCAATAGTAACTCTCCATTTTTGGAGTAAGTGAAAGTGACAATTCCAAACAAACAGAAAACTATAGAGAGACCGACTCTCCATAGAGATAATAAGATGTGTTTATGATCTATTGTCCAGTCCCGCTGCAAGAGATGCGAGCACTCTTCAAGGACCCACCCAAGGTCACATAGGAAAGAATGATTCCTTTTTTTTCTAATGTAAAGTTCCCTTAAAACCAAAAAATTATAGATTTTTTATAATTAATTTTAATAAATTTAGATTAAGATCAATAAATTCATAATTATTTTATTATCAAATCAATTATTTTTTATTATAGTCTTTTAATACTAATTTAAATTATAGTGACAAGAAAATAATTTTAATCCTAAATAAATTATTGTCCCTTTATTAAGAATCATACTTATTTTTTATTATAAATTTATTTTATTTCTCAGGCGTCCACACATGGGAGAGTGGGAGAATTTTTTATTTTATTTTTTCTTTTGTTTTAAGTGAATATATGTGGCAATTTTAGATATAATGGAGAGGTGTTGGGAGTTTGATGTACATTTGAAGTAGATATGAGCAACCTCTAGGGGGTTCTATACTTCTATTTTTGTTTCTTATTCTTATTCTTATTGGTGGAATAGTGTAGTGTCTTAACATAAAATGTTTTGTCAATCTGAATTCTGAACAACCAGCACTGGCGTCATGTATGTTCGAAGGCCACCGACGAAAGTGGGCGTGCAAAGAACGCGAGCATTTCACGTGCAGAAATGGGCATCAGTGATTCAGTGAACTCCAAAAAGCATTCACTAGAGTAGTATTATTATTGTGACGCGTATAGACCTAGCTACGCGTTATCACGGGCACCTGCTCCCGTTACAATCTAACTGTGGAGAAGTTTTGTAACGCCGTTGAGGATCAGAAAGATGAGATCAGAAGAGAGAGGCAGCAGAGGGCCACAAAGAAAGAAAGAAAGAAAGAAAGAAAGAAAGCAAGAAACAAGAGTTGAAGAAGAAAAAAGCGAAAGCATAAAAAGGGAGAAAAGGTCATCCTGACCTGACGAACCTAATCCCATTTCATTTATAGCCAATTTTGGGAGTATGTAGGAAAAAAAAAATGGTGGAGGAGAGTCGAGGGATATATCCTTTCCTCTTCATTTATTTATAGGGGAATTTTTTATGACATAAGGGAAGTGAATTGTGATGCCTAGTCATGCAGACTACCGGACACTTGGTGTGGGTGCCCTTGGGACGTGGCTATCCATGCATACAGCTTCTCTTTCTTTCTGCTCTTCTATCATCTCTCTCTTTCCTTTTAACTTCTATCCTCATGGTTTTGGTGTAGCTTGAACAATAAACACATACTCCATCTTAAAACAAAGCATAAAAATTTCCGGAGTTTTAATTATTTTTTGGATTTCAGTTTGAGTTTATTTCTCGGCTTTTATGGATTGATTTGAACAGGGCCCAGCACTGTACTGAAAATTTTAAATAATGAAATTAATGGGTATATATATATATATATATGAAGTTTGGGTGGCCTTCTGTATATTATGCAATCGACTTAAAAGAATTGCTAAACAGTTAATGACAGGAATCCCCTCGGATTGCCACAAAATCTGGTGTAGATATTCTCATTACCATGTTGATGGTGGAAATGTGATTGAAGTTGGGCTAGAAATTTCATGTTCACATTATACCTTCCCTCTTGATGAAGTTTTTGAGGGTGGGTTTGTTTGATCTCTTAGCTGAAAGATTCCAAACAAGCCTGTGTTTGTATTTCATGTGGGAAATGAAGTACTTCATTTATCTCTTTTCTCCCTTGCTATTCCAAGTGGCTTCACTTCACTTACCCACTACTGCATGCAGAGTCTCTCTTCTCTCTCCTCTCTCCTCACCTTCCCCTTTAATGCTTTCTACATTTACCCACAACTTTTTTACTGCATTGCATGAGAGGGGAGAATCCAAAACTTTCCTATAAATAGCTGCTTGGTTTTGCTCTGAAAAACCACCCCAATTAAACATCTCACTTTCCTCCTCTTTGTTGTTCATACTTTCCTTCCTGCATGGCGAAATCTGATCAAAGCTCAAACACCCATCAAGCCGAAACACCAGAGCTTGGGGGTGATCTGAGCTTGGCTCAGCCGGTGAACTGCTTTCACATTTGTCTTCACTGCGGCAGGGCTTTCCAGTCCTGTCACGCACTTGGCGGCCACCAGAACGCCCACCGCCTCCTGAAGAAAGAGGCCGCCGCCAATAGGCTCAGCTGCGGCGCCGCCTTCACGGGAAATCTCCACATCCTCTCTTCCGCCCCTCCCGATATAATGATCCCCAACACCGACCTCAAGCTTACTCCACCCGAGCCGATCTTGGTTAAGCCAATCCCCGTTCCCGTCTATGCAAATGGGGTTACCTTCGAACTCGGGAATGAAAATGGGAATTATGAGGCAGTTGGGTCGGAATTCAATCTTCCGGTGGAGATGGACTTTATTCCGGTGGTTGCCATGTCAGCATCGGCCAACCGCGGTGGCCAGACGGTTTCTGATGAAGGGAGCGTGTCTGATGCGGACAGCATGGAAGTCGACTCCAACTGGGAGCTGGACTTGGACCTCAAGCTCTGATTATATATGATGTCTGTATTCTACATGATACTCTCAGCATATAACTATATAGATAAATAAATATATATGTTGTAAGCCAAAAAAAAAAAAAAAAGAAACTAGTATGTGGGGTCATAAGAGTTAGCCCTGATCTAGAGATCTGGGTTGCTGGTTTTTTAGTGTCTACTACGTGTTTAGTTCCTTTGTTTTCTATGATGGTGTGCTTTGTCTCTTCTAATTTAAAGTGGGTACTCAGGTATGAGCCCTCTGAATCTGAAAACTATTATTGTTATCCAAATTTAATATTCTCTATGTTTTTCAAAACAAAAAAAATTATAAATCAAACTTGCTTTCCTCGTTTTTCTAATTTTTTAAAATAGAAATAAAACAGAAACCAAACAAAGCCCTAAGGCATTGAAGGGTAGTTTGTGTATTTGGCGAAGAAATACCACCGTTTGCCTTTCATTCTAACATTATGGGTGTGGAAGGCAAGGAAAAGAACAAGCCGACACGAGTTTTTAGCGACCATGCATGGAAGACGCATATACATCGAGAGTTAGGTGACGTTTTTTTGTAGTGTTGAAATTAATAGTACAATAATGAAATATGAAATAAGAATATCAGATTTATGTGAAAATTTTTGAAGGAAAAAACCCAAGAATAAAGGAAAAAGCTTTAATATGAATCTGAGAGAGATTATAAAATATATTAGAATAGAGAAATAAACCATAATACATTGATATGATGAAAATACCAAACAGAAAGGCCATAACATAGGGGTAAGTCCCTGTATCTCATTGGGATCAATTATGGGCTATAAGGCTAGGCTGTTAATCTCTCCGTTTTCACAATAAATCCCTATTTTTTCTCAACATTTTCTTTTCACAAAAGTGGTATTACTGGCCTTCGGGTGGGACAAAAGCCCAAAACCAAATTCGGTCACAAATCAACATTTAGCTATTTGTTGAAAGCAAATTTGCTTTATATATTGAGCTTAATTTTTTTTTTTTAACTTTTTTATGATTTATTATCGAATTTTTGAAAATTTTGATTGAATAGACAAAATTAAAATATTTGGTTTTTTTTTTAGCTTTTTCTTAATGCATTTTTTTAATGTTTTTAATTAAGAAAAAAACTAGATATTATAATATAAGAAAATCATATTATTCATGATCTAATCGAAATTCTCATGATCCATTTCACGCTAATTAAATAAAAACATATATATTATCAAAAATTTAAATATTGTTTCAAAAATTAGATAAAAACTCAAAGATTGATTGTTTTTAGAAAAAAACAAATGACTAAATACTTAATCATATTAAGCATTATTCATAACAAAAGTTTTATTCAATATTAAGTTAAAAAACAAACCCCACCTTAACAAAAGTTTTTTTTTTTCATTTTGAAGTAGTAAGATATGAATTTGCCGATAAAATATATACTAATTTCTCACGGATGTATAAATAATATTCTAGTTTAATTTATGAAAATTTACACTACATGAATTGGATTTATAAATTGTACAAGTCAAGATCCGAATTAGTAAGGAGAATTGTTGGGAAACCTCATGGAGCATTCCCAATCTACATGGGTACGATATTGTCCACTTTGAGTTTAAGCCCTCATGGTTTTGGTTTCGGGTTTTTTCCCTTGAAGGCCTCATAACAATTAAATATTATCCATGCTTATATATTCATTAGTATTTCAATTCCTAATTAATGTGGGACATTGTGGGATTTTGGATGTAAACCCAACAATCCTCCTCCGAACAAAGTTTCACTAAGTCTCCCCTCAAATCAAGATTTATTTGTCTTTAATTGCATTTGGACACCACGCCTTAAGTGAAGCACCACATGCCAAGGACTCACTGCTCAGCATGCCATTTTGTTTGGCATCCACCCACATGCTTAAATCTAAACCTGGCTCTGATACCACTTGTTTGTTGAAAGTCATATGATAGGAAGCATCGGTGTTCATAACCAATGTATCTAAAGAACTGGAACTACTAATGTGTCAAAACATCACTACCTTCAAATTCACTTTCATCGGAGCTCTCCTCGCACTATACTAGCGTTGGCTTTACCAAATGATTCCTTCTTCTCTTTACCATTCTTTCGCTATGGACAATCACGTCTAATATGCCCAAGTTTTTTATATTGATAACATTGAGGTCCCCTAGACTTCGATTTTGAACGTGACTTCATTTTATTACCACCATCTACTCTCTTGCTCTGTCCCTAGTGACAAACTGCACTTCAAAATCAATCGGCTAATGGAACCCAGACCATCCTCTTTAATTCTCTAGACTGCTACACATCTTTTACGTCACCAATAGAGATAGTATCTCTTCCATACAAACATAGTGTCAACAAAGTTTTCATATGAATTGGCAAGGAACACATGAGGATTATGGCTTGATCCTCCTCAATCTTAACCCCAATGCCTTGTAAATTAAGGATAATTCGATTAACATTATCAACATATTCTTTAACAAGTGTAGTTTCAGTCATCCTCAAGGTATGCAAACATTGTTTTTGATATAAACGATTCGTTAAAGATTTCTTTTGGTATTTACCTTCAAGGTTCTTCCATAACGAAGCTACGTTCATTTCATTAACCACCTCCCTTAAACTTTCATCACTCAGACTAAGCTGAATTGAATTACGTGTTTTAGCCATAATTGTAGCCTTTTCGACCGCCTCCATCTTCTCTGGTAATTTTACTTCTCATTCCAACCTTTCTGCACCTCCTTGTTGAACCAGAAGAGCCTTCATCTTCCACAGTGTGAAATCATTCAATCCATTGAATCGTTCAATTTCGAATTTATGAAACAACATCTTTACTAACAGTGCCTAGAATTCGAACAACTAGGGCTCCGATATCACTTGTTAGGAAACCTCATGGACACTTTCCCATCCACATGGGTATGATATTGTCTACTTTGAACCTAAGCCCTCATGGTTTGTTTTTTGGGTTTTTCCTCCCAAAGGTCTCATACCAATTGAATGTTATTCATGTTTATATACTCATAAGCCTTCTCATTTCTAATCGATATAGGACATTATGGGTTTTGTACGTAAACCCGACAAGAATGAAATGAAATTATAGAGGAGCTAGCTAGCTAGCATGTTAGTTGATAAACTTGCTGCAAGTTGAACGAAATTTATAGATTTGTTAGGGATCTAGTAATAAAAAAGAACCCATTGATTGATCAAATGTTAACTATTGGAGAAAAAAAAATCTTTCACAATGTCTAATAAAATTTTCTTGTGCTAATGAAGTTGTGAGCAATGTATTAATTGATCTGTGATATGTGATTTAAACTGTTCATGAAGTTGGATTCATGATTTAACTTAAATGTTTAAGTTAGGAGTAAAGTGATTTATAATCAATTTTTTCATAGTTGTATTCAATAAAATTAATTAGTGATTTAATTGAATAAATGGAATATGATTGTTTTTTTTTTACTCATATTCACTTTCTATATAATGTTGTAGTATCATGTTCTTATAAGAATTTAAACTTGGATATTCTGTAGTGTCTTCCCTCACATTTACCATTTAAGTTAGACTTTAAAGGGCGAATAAGATTGTTAATTTAATTAAACCTTTGAATAATTAATAAATTGATTTGCAATTAAATTACTAAGAATCATATCCGAAAAAAATTAATTATTTAACAATATAAACTGTTTTAACGATCAATCGATGATTTGACTAAATTTTGTAAAGTATGGATAAAGTGATTTTTAAGTAAATTTGTCATATCCGACAAACTATGAGATTTTGCAGAATATTCAACTATAACGGCTATGATGATCATTTCTGACAAACTATGAGATTTTGTAGAACATTCGACTATAACGTCTAGGATAAATATGTAATTGATTCAAACTTTTTATTCTTGAGTTTGATAGTTGGCGATGAATACTAATTATTGGCATAAGATAAAATTAATGACTTAACCAAACAATATGTTTTAATGATCAAACGATGATTTGACTAAAATTTGTGAAGTACAAAAAAGGAATCTCAAGTAAATTTGTCGTAATCGTATTGACAAACTAAGAGATTTTATAGAACATTCGAATCAAATCAATTAGATAAGTTACTTACAACGTTTGGGATAAATATATGATTGATGGAAACTTTTTTACTTTTGAGTTTGATAGTAATTGATAATGAATATTAATTATTGGTATTCGACAAAATTAATGATTTAACCAAATAAACCGTTTTAATGATGAACCGATGATTTGACTAAATTTTGTTAAGTATGGATAAAATGATTTTCAAGTAAATTTGTCGTGATCAATCCGACAAACTATGAGATTTTGTAGAACATTTAACTATAATGTCTAGGATGATCATATCCGACAAACTATGAGATTTTGTAGAACATTCGACTATGACGTCTAGAATAAATATCTAAATGATTAAAACTTTTTACTTTTGAGTATGATAGTTGAGGATGAATACTAATTATTGGTATACAAAAAAAATTAATGATTTAACCAAACTAACCGTTTTAACGATCAAACAATGATTTGACTAAAATTTGTTAAGTACAAATAAAACAATCTCAAGTAAATTTGTCTATCCGAACAAACTAAGAGATTTTATAGAACATTCGTTTTAACGATCAAACAATGATTTGACTAAAATTTGTAAAGTACAAATAAAACAATCTCAAGTAAATGTTTCGTAATTGTATTTGACAAACTAAGAGATTTTATAAAACATTCGATTCAAATCAATTAGATACGCACACTTACAACGTCTGGGATAAATATATGATTGATGAAAACTTTTTACTTTTGAGTTTGATAGTTGATAATGAATACTAATTATTGGTATTCGAAAAAAGTTAATTGTTTAACCAAATAAATTGTTTTAACGATCAATCAACGATTTAACTAAATTTTGTAAAGTATGGATAAAGTGATTTTCAAGTAAATTTGTCGTGATCATATCCGACAAACTACGAGATTTTGTAGAACATTCAACTATAATGTCTAGGATATAAATATCTAAATGATTAAAACTTTTAATTTTGAGTTTGATAGTTGACGATAACTACTAATTATTGGTATACGATAAAATTAATAATTTAACCAAACAAACCATTTTAACGATCAAACGATGATTTTACTAAAATTTGTAAAGTACAAATAAAGCAATCTCAAGTAAATTTGTCTTAACCAACAAACTAAGAGATTTTATAGAACATTAAACTCCAATCAATTAGATATGTTACTTACAAAGTCTGGGATAAATATATGATTGATGGGACCTTTTTATTTTTGAGTTTGATAATTGAAAATGAATACTAATAATTGGTATTAGACAAAATTAATGATTGAACTAAACAAACAATTCTAACGATTAACTGACAATTTGATTAAAATTTGTAAGTATGAATAAAGTTATTTTCAAGTAAATTTGTTGTAATCATATCCGACAAAACAAGAGATTTTGCAGAACTTTCGACTAAAATCAATAAAATAAGTTACTTGTAAGTTTTAACGTCTAGAATAAACATCTAACTAATTAGAATTTTTTATTTTTGAGTTAAATAGTTGGCGGCGAATTGTGAATACTAATTATTATAACTTATATAGGCCAAGATTTGATAACTCTAAAAGAATGGATTTATAATTTGAAGGATTGATTAATCTCCAAATCTAGTAGTTTGAAACTCGATGTCACATATCGAGGGAAATGAATTACTGGTTGAAAAAAATTATTTGTGTAGGCGTTCTAAGAGATGTTACAAAAGATGTCTTTGACACTCTTGAATATGTTGTGACATTCTTTAGATTACTGATAAAAAGTGGGTGAATTAAACGAGATAATGATGAGAAAATAAATGCAAAAAAGTAATAAAGGCAAATAAATGCTAAGCCTGTTGTTTTGGTTTCTCTTGAAAAAGACTCACAATGTTGGAAACCAAATCATAGAAGTTGAAGAGGAGAAAAACCACTGGGCGTTTATCGCTAGCTGCAGATAAAACAATGCGAAAGAGATATATGCTTTCGAATATTTTTGTTTTGGTTCAATCTGCTTCTGCTTTTGTCACTTTTGTTTCCAAAGCGGGAGAGAGGGAGGCTTGTTGCTTCTTGAGGCCGAGGTTCAAGTTGGGCCCAGCTCCCACCTTATGCACCCTATACCCGCAACCGACCCCTTTCCTTTCTTTGAATGCTTGCCTGGCCAATCAAGACTGGAGGGGTTTCATCTGGCCTGCAAGTTTATATATATCCTGAAAAGTGTACTCATCCTATTGCTAACAAATTTGCTGATTAAGAGTCAAAATCATAAATTTAATCTTTTCTGCAAAAGACTAGAAAACATTACTTTTGTCTCAGGAATCAATTGATCCTGCTACCGCTTAGCCTTCATGACCATGCACCTAACACTAGTGTTATATATATATATATATATATATATGTTGAGAATCAAATAATATTTCCTAAATATTATTTGGTTTATCTCTACCAACACATACATTGTATCATTTAACTCGCAACTTTATTTTGTTTCGTTTTGTTTTATTATTTGTATATATATAGGTGTCTACATCTTTATGTAAGCTATTTCATTCGATACAAAGAAAAGCATTATTTTTTTCTTTTATATGCGTAATTATCGAAAGTATGAAGGTTCGAGCTAGGTTCAATTAGACAATCCATCTAATTGGTTTGGATCTCTTTGAGCCACTTCACGCCAGTCAAACTTATCCAGAACTCTGCCATCGTTAAGACACCTTGTCGCTATTGGAAGTTTTAATGTCTCGGCTCTGTCGCGACCACCATAAGATTTATGGGACCTAATCTATCATTTAAGAACTTCTACAAAAGGCCAAGAACGCACGCCACGCGTGTCATTTCTCTCTGATGGCATCTCCCACGCATTGAAGCGTGAGGGCGCATGGGCCCACTTCCGACGACGGTGCTCTACCAACAACTTCGTCGGCCGTCGATCTCTCTCCCTATCAACTTGCTTCTCCACTTTGGTATTGGAAAATGCCATTTGTTCATATTTTTCTCTTCGATGAAGGCTTTTATGTTGCTTGAATCTTCTCCCTTTTGTGTTTTCCAACACTCTATGACACATTCAGGCCCTTGAGAGTTGTTTATTACTTTTGGAAGTACTGGTTTGCCGATTCGGTCAATTTTCTGTTGATTTCTCGTCTCTATGGCTGCCAAAGAGAGCTCATCCACACCTCCGGGAGTTATTCTTACGCCTAATGAGTATAAGGAGTACCTCCACCTCACTTAGGTAGTCAAATCTGCATCCATTTCGTCTATTGCCCAGACCGGTAATGCCTCTGTTTGCCTTTTACATTCATCTAGATCCTAGATTCTTGATTCTAGAGCCTTTGATCATATTTCTGGCAATAAGGATCTTTCTTCTTCCCTTACTATTATATCACCTTTACCCATGATTACTTTAACTAATGGATCTCAAACTATGGCTAGAGGAATTGGTTCGATATGTCCTCTTCCTTCCATACCCATTACTTATGTCCTTTATGTTCCTGATTCTCTTTTTAATTTGATTTTGATCAGTAAGTTGAATCGTGACCTTAATTATTTGATTACTTTTTCTTGATAATTCTGTCACATTGCAGCATCAAGTATAGGGAGGACAATTGACATAGGGCGTGAGTTTTAGAGTCTCTTTCATCTCAGCTCGCCTTCATCTTCCACTATTTGCACTTCCATGGATACTCATCTCTTTATTCATAGTCGCCTTGGTCATCCGAATATTTCCAAGTTTCAAGTAATGGTTCCTCATTTTTCTAGTTTGTCCTCAATTGTGTGTGAGTCATGTTAACTTGGGAAACATACTCATGTCCCATTGATAGGTGTGAATCATACTAGCATTTTTAGTGTGTTTTTCATGTGTTTATGCAACTCAAATGCTAGATTAAGCTCCATATTCTTAAATATTAAGTAATCCCTCAATTGTTGATGTTTTGTAGGCATTGAAAGAAAATCAAGTAAAGAAAAGGGCAAAAACAGAAACAAGAAGGACCACATACAACCAGAAGCATTGCTTCGCTAAGGCAAAGGAATATCTTTGTTGCGGCAAAGCAATTTACCAAGGTGAAGAGAAAGCTTCGCTGCTACAAAGCTGAAGAATGCAAGATAAGGAGCCTCGGGTTTGCCAAGGCGAAGGCCAACCTTCGCCGCGACGAAGGAGTTTGCAGTTGTGAAACAAACCCCTTACTGCAACGAAAAAGGAAGAATGTGCAACCTAAGTTTATGGTTCGCTAAGGCGAAGTAAGCCTTCGCCAAGGCGAAGGAAGATCATACGGAATGAAGACACTTGTCTTCGTCAAGGCGAAGAAGGTCGGGATTGGACAGGAATACTTCCATTTTTAGCCCAATCATTGGGCCATTTCCTAAGGATATAAATACCATACTTGTAATAGAGCTTAGAAAAAACTTGGAGGAGGAACATTTTCCCATTTTTGGGGTTTTCTCTCTCTAGGTTAAGGTTTTTAGGGTTTTAGAATTACTTGATTTTTAGCTTGTTTTTGAGCCAATTGCAAGATCCACTCTGTTGTGGGACTCGAATGTGGAGTAGAGTTTCGAGATTTATATTTCATATTTGTTTTGTATTCCTAAACTCTTATCTTTCTCTTAATCTTTTAGTATTATTTTTTATCTAAGCATAGTTTTGTTAGGTTTTGAGGCTGCTATGAGTAGCTAAATTCTCCTCTAAGGCTGGTTGTTGATATTGGTGTTTGATTTATATCCTTTCTTGAATGATTTTGTGAATATAATTTTGTGTTGAGGTTTTATGGATATGGTTATATGAACTTCTAGGTTTTTATTCAATTGTTGCATTCTAGGTGGTGAGGTTGAGACCTAGAGCTCAAAGGGTTTCCAGAGTGACAGCTAGAAGTATACCCTTAGGACTTGATTTTCATTCCCTAATATCTTACAATTGATAAAATCAAATTAACTTAATCAAAGAAGTCTAGGAAATTAGGAATGCCTAGTACTAGATGAATTTTATTAGGAGGGAAATCATTTAACCTTATGTGATGATTGTATAGACCGAGAGGTGATCGATATGAGCATAACCTAGGCAATTCCATTGCATGGACCAAGAGGTGACCAATAGAATTTCCCAAGGACTGATTTACCTTAGAACAAGTATCACGCTGTTTGACCTTGATGGACTGAAAGAAGAATAGGAATTAGGTGTGAGAAATTGAGGAAAGACTCGAAAGAGTGAACCTCATATTGAGTTCCTTGGGTAAGCATGATAGTATTTTCACTTTATCAACGCTTAATGAATAAAAGCCATAAAAGCACCAATGGAGACAACTGGCCCTAGTGTTAATATCAAAGGTTTCTTTCAATTCAATCCAATCATTTGTTAATTTTCAAGAATCAGTTTTAGTTTAGTTTAGTTTTATTTTCAGTTACTCATCAATCCCAATCATTTATTCCGCTTAAAAAGTAAAATTCTTAAATGGATTAGGGTACTTAATCCCATAGCCATCTTTCCTTATTAGGTTTGATATCTAAGGTTTTTAATTTGAAAACCACTGTATTACTTGTGACCCGTACGCTTATGGGTTTAGGTTGATTTTACTAAACTTTTATATAACATGAAAACAACCGAACAAGTTTTTGGCATCGTTGCTAGGGAAGCACGGTTTAAGTGGAGTAAATTAATATTCCAACAAAAGAGACATTTACTAATTTGAGCATAAATCTTTTTGTGTGTAGGTTATTTTATTTCTCTTATTTTCCCTTTTTGTTTTATTTTAGATTTAGTTTGTATTTAGCTTGTTTACCTTGTTTTTCTAGCGCTGTTTTCTGATTTCAGGTACCAAATTTTATGCATAGAAGGTCCAATTTCGAGTTATTGCCATTTGATCTAGAAATTGAAAGAACGTTGTTTAGACGAAAGAAGGTCAAAGCCGATAAAACTGAGATGGATGAGCAAAACAATGATAGATTCAATGAAGGTCACTCGGACCAAAATGAAATACACAGGATTAGGGGCAGACACTTGAGTGGCTTGGTGGAGACTTATGATGAATAAGATATTACTGGGGTCGACATTAGCCCATAGATGCTAGCAATTTGTTGAAACTGGGTGTTTCATGGTCAACAACAACAATTTGGTGGAAGCCCTTCGAAAGATTGCAATGGGCACTTGTCGAATTTTCTACAATTATGTGGTACTATCAAGATGAACGGAGTAGACCACAACGTGATTAAACTGAAGCTCTTTCCTTTCTCTCTAAGGGACTTGGTTCAATAATTTGATGCCGGGTTCAATAGATACTTAGGGAGCTCTAGTGGAGGTTTTCTTGATGAAGTTTTTCCCACCACAGTTGACTTCACAGTTTAAAGCGACAATCACACAATTTCGACAAGGAGATCAAGAAACACTCTATGACGTGTGGGACAGATTTAAAGAGTTGTTGAGGAAATCCAACATCATGGGTATGAGTTGAGTGCTCAAGTTCAAATATTCTATAATGGTCTTAATTATTCAACCAAGGCATTAGTGTACGCGGCATGTGGAGGCGCTATCACAATGAAGACTACGAGAGAAGCCAATGTGATGTTTGAAGAATTGGCAAAGAACAATTACCAACCTCTTTATGAGAGAGGTGGTGGGAGAAAACAAAGGGGAATTCATGAGGTAGACAGAAGGTCGTCGTTGGAGGCGAAGTTTGAAGCTTTGATGACTAGATTAAATCAACAAGCTCCAAAGGAACCTACCACCCTTGGGGAGATCACATACATGCAAGCACCGGGTGCTCTTATGGAAAATACTCCACTTTAGATTGAAGATGCAATTTATGTAAATAATAGGAGTTATACATTTCGTCCTAACAACAACTTGCCTTCTCACTATCACTCCGGGCTGAGAAATCATGAAAATATGTCATACGAAAATCAAGCAATTATTCCGCATGAACACCATCAACTGAGTACCACTATGGCACTCCCGGGATTCCAAAATTAAGGAGCTTTGAGCTCAAATTATCAAGGGAATGCAAGGCAAGCTGGATTTAATGAGCTGTTATTAGTGATGAATGAAATGAAAAGGAGCAGTGAGGCACGAATTTCTCAACTAGAGAATAATCAAGTCACCTTTGGTATGAACATTAAAAGCTTAGAAGGTATTCAAGCTACCATGGGGACTTGCATGAAAAATATGGAGCATAATCAAGCGAACATAGGCACATGTATAAAGAATATGGAGACAAATCAGGTCAATTTAGGAGCATCTCTTAAAAATCTGGAAACTAAGATGGGTGTAGACCCTCAATTTTGTCCCTAAGCACTTGCATTTATCCTATGGGTGTCATACTCACCCATTGTTCTCATATAACACCATTTAGGCCCTTTTAGGCCTGGTCTTTCTCCGAGCCTCGGGTGGGGCTTGTATATGGTAAATTAGTGCGTGTATTTCACTTCGGTGTCATCGAGTGTCGGAGTTATTGGCATCGTGCCGCAGGAAGCAAAAGTGGCGCCCCCGAGGGGTTTAGCTGATCGGAGTTTATGGAGTATGTCAAATTTAAGACACTTGAGCTTGTTTCGATTGTATCTCCTTTGTCCGAGCTCAGGGTGATTTCCTTTGTTGTTTGTTGGATTCTTTATTCGCCAAGGAGGTTTATGTTAAAAATTCATAATTTTGGTCTTAGTTTGATCAATCGGTTTAGGCGGATTCGTCGATGTAGTGTATACAACAACTGTTTTTGGGTGATTTTATGAAGCACTCCTCCTTGTTTGATCATATCTCCCTCATCAAACTTAGAGATGGTGCACCGTTTTTTTTTTGGTCTCCTTATTCTTCGGGAACATTCTATCAAATTTCATAATTTTCCTCCTTAGGCTCATTGGTTGGCATCGATTTATAGGTTAGTTAGGACTGACTTGTGTGAATCTTGTTTTTGTGATTTTGGAGCCCAAATCCTAATGGTTCGGGCCATAAGCTCCGGCTCGACCTTAGGAAATGTGTGGGTCCTATTTTGGGCTTTGTCTTGAGTTACTTCAGCCCACCATGAACCCGGTAATGGATACTTGGTGGTGAAGCCAATTTGAAAACTTAAGTGGTCCCGGCTTGCATGGGAGAGGAAAGTGAATGGGAAGCTATTTCCGAGGCGATTGGGGCTCTTTCCAAAGCGGAAGGAGAGAAAAATGAAGAGAGGCTTTGATGGCTGGAGGTGGGAATTAGTATAAAAGGACATAGAGATCGGATTGGAGAGAGGACCTTTGGAGGGGCACGCCCGGGCTCGGACACCACGTTTCTTTGGATTTTTAGGGATGTGTAACAGTTTAATTATTTTATGTGAAGAGGTAAGAAATGGAGCCTGGCTCCACTCTATTCTATAAGGATATTCTGACCAAATTTTAGGTTTTACCTCAACCATTTGAGCAGGTTTCACGCTCATACGTGAGAGAAGTAGATTCAACGGTTTACTCTTTGGAATGGCGATTTAGGCGGTTTGATTTGTTTGGTTGGTTCTCACTCATCCGACTGAGAATCAATCACCGTTCTTTTTAGATTCCTGACTCCTTAAAGAAGATTTTGACAATTTTTTCAAATATTTTCTCAACCGTCAGACCGGTTGGAAAACTAGACCAGCAGTCCGTTTGGTTTTAGTTTCTTTGGAGGCAATTTCATTACGACGGAGTTTGGGTGGTTTTGATTTGTTTTGGTTAGTTCTCACTCATCCGAGCTGAGAATCAATGTATTTGTTTTGGATTCCTGACTCCTTAAAGAAGATTCTGACAAATTTTTCAAATATTTTCTCAACCGTCAGACGGTTGGAAAGCGAACCAAACCCGGTCCATTTGGTTTTGTAGTTTCTTTGCGGAGCAATTTATTCACGGTTAGGTGGTTTGATTTGTTTTGGTTGGTTCTCACTCATTCAAGCTGAGATCAATCACCGTTTATTTTGGATTCCTGACTCCTTAAAGAAGATTATTAATTTTTTCAAATATTTTTCTCAACCGTCAGACCGGTTGGAAAACTGAACCAACCGGTCCATTGGTTTAGTTTCTTTGGAGCAGGCATTCTGGCCGGGTTTGGGTAGGCTTGATTTGTTTTGGTTCTCACTCATCCGAGCTGAGAATCAATCACCGTTTGTTTTGGATTTCCTGACTCCTTAAAGAATATTCTGACAATTTTCAAATATTTTCTCAACCGTCCAGACCGGTTGGAAAAACTGAACCAACGGTCCATTTGGTTTGGTTTGCTGGAGCGAGTTTGGGTGGTTTGATTTGTTTTGGTTAGTTCTCACTCATTCAGGCTGAGAATCAATCACCGTTTGTTTTTGGATTCCTGATTCCTTAAAGAAGATTCTGACATTTTTCAATATTTTCTCAACCAAATCCAGACCGGTTAGAGCCAAACCAACCGCTCATTTTTTGGTTCTTTGGGCGGCATTTTGGGTGGTTTTGATTTGTTTGTGTTAGTTCTTGGTTACTTTTCGAATTCGAATTGAACTCAGTTTCATCTTGTTGGATTCTGACTTTGTAAGGAAGGTTCTGAAGGTTTTGAAATATTTTTCCAGCCGTCCAGACCGGTTGGGAAACCAAACCAGCCGGCTCATTTGGTTCGGTTCTTTAGGAGCGGCGGTTTTGGGTAAGTTTGATTTGTTTGTGTTGGTTCTTGGTTACTCGAGTCGAATTGAACTCCGTTTGTCTTATTGGATTCATGAATCTTTGGGAAGGTTCTTACAAAATTTTGGAGCCCTCTCCAACGGCTGAACCGGTTGGGGGAACTAGATCGGTCGGTTTATTTGGGTTTCGTAAGGGTCCTTCGATTTTAGTTTAATTGGGGCCGCAGTCTTTGTGAGTCGACCCATTAGCCTAAATCAATGTGAGGCTATATTTAGGGTCTGAAATAGGGTTTATTTCAGGTTAATGTGGTTCCATTTGGGATTCTTGAGAATCGGGGGTCTATGCGGGTCAGGTGATTAGTTAAGCACAATAATCTAGTGTTTTGTCGAGGCCAGATTCTTGATATGAATAGACGTGTTTGTATAGGCTGGACCGGGTGTTGTAGCATCAATGAGTGGCCGAGATGCAATATACAGTTTCTCGTAGCTTGATTTTCTTATGATATTTAATTTTGAGAACAGTATGCACAGGCGCGTTGGTGACCTCTTATACGACGGCTAGGGACCCGCAGTGTAATGCTTTAGTGTTGGGTAATGAATTTCACATGGATGCTTTGTGTTTGAGTGCCATGCATGCTTGCTATGTTTGTTGGCTAACCTTTGATGTAGCGCGTGGCCAAGGACCAGAGGTACGCACCATTTTCGCTTTGGGTGGAGTGTTTTTAAGCATGCTAGATACCAATTAGGTTGGTCTGATCCAAGTTGTATGTTTAGCCTATGAGACTATCGATTTTGGCCCATTATGCTCCATTTTAATTCACTAGTAGAGACCCGGTTCAGGAGCTTAGAGAGTGCTACCTCATATAGAGGTACCTTCCCGATAGGTAATCGATCCGGACCCGGAAATCTAGTTTTGCGAGACCGCTTTTTCCATCTTTTAGAGTCATTGGGGTTTTTGTTGTTCTTACTTGGTTTCCCAGCTTAAAAATAAAAATAAAAAGTAAGTGGCGACTTCAAAGCAAAACTGTTCCTCCTTGGGGATGGATTTTCCAAAACTCGAAAAGCAACCCACATTTTCTTTTCACATTTTTTCCTTCCATTTTAAAAGCGAGTCGCGTAGGTCGGAGTGGATCGGGTGGAGTCCTGATAGGACAGATTGACGATCTTTGAGGAGAAAATCCCAAATCCTTTAAGTGATCTGAGAGAAAGACTAGAAACCTTTGCATGGTTGTGACACTAAGGAGTGGAAAAGAGCTTGATGAGCCTAAAAAGATTAAAGAAGATGAAAAGCAAGTAGATCAGAAGAATCTCAAAGTTGAAGAGAAGATGGAAGCTAAGATTGATAAAGAGGGAGCTGAGTTGAACAACAAAGGAAAGAAGCAAAAATATGATGAAGTGGTTCCGAGAAGAATGACTTTTCCCAACAACCCTCCCTTGTACACTCCATCCTTACCTTTCCCCCAAAGATTCCGAAAAACCAAGCTGGATGAGCAATTTTCTAAGTTTTTGATCATGTTTAAGAAGCTCGAGATCAACATTCTGTTTGCCGATGCTTTGGCTCAAATGTTTAATTATGTAAAATTTATGAAGGAGATAATGAGCAACAAGAAAAAGTTAGAGGCATATGGAACAATGAACTTATCTGAAAATTGTAGTGCAATTATTCAAAAGAAGCTTCTTAAGAAACTCAAAGATCAGGGTAGTTTCACTATCCCTTTTATCATTGTGGAGCATACATTCAGCAAGGCAATTTGTGATCTTGGGGTAAGGATAAATTTGATGCCATTTTTAGTAGCTAAAAAGCTGAATTTGGGAGAAATTACACCTACAACTCTATCCCTTCAAATGGTGAATCGATCACCGACTTTTCCAAAAGGAATTATTGAAGATGTTTTGGTTAAGGTTGATAAGTTCATTTTTCCTGTGGACTTTGTGGTGTTAGACATGGAAGAAGATAGAGAGGCACTGATAATATTGGGAAGACCGTTTCAAGCCACTGGTCAAGCACTAATTGATGTGAAGAATGGGGAATTAACGCTAAGAGTGGGTGAAGACCAAGTGAAGTTTAATCCGTATAAAAGTGTGGAATTCCCAAGCGATGTAAATGCAAGCTGCAATAGGATTGATACCTTGATTCTTTCGCAAAATGATTTGTTATATGATTTTAGGAAAAGAAGTCCACTTGAGCAATGTTAAACAAGGTCGCTTACCACAACTGAATTAGATTGTGAAGATCTATCATATACTCCGGAACTGATCGAAACAATACTTGCTCTTGAAGTAAATGAAGAAGAATCGATTTTAGAAGAAGAATCGATTTTAGAAGAAGAGAAAAAATACCCTGGATGGATTAGTGCTGAAAGATTACCAAAGGGTCTCAAATATGCATTTTTGGGAAGCAATGATATAAAGCCGGTGATTATTTCTTCAGAGCTGGACAATGATATGGAAATTAAATTGTTGGATGTTCTTGGAAAGAATTTAGAGGCATTTGCTTGGTTCATAGATGACATAAAGGGAATCGGTCCCTCCATTTGCATGCTTAAAAATTTGATGGAAGAAGAACATGTTCCATCCATTGAGCATCAAAGGTGGTTAAACCTTGTAATGAAGGAAGTCGTGAAAAATGAAGTTTTGAAATGGCTCCAGGTTGGATTTATTTATGCCATTTCTGACAGTCCTTGGGTGAACCCAGTGCAAGTTGTGCCGAAAAGAGGAGGTATGATTGTGGTTCGGAATGAAAAAGATGAGCTTCTTGGATAAAAGGAGGTATAGTTACGGATTGGTGTGTATGCATTGATTATCAAAAGCTAAACAAGTCAACAAGGAAGGATCACTACCCATTACCTTTCTTGGATAAGATGATAGACATACTTGCCGACCATTCGCACTATTAATTTTTAGATGGTTATTCGGGATACAATCAGATTATGGTAAATTTGGAAGACCAAGAAAATACGACTTTCACCTGTCCATATGGAACATTTGCTTTCAAAAGAATGACTTTCGAGTTGTGCAATGCTTCAGCTACATTTCAGAGATGTTTGACTGCCATTTTTTTTTCCAGATTTGATAGAAAACATCATAGAAGTCTTCATGGATGATTTTTTAGTGCATGGGGGTTCATTTGACATATGCCTTCACAATCTTGAACTGATTTTACAAAGATGTAGAGAGAAAAATGTGGTATTAAACTGGAAAAAATGTCACTTCATGGTGTAAGAGGGTATTGTGCTTTGGATACCTCATTTCTTTAAAAGGGTTGGAAGTTGATAAAGCAAAAATTTCCATAATTAAAACCCTTACCCCACCAACTACAGTGCGAGACTTTCGTAGTTTTTTGGGATATGTAGGATTTTATTGAAGATTCATCAAAGACTTCTCGAAAATTGCAAAACCACTATGTCAATTGTTGGAAAAAGATGCGATATTTAGTTTTGAAGAATCTTGCATGACAACATTTGAAGAGATAAATAAAAAACTGATCGAAGCACCTATTGTCGTTGCACCTACTTAGGACGAACCTTTTGAAATAATGTGCGATGCCAGTGACTTTGTAGTGGGGGCTATTTTAGGGCAAAGATGAGAGAACATCTTCAGGCCCATTTATTATGTAAGCAAAACTTTGAATGAGGCTCATGAACACTACACTACTACAAAGAAAGAGATGCTAGCTGTAGTGTATTCTTGTGACAAGTTCAGGCCTTACATACTTGGCTCCAAAGTGACTCTCTATATAGACCATGCAACAATTAGATATCTCATGATGAAAAAGGATGCCAAATCAAGACTGATTTGATGGGTCTTATTGCTTAAAGAATTCGACATGGAAATCAAGGACAAGAAAGGAAGTGAAAATGTGGTTACAGACCACTTTTCTCGTTTGGAATTCGATAAGGGAATTGAGGACTTCTCGGAAATAGAGGAATCCTTCCCGGATGAACAATTGCTGGTTATGGAAACCCACTTGCCTTGGTATGCAGAATTTGTGAACTACTTGGCTTGTAATGTATTGCCACCTGGGCTTAATTTGCAGCAGAAGAAGAAGTTCCTGCATGACATCAAGTTTTATCAATGGGACGACCCATTGCCTTTCAAAAGATGCTCAGATCAAGTAACAAGAAGGTGTGTGCCTCAAGAGGAACACCATGAGATCCTATCCAAGTGCCACTCTTCTCCATATGGAGGACACTTTGGAAGTCAGAGGACAACTTAATAAGTGTTCAATCTGGATTTTTTTGGCCTAGCTTATTCAAGGATTCTCATAGATGTGTTCAAAATTATGATGGATGTTAGAGAGTGGGCATCATCTCAAGAAGAAATGAAATGCCTTTAAACAACATTCATGAAGTGGAAATTTTCGACGTATAGGGAATCGATTTCTTGGGACCATTCCTTCCTTCATTTGGAAACATGTACATCCTTCTTGTTGTGGATTATGTGTCAAAGTGGGTAGAGGCGATTGCTACACAGAAAAATGATGCTAAAATAGTTATGCAATTTGTCCACAAAAACATTTTCACCCGGTTTGGCACTCCTCGATGTATTCTCAGTGATGAAGGTAGCCCTTTTTGTAACAGAATTTTCACTTCATTGCTTGGCAAGTATAATATGTGGCATGCAAAGAGTCTCCGTATCACACAGTCAGTAAAGGCGAAGCCTTGATTTCAAATAGAAATCAAGGGAACCATTGCGGAAAAAATGGTGAGTTCTTCTAGGAAGGATTGGTCGAAGAAGTTGGATAATGCTTTATGGGCATATAGGATTGCCTTCAAAACTCCCATTGGCATGTCTCCCTTTCGTTTGATCTATGGAAAACCTTGCCATTTACCAGTAGAGTTAGAACACCATGTATTGTGGGCAATAAGAAACCTCGACTTCAATCTCAAAGAAGCTGGTGAGAAGAGATTTCTTCAACTAAGTGAACTTGAGGAATTGCGAAATGACTCATATGAGAATGCAAAGATCTACAAGGAGAAAACAAAAAAATGGCATGACAAACATTTGTTGAGGAAAGAATTCAAGGAGGGAGATAAAGTCTTGATTTTCAATTCCAGACTAAAGCTGTTCAGGCAAGGCGAGGGTCAAAATTAATTCGGATGCATCCACGATTACTTCGGTAACCCCATATGGTACAATAGGAGTATAATCAAAAGATGGGCAAGAGTTTAAAGTCAATGACCAAAGGTTAAAGCATTGTTTTGGACAGCAAATTGATACAGAGAAAGTGAATTACATTGCCACATAATATTCATTCTTTGAGCACCAGCAGTGAGATACAGTTTCGTCCAACTATTGATATTAAACATAGCGGTTCTTAGGAGGCAACCTAAGTTTTGCAGAGATCTACGTTAGTTTATTTTCCTTTACTATTTTCATTTTTCATGGTTAAATTTTCCTATTTTGAGTTGTTTGTTTGTTTGATATTGTTTATTTAAGTGTTTTAGTTGCCATGAATCAACAAATGACAAAGGCAAAATTGATCCTAATTGGGCCCGAGTTTTTAGGAGTGGAATTTAAAATTTGTGTTAAAAATAAGCGTTTTGTGAAAGAGAGCCAAAATCTCAAATTGATTTTATGTGAATTAAGTATAAATTTTAGGAACAAAAGTTTAGTGTTAAAAACGATTTTTTTTAGGGGTTCGGCGTTTTTGAACACAATGTTCTGGTTCGCCACGGTAAAACCTGCCTTCTCAAAGGCGAACACTTCATCATGTGTTTATACCTCACGGGTTCGCTATTGCAAAGGATCCCTTCGTTGCAGCGAAGATGTTTGCCTCAGCAAAGAAATCCTTCGCCATAGTGAACAAGGACCCAAAATTTTGACATCCCTCAGGTTCACCGCTGTGAAGCACCCTTTCGCCGCGGTGAACAACACCAACCTTTTAGCATTCCCTCGGGTTTGCCGTAGCGAAGGCCCCTTTGTCGTGACGAAGCCCTCGTGACTTTCCAAATTCTAGTTCTTCACTGCAACGAAGCCCCTTTCGCCACAGCAAAGACCCCTGATTCTAGGGCACTATAAATACAGATGGAAGGTCATTATTTGGTTAACTTCATCTTTTGGAGTTCTTCTCTCTCAGAAATTAGTTCTCTCCAAACAAGGATCTTCATTTTCCTTCTTCTCCGATGGCTCCAAAGAAAACAGTTCCGCAACAGAGGAGGAGAACTAGCTCAAGCTCGCACATGCCTCCAGCTCTCCCTGAAAACCCCGAAATTATCACACTTGAGGCAGAAAAGCTATACCATGAGTCTTTGTTCAACAAAAATTTCGTCGTAGAGCGCGGTTTCCCGAATTCCAATGTGTGCTTCAAATTTCTAATATAAGAGAAGGGTTGGACCAAGCTATGTGAGCATCCACCACTTGGGATAGCTCCTATTATAAGAGAATTCCATTCCAATCTGAGGTACCGATGGATTCCATAGTTTATGTTTGAGGGAAGTGGGTGGACTTCAGTGCTGCAGCCATAAACAGGGTGTATAATTTGGTTGATGATGATAGCAACGCCTATAGGGCCTTGTTTCAGAATACTGATCACCATATGATTATGCGAGCCCTTACAAGGGGAAGAGGTATATGGAAATGACACCCATCCACGTCCGAGGTGACTACTTTCTTGATGTTGGCCCTCAAACCGGTCCTAAAGGCTTGGTATAATTTTATTTATGCTACCTTGAAGACAAGCCTTCATCTTGATCCTGAGGACAAGGCGATTACATTGTTTGCGATAGATTCGAGGCATAAAGTTTGATGTATGGCATGTTATTGAGTGGGATAATTGAATCTACCCATGGGCAATGTACCAGAAACCCTCACTAATCCCATCCCTTATCCTGTATGCTAGCTTCTTTAAGAATGCCGATGTTGGAGAGTCACGGACATTACGATCCCTGTGTGAGAGTTAGCGAGATTGCAATTCACCAGCAATAAGGCTGGCTCATTGGCGACAATTGCAAGGGTGAATTGTGTGGAGCGTAATACCAGTTTCTGCCACCAAACCTATGCGGTTTTATCTGGGAATTGACATCCTCATCAGCGGTACCTCCATAGCCTTTGTCTCCATTCGAGTTCCCTACATGGCCTCTAGCCGTACTAGAGCTGTCGATTGACCCCATCCATGAGCTGATTACCGATAAGGAGCATCATGATACTTGAGGGGAGTTTCTTTTTACTCCTTTATTTTACATTGCACTGAGGACAGTGCTAATTCTAAGTTTGGGGGTGTTTTTCAATATTTTATTGACTCTCACGTTATTGGTGCGACTTAATGCACCTGGAACAGTTTACTTGCTTATAAGTTTATTTTTGAATATTTTATTTTGGTTATTTTGCATCGCTTTTATGCTGTTTTGGATACTTTTAGTTTGTTTGAATATCATTTAGTTGCTTTATGCTATTATTGTAGGTGTTTTTGATCAGTTTTTAGAATATTTTGGTTTTTAGTTTGTTTATAGTCGTAGTTAGTATTTATATGCATTATGGAGTGGATGACACACTTGTGGTTTAATTTCTGATTTAGATATTTTATCCCTATTGCATATTCTTATTCGTGATGAATTGTTGAGGTTTAATGCTTTACCATTGAGTGATTCATCCGAATACCATAGTGTACAACAATTTTGAAAAATCTCAAAAAGTTTTGTTTTTGTTTTTGTGAGTTTGTTGTGGAGATACTTGGGATGCCTATGATGATACCAAATTATGTTGTTCTATACATATGAGTAATGTGAGAGATAATTGAGCTAAAAGTCAAATAGGATGACCATGTGTATACACTTAGCTATAGGTTTGCACCAAATTAAGCACAAGTCTCATGCATATATATTTGACCCATTATGCTTGGTTTAGAGAAAAATTAGAGGGAAATCATAACGTCTAGATTTCATAAGACTTTAGAACTTGCTCAATCATCATTTGAGGCGAAATCCTAGGCATCACATCTTTTGGGAAATGATATAGGCCATCCTTGGAATTGGTTAAGCCTTTTTAGACTACCCGGTTATGCATTAGTCCATAGTCACCCTGTTTGAACCGTAATAGCCATGTTCTATCTTGAAAACCAAGAATGAACACCCATATCCCTATGTTTTACCCTTCAGTCAAGAACCCATATTTTACCTTTAACATGTCACTTATAGAGCACAAATCATGAGAATGACATGTAGTTGGTGGGAAGTTTGAATGAAGTGGTTTTTATCAGTACAAAATGTCAAGGAATGGGTGTTGAAAAGAAGCGAAAAATAGTTAAGAAAAGTGCCTGAGAAGAAAAGAACTCAAGGGGGAGCAAATTTAGCTTTCAAGTAGCCTTCTTACCTTGAGCTACTAAGTCGTAGGGTGTTTTAATACTGAGCCCAGCAGTGCAGGAGTTATTGACCTAAAACTTGCTACATGGGGTAGGTAGAAAGCTTAAAGAGGTTGAATATTGCATTGCTCCGTACCTTGATGTTCAGAAAAAGCAAAAAGTCTTGGTGATTTTGAAGAGAGATAGAAACAAATAAGTTTGGGGGTGAAGCGATATGAAAAGCACAATGATGCTAATTAGGTTGAGTTTTAATGACCAATTGGAGACATAGTCAAATTTTGGAGAATGAAGCATGATCAGTAAAAAACTCATTGGATTTTTAATCCATTTTTCTAATTTATATTACAATATGAATGCTGATTAATATGCAGAAACATGGATATTTTACTCAAATTTTATTTTGCAGGAAATTAAGGTTGTGACTAGAAATACCAAAGCACCCGACAAGAACATTGCGACGAGGAAGGGGTGGCGAGACAAAAGAACGTGAGGAAGAATACAGAATTACTTAACATAAACTTGGGGTCGCGGCGTTGATCAGGTGATGAAGCCCGCAGGATGAGGTCTACGTAGGAAAAGCGATTCACGACTAGTCCTTAAATGGAAGACTCAACTCGAGGTCGCAACGTGCTTTTAAGGTTGCGACTAAATGTAAGTTGAAGAACCAAAGGGAGGTCGCGACCAATCATTAGTCCTGACACATTTAAGCGAGCTAGGACTTATAAGCTTGTCGGAAAACTGACCATGAGGTCGCGACGCCATTTTTTGAGGTTGCGCGATGAAATGAAAATTTGGAGTAAGTGTTTGCCTTTTTCTATATAGACTAAAACCCCCTCAAATTCACATATTTACAAGAGCCTTACAATTCTCTTGCACCCATGTCACTTCGGATAAATTTGCTTAATTAAATAATTATGTCTTGATGTTTAGGATTTTAAAATTGGGTTTAGTCTATGACACTGCAAGTGCATAGATCATATAAGTAGTAAAATCTGAATGAAAGTCCAGGTATCATTCCCATAGAAGTTAATAGGTAGAAATCAATTATGACTCTTGAAGTTCTATGCTATTTGGACTAAAGATTGATGGTAGTTTATACGAAGCAAATAATAGATCTGAACTATTAACTAAAAATAAAGCGCAATAACATGAAAACAACCAAAAAAGCGTAAAGACAAATTACTAGACCTAATATGTTTCTGTGAAAGCAAAAACTATAAGTGAATTACAATAGAAGCAGTCGATTCCTACACAGAAGTACATTTGCTCTATTGTATTGATGGATCTGGATTTGTCGAGATTGCCTAAATGTTGTAGTTGGATTTCCACATTGCTTGGTTAGATGCTCTTCTGCTTCTCTCGAAGTCGAATCGAACCGGGTTAACGTATTTTGCTTTTCTTGCGAGAATGCGGGTATTTTTTCTTTCTGATACTTCACACCCATTTCTTGATAGCGTAGAGCTTTACTTTCCTTCTCGGGATTTTGCAAAAGTTACACCGCAATTGGTGGCTCATCCTTGGATCTATTGGTTCGTCTTTTCCCTTAGTGATTAGATCTTGGCTAACCTGGGGTCGGGGAACTTCCCTTTAGATTGAGGTGAACTACGATTATTTATATTGTTAAATGCTCCCCTCCAAACTTCAATTATGAGTGAATGGGGTTGTAAAAATATGAACTTTCGAGCTCGGCGGTTCATCAATGGTAGTAACATACCCGTAGGGGAATGCTCTCGGCTCGGGAATCTCCGTCTACGTAATCCGCGCGAGAGGGCATCACGGAAATCGAGCAAGATACACTCCTTAAGCGGTATTCGGTACTACCATTTAGGAACTTATTGATTAAAATGACAGAAGTAAAGTAAATCCAAACCCGAAATAATTTTCTCGATTTTTCTGAAAAGTGTAACTAATTGTATATCAAATCTAGTGAAATTTGCATTCGGTGCGCATTGCGATTAAAGGAGTGGAGCCCCGATCACGTACATCCACTGTAATCGCAATGGCCTGAGAAAAGAAATGAATTCTAGAAATTTGTCTAGATTTCATAAATTTTCAGACGGTAATTTTAAGAAGAAAAATAACGAAATAAAATCCGAGTTCCGACTCGTTTACGCACGGTTTGTAGATTCGAGATCAGAAAGAATTTGCAGAATAAAAAAAATGAAAAAAAAATCTACTATAAACTATACACAGCTGAGTTCCTCTCCCTTCCCCCTTTTTTACGGAGTAGTGAGCTGGAAGCTACTTTCACGATTCTAACAGCATCTGTTATAAGCTATTAAAGAAAATGGGCTGTGCAAAAAGCTCGAGGTGGAATTCCCGAAAGAAGCGATTGTCTGGAGTGGCGACCTCAAGGCGAATGTCGCGCACGGATTTCCTTTGTTGCTCTTGGCGGTTGTGACCTTGTACTTATGTTTAGACCTTGTTATACATTGCGACCGGGTTCCTTACATTTGCTTGGATTAATGAATCGCGACATTGTTCTTGATCGCGACCTTATTCTTCCAGTGTTTCGAAAATTGTTTGTGGCGACCACGGTTTCACGGTCGCGACCTCATTCATCTTTCCTTCTTAAATTACGAGTCACGACCTCGGTTAAAGTCGAGACTCCTCTTCCTTGTTGCGCTGCACGTCGAACCTCAGTCTTAGGTTGTAACTATATTTTATTTTATTTTTAAGTTAGGTTGTGACTTCCTTTTTCTAGTCGCGACCTTGTTTGTGGTCTTAACCTTCACGGGTTTGAATTTAGGATTGCGACCTCAGGTGATGTCGCCGACCTCTTTGATATTCATTTCCTTCTTACAGTCGCAACCTCAATTCTTTGTTGCAACTAGTTTCCTCCTTCTGACCTCTATTCCGGGTGACCTCAAGGTGATGTCGCGACCTGCGTGACCCTTTCTTTCTGGTTGCATGTAGTCCCCGATTGCTCACAAGTAGTTGCGACTGGATTTCTTACCTTTCGGTTCTTCTTGGTCGCGACTGAATGTGTGGTTGCGACATCTGTAGTCCTTGATTAATAAGTGGTCGCTGACTTCCGGTTCCTCTTAAGCGAGGACTTCGTTTGGCTTCGCTTTAGGTTGTGACCTCCCTTTTGTTCTTTAACTATTAATTTGGTTGCAACTTCAATCTCTCTGTTGAGACTCCAGTTCCTGTTTTCATGTCGCGACCACAAATGGAGCCCTTCATTTAAAAACTAGTTGCAACTTCATTTTCTTGCAGAGACCTCCCTTATGGCTTCATTTACGAATCCACGTCGCGACCTCAGTTTGACGTCGCGACCTCAGTTGTCTTCAATTGGCGTCGCGACATCAGCGTGGTGTCGCGACCTAAGATTCTACCTTGAATAATTCCTTTAGTCTTGCTTCACACTTCGCTGTGCATAACCTCTTTCACTTGTTGCTTTGGTAATTCTAGTCATGGCTCGACTTCAAGAGTCACGACTTAAGCTTCTTAAGGTCTATTTCTTCTGGGCGATCTTGGCGTGTCGTGACTTGGAAATGTACGAACAAATGAGCTTCCCATCGCGACTTCGATTTTCATTTACAGAGCTTCATTTACGCACTTGTAGGCTGATCTCTTACGGTTTCTTCGGGATTTTTGCTTATCTTTGTACTTTTCTAAAATTAAATTTGAGCAAATTACCCGAGGTTTCATATATATGAATCGACAATTAACTTGTAATAAACTCAGAAAATGGATTAAAATCAAATGAGTTTTAGACTCATCGATACGGAAAACAGTTGCAACTAAAATTTGGGTTGACGGAAGGAAGCGAAGGAATATCAATTGGTCGCGACCCGGTTGCCCGATCGCGACCCGAATTTAATCTTGATGAGGATAGAGGTATGCAGTATGATAGGTGTCATGACGTCTTTATTGGTCGTGATCGAATCTTTGTGATAAGAGAAATTGTGATGTAACTGTTATGAAGTCATGACTTAGAGCGAAGAGGTGGCAACGAAATGTGGTGCAACGAGTGGGTCGTGGCGGGAATGCGGCCAGAGACAAAAGAGCCCCAGTCGTGACGTGGGATTGTGGTCATGGCGTTAGCTCTGAAAACAATTGAAAGTCGCGGGTGCAGATCGCGACGCTCAATCAGTTCGAAATCTGGTCCGCTGGGATCGTGGGTCGTTAGCCGGCCAAATCCGCGACAAGAAAGAACCGCGTGTGTCTCCAGAGCCGTTGATGCCCAGCGGCGATGAATGTCGCATGATCAGATGACTCGCTGATCAGATAAATGCAGTCATGTTGCTCTTTAGGAATTCACTTGGAGCTTTGGAATTTAGTCCCAATTTTGGAACTTATAAATAGACACACGCAACTTTGGAAAAAAAAAAAAGGAGGGGAGACTTTACTTTTGGTGGAACTTTGGAACTTTCCACTGTTTTTTGAGTCGAGGAACTTGGGAGGAAGAAGCCATTGTATATATTTTAAGTAGATTTTCTTTTCTTTTTCTTTATTTTTACGGATGCGAACGACAATGCATTGGAATGTTAGTGGATTAAATTTTTCCTTATTCTCTTGCAACAACTGCCTGACGGAAATGAAATTTAGACAATTTCTAGATTTTGTTTCTTTTCAGTTTCTTACAATTGCAGTGGGTGTAATTAAACGATGCTCCATTGTAGTTAGTAAAGTAGCTTGTCAGAAGCTCAGCTTTCGCTAATTCGGATTTATTATCATTCTGATCTTTCTGCACAAATCAAAGAAATTATCTGGGTTTGAGATTTATTTGGTTGATATTGTCTTGTGAATCTATGTAATTCTCAATAATAGTCCGAATACACTTCTAGTGTATAGAGCACTACGATTTCAGAGGCCCTCTGAGTGACACAGAGATGGAATTTCTTGAGAGTTAGGAATATTCCACTGGTGTGTATGTTAGACTATCATTGACGAACTAATGAGCTCTGAGAGTTCATCTTGATAAATACCCATTTCGCTCATAATTGAAGTAGGAAGGGATCAATTATCAATTTGAATGATTAGAGATTTCACCATTAATCTTTGGAAAAAATCCACGAACACATGTTAGCGAGAGATCTAATCGAGAAGAAGTATAACCATTAGATTACATGGCTAAAAATTTGCTCAATCAAGTTAATAGAGTTTCTGCGACTACATCTTGAGTTAGTAAAACATCACAGCAGTGATCTTCAAAATTGGGTGTGAGTATTGAGAAGAAAAATACCGGATTTTGGGAAAAGTGAGCAAGAGTACAAGTAATTTGGTTAGATCTTTGTCTTCGAAAGAAGTAGGGACATCTAATCAGTGAAATATGGAGAGATCCACTTGCATTCATAGGAATCTTTGACAAATCTATATCGAAGCGAGCAGAGTATCATGACATTGTGCGAAATTATTGTTTTCCTGGTATTCCTTTTAATGTTCATTCTTTAATAGAGAGCTGATTCAGTCCAATTTATTTATTTTTATAATTTTTGGTTTGTTCATTATTTTGTTAAATTAGATTTAGAGTGATTTTAAAAGATATTTCTAGGATAATGATTCATTTATACGTGTTAAGAGATTCAGATAGTATGGATCTTGAGTAGTTGGGGTAATTGAATTTCAGATTTTTGTCAATCCTTGAGGGAATGATATTTGGACTTACATCCATTTTACTACTTGTATGATCTGTGCACTTGCAGTGTCTTAGATTAAAACCATTTCAAATTAAGCATATAAAGTCATTTTATCAGTTATATCCAAGTGATTCCAGGTTGACAAAGATGCAAGAGAGTTGTAAGGCTCTTGTAACTATGTTAATTTGAAGGTTTTGAATTACATATAATCACGAGCGAAATATAAAGTTTTATGGCGCGTTAGAGTTGAAGAGAATTTGACAAATCGATATTCGACGAGGGAAATGCTAATCTGGACATTTTTTTCTTTGAATTTTATAAAGAAACACAAAAATAGTTTTCTTGTGGTGGTTGCCGCGAACCAGCGATATTTTAAAGCTGTCGAAAATTATTTTACTAATACCACGAGCTTCATGTAATCTTGAGTATTTCCATTTCGGAAAGATATTTCATGCCTGGCTTGAGTCGAATCGTACTCTTGATACTTGAAATTTGGAAAACACTGAGGAATTTGAGGAAAGTAAAAAGAGTAGGAGAGGCAACTATGGCAGATGAGTGAATTAATCAGACAGTTGAACAAGGGCGTGAGAGAGGGACTTGAAGGCATGATCTTATGGAGGATTTAAAGGGCACATCATCAAGCGGAAATATAGCGATTAGACAGCTTTTGTTGTGAAGCAACGACGAGATGAAACCGACTTTGATCACGATGGTTGACATCGATTTCTGAGGCCACCTGCGAGGACCTAATGAGCACTTGGGTAGATTCCTCGGGATGGCGTCTTTGTAAAGTTGAATGGTGTAAGACCAGAAGTGATCAAGCTGCAACTCTTCCCCTTTTCCTTGAGAGACATTGCAGCCACCTGGTTTGATTCCCTACCATATGGCTCAGTGAATACTTGGGAAGAGCTGGTGGAAGCTTATCTTGGCAGATTCTTTCCCCCTTCTCTCACCTCACGAAGAAGAAGGAAGGGAGATCGTGTGTTGTTCGGGGGGAAGATGAAAGCTTTATGCTCTGACTTAGGAAAGGTTGAAAAGGCTTATTGAAGAGATGTCCTATGCATGGCATAGATCTTAAGACAATGTACATCTTACCACTCGATGAATGATACTTTAGGAGTATTGTGATGCTTCTTCAGCGTAGGGCATTCGAAAGAAAAAGAAGTGCGAGATGAAACAGGGACTTGATAGAGGACTGGCTGAGTGCGATATGAAGAATCGTCTGAATCTTGGGAGTAACGAGACGAAGAGTGGGATCGTGGAACTTAACAAAATGACAACCATGGAAGCAGCTGGTCTATCATGCACGGGATGGATAGAAGCAAAGAGAGAGGTTACGTGCGCTCATGAGGATAGGCGATAGGCAGAGAAGGGAATGAGAAGAAGTGCGAGGTAGGCGAGAGAGAATCCCTTTATCGGGTTGAGGAGGCGAATACTTGAATGAACAAAGGAGCTATCATTTCAAGCCTAATCTCGGCTTACCTACACACTATAATCCAACACTCGAGACAAAAGCGAGAACTACTCGTATGGCGGAGGAGCAACACGGGGCCTAAGGCGTAGGCGGAGTACCGAGCGGGTGCAAGCTGACAAGGTTCGGCGCGACGGGGAGAGAGTAGAAATGAATATCGGGGTCGAGGGCCCGGTCTTTTGAAGAAGCGAATCTTTTGCATTTCATGGGGATAAAAAGTGCCTAAACCTCCATGAACATAAATTAATGTGAGTTGGAAAATTTCCGTCAGCTTTCATGTGTTTTAAGCAAACCTGGGTGCCTCGCTAAAGAATCTAGAAACACAGTAGAGCGGCCTGAATATGCGAGAGCAGAACAAGGGTGCATTCCCTAGTGACACCCAAAGAACCCCGAAAAGGAGGCGCATGGCCGGTTCGGTTAGAAAGTGGGAAGGAGAGTGAGCGACGTGACATAAAAAGAAAGAAGGAAAAGGCCCGATGAAGAAGAAGAAGCCTATTGGAAGAGAAGAAGAAAGAATATCGGAAAAGACGATAGATGCGAAAAGCAAAAGCTAATTGAAGCGGCTGAGAAGAGTGGTGGGGTACAAAAGCGAGGAAGGAGAAAGCACGAGAGCTTACACCCCTAGGTGCCATTTCCTCGAGAGGCTTGAGAAGCGAGGAGGGAAGAAGCAGTTTCTAAATTCTTGGAAATATTCAAGAAAATAGAAACAATATGCCCTTTGTAGAGCGATCGTCGGAATCTTAGAATTATGCAAAACTACGAAGGAGATCTTGAGTAAGAAAAGAAGATTGTTGAGGGAAGGAATAGTAGACTTAAGCGCCACTTACTTGATGCGATTATCTAGAGAATCTCCAGCTAAGAGAAATAGGACCAGGCTAAGCTTTACCATTCCTGCTCCATAGGGAAATATGAATTCAAGAAGGCATGTGACTCACAATTTTGATGTCGACTTGATGCCTCTATCGATGAGTACGAGATTGAGTTGGGAACTCATCAGCCCGATTATTACGGATGGTGATGGATTCATGGCACGACCAGAAGGTGTTCTTGAAGATGTGCTTGTCAAGGTGGGGAAATTTATCTTTCCTGTAGACTTTGTGATCATGAACATGGAAGAGGATACCCAAGTTCCTTTATTGCTAGGAAGACCCTTCTTAGCAACTAGAGTTGCCTTGATTGATGTGCAAAAGGGTGAGCTGACCTTAAGGATAGGAGATGAAGCAGTGCACTTTAACCTTAGCAGGCTTGGAACAGCTTTGATGTTGATGCGAGAGATTTGTATGGTATAGAAGCATTAGTCCTATTAGTGTTGGGCGAATTACGATTGTAATCTTACCGTTCTATCAATGAAATTGAGATGAATTCTAGCATCTTAAAGTATTGATTATGAATTATTCCCACATAGCCTCGGTTAGCCAGAAACAAAGCTGATCTTGAGCTTGAGTGAAAACAATCAAGAACATGTATGCAGCAAGGAACAGAAAGCAACTGAACAAGAAACTAGTGCAAAAGGGTTAATATTGAAAGAATTGCCCAGTCATTTGAAATATGCTTTCTTAGAACCAGAAAAAGGAAAATGATAATCATAATGTTGCATTGGCCAGAAATGGAAGAACAAAGGCTGGCACGCAAGTGCGAGGAAGTACAAGGAAGCTATTGGCAGTCGATTGAGGATTTAAAGGGTATCGGTCCCTCCCGTTTGCATGCATAAGATATTCTTTGAATGATGATCACGAAGACTTATTGAACACGGAGGCTAAATCCTGTGATGAAAGATGTTGTCAAAAGAGTCTTTGAGAGGAAATGGTTGAATGCGGGTTTTTATATATGCAGCCTCCAGACTGACTCTTAGGTGGCCAGGCCCGGTCCCCATGTGGTTCCCAAAGGGTGAATTACGTGATCGATAGGAATGAATTAATTCCTACAAGAATGTGACGGGATGGAGGGTGTGCATAGATTACGAGGGGAAGGCGAGATACGCAACTAGAAGGATCATTTCCTGCCTTTCATTAATCCCGGATGTTAGATAGGTTGAGACACCACCATATGTTTTCTTGATGGATATTCCTGGATATAATCAAATTTCCATTGCACTGAGGACCCGGGAGGAAAACCACTTTACATGTCCATTTAGTACTTTTTGTTAGAAGAATGCCATTTAGTTTTGTGAAATGCTCTGCTACATTTCAAAGGTGCATGATGTCCATATTAGATTTGGCCGGAGGAAGTTATGGAGATCTTCATGGATGATTTCACAGTGTATGGATCCAGTTTTGAAAATTGCTTATAATTTAGGGACAGTACTTCCACGGATGCGGGACGAGAATCTAGCCACGAATTGGAAAAAAATGCCATTTATGAGTAGCGAGAGGCATTGTCCTTGGGCACATGATTTATGCAACGAAATTTGGGGAAGTAGACAGCGAGGTTTGATTATAAAAATCTTATGCCACAACATTAAAAGGGAATAAGAAGTTTCTTGGGACATGCTTTGGTTTTACGAAGATTTATCAGAGACTTCTCTAAAATTGCTAGGCCATTATGTAGATTGCTGGAAAAAGATGCCAAGTTTAGGTTTGATGAGTCCTGCCAGAGGTCTTTTGAAGAGATGAGATCAAGATTAGTCGAAGCCCTATCATGGCAAAACCAGACTGGAACAAGGAGTTTGAAATCATGTGTGATGCCAGTGACTATGCAATGGGAGTTGTATTGGGACAGAGAACTGACAAGATGTTTAAGGCCATATATTATGCCAGCAAAACCTTTAATGAAGCTCAAGAGAATTACTCAATACTGAAAAGAAGATGTTGGCCATAGTATTTGCAAGTGAAAAATTTAGGCCATACATATCGGGGTCCCATGTCATTATCCATCTTGATCATCTTTGCGATTAAGTATCGATGGCAGAAAATGAAAGCAAGGCGTCAGTGGGTATTATTCTGAATTTGATACAGAGATCGAGACGAAGGAGTTGTGACAATGTGATGGTGATCCTTGTCAAGAGTTGAAAACCTGTTTGTACAAAAAGAAGAAAAGAAATAGCGGAACATTTTTAAAGATGACGATTATTCCAATTGTCACTCGTCACCTTGGTATGCGTGTGTGAACTTTTTAGCATGTGGGGTTATGCCACGGAACTTCATTCTGATAGAGAAAAAATTAGGTGACATGATTTTACATGCGGGATGACCCACTATTGTTTAAAAGAGGACCTGATATGATAATCAGGAGGTGTGTACCAGAAAGTGAACAAGGCAAGATCTTACATGAATGTCATGCATCACCATATGGAGGACACTTTGCGGAGACAAAACAGTCCCACAAGATCCTCAGTCGGTTTTTATTGGCCTACTATTTTCAAGGATTGTTTTGAATCGTGAAACTTTGTGATCAATGCCAAGAATGGAAATGTGCTTAAAAAGGCATGAAATGCCCATATAAGGTATCTGGTGGTGCGGCTTTTTGATGTTTGGGGAATAGACTTTATGGGCCCTTTCCACCTTCGGTGGAAATTTATACATACTCTATTGTGGATTGTGTCATCCCGAATGGGTTGAGGGCGGCGACTTGTTCCAAAATGATGCTAATACGGTTGTGGGGTTTACAAAAGAATATTTTGAAGCGATTTGGGACACCCCGGAACTATCATCGGTGATGGAGGAAGCCACTTTGCAAATAAGGTGTTTGATAGACTCATGGCGAATGTAGGATCAGCATTATGAGCTTAACTTATCATCCTCAAACAAATCAAATGATGAGATTTCTAATAGGGAGATAAGAAAATTCTTGAAAAGCTGTAAGCTCGGCGAGAAGAGATTAGTCTTTGAAACTTGATGATGCCTTGTGGGCATCTACGGAATTTGTCATAAAACTCCCATTGGAATGTCCCCATCTGGGGATTGTCTATGGTAAACCTTGTCTTCTCTAGAATTGGAATACAAAGCTATGTGGGCTATCAAGCTGAACTTTGATTTAAGAGAATGCTAAAGAAAAAGAAAAGGCTACTCTAGTTGAATGAATTGGAAGAGTTGAGGAATGGCTTTGTATTAATGCGAAATTTACAAAAGATAAAACAAAGAAATGGCATGATCAAAGGATTTTGAGAGAAAGAATTTAGAGCGGGGAGATCAAGTCACATTTATTCAATTCGATTGAAACTCTTTCCAGGAAGCTGAAATCAAAATGGTGGACATACACGATAGTATCAAGTACAACCTTTGGAGGCGATGACAACGAGAACCCGGCGATGGAGAGAATTCAAAGTCAATGGTCGAGAGATTGAAGCCTTTACCTTAGAAATTCGGATTGCAAAATGATTCCTAGTTTTGAGTGAGAAAAATTTGAAACAAGGATTTAATAGCGGCAAGTCGGTGAGACTCAAGCGAGCAGCTTTGTGGGAAGCTGACCCACAGCTACCTGAGTTTGTTTTAAGTTTTGAATTTTGTCTTTAGAATTTTTTGATTTTTTTAGTATCTTTATTATTGATTTTTAGTATTCTTTGCTTAAATATATGTATGTTCTTTGCAGGATAATAAAAGTGTATACAAGGAGGAATCTCTACATCCAAACTTCTAGTCTACACACGAAACAAAAGGGGGCAGTATATTCTTCCCTAATTAATGCTATTTGTTTCCGATAAAGCATGATTAAATTTTGGGGGAAATTTTAATTTTTGATTAAATTTTAAATCCGTTGCATTATTGAGTTGATTTGGTGAATGCCTAAATGCCGAGGATGAATGTACTTGTTTTGATTGGATTTATTGAATTGAACTTGTTTGAAATGGAATTGTTAGAATTAGGATTAGAAAATTTTAGGTCACAACATTAATTCCTTTGTTGAGACCATCTCGATTCATGACTCGGCCCAGTTAGGTCGCGACCCAAAATAGTTAACTCCCAATGAATTTGAGTCTTAACTTTTGAATAGAGCGTGGCAGCTTGATTCTGAGGGTTAATGAAACCCATTAGTGTGGTGACTCGAAATTTAATGTTCTGACTCCCGATTCGACAATCATAACCTCGAGCCCATCAAAACAAGTGTGAAGCCAAAAAGCCATTGCATACGAAAACTTCAATTCATCTTCATTTTTTTCCAACTCTTCTACTTCCACTTTTTATTTCTTCGAATCTCCAAACCTACTATGGCAGGAGTGCAGATGGTTACCCTCAATTTTCATTCATGGTTGCGAATCGAAGCGATGATGGGACCTCATGAGTCAATTGTGAACTCATGGTAAACATTGCCAAGGATTAGAGGGGGTTTGATAGGACCCAGGCAGGATACCACTCCCAGTTCCGTTGGTCACTTCTAGTGAAAGTCCCATTGTATCTCTAGGGAAGATACGGTGGAACCATATAAGGAAGGGAAGTAACACCATGTACAAATTTAATACCCGATTATACATGTATATATAAGCATGACAATTATAAATGAGGTTTATAAAAAGTTCCGATACGAGATATCAGAGCATTCTAAAAAATTATTGTGGATTTAGGAGGTACAATTAAAAATGAATGAGTCAATCCATCAAACACAAATGGATAAATGAAATGCAATAGAGTCGGCGGTATGGCGGGAGCGACGTCAAATCTGTGGCGCGAATAGGCCACTACGTCTGTCTCTGGACCTAGAGGCAGTTTAAAAACAATAATGTGAGATAATCTCGTGAGTGGCATAATTTATAAGGAGAAAATAACATTTTTATATTTGCAATGGTTCTTCTCTCAAAACCTTCCGTTCACTCTTTGTAAAGTTCCTCGTTTAGAAACATTTCCTGAAAACCGACTTTTACCCCACGTCGACATATACAAATCATGCTCCACAAATAGTAGACACAATGTTAAGAAAAATCATAATCGCGCACCTGACATAAGCCAAGCCGCAAAGCATGTATAGCCATCAGTAATAAGATAACTTTGAAATGCAAATCATGAGTATTAAAATAGTTATCTTATATTTAGAGAAAACAACGTGTCATTACCACGTACCCAAATCATAAGCGATCGGTGGCCAGGCCTCACGACAAGTGACAACTAATGAACGTGGTTGGTATCACGTGGCAACTATGAGCCTCGGTGGGCAGGCCATCGTGGCGGCTAAACGAACCTCGAGTAGACCGGAAGCCATCGCGCATTGGCGACTAAAGCCTCGGTAGACCAGGCCATCCGCGTGGCGCTAACAAACCTCGGAATGACGTGCCATCCCACGTGGCACCTAATGAAGCCTCAGGAGTAAGCTTTGGCCATCACGTGGCACCTAAATAACACAAGGGTAAGCTTGGTAATCACGTGGCCTTGTCGAACCTCAAGATAAACACTGGCCATCAAATATTGCTATCGAACCTCAGGAGTGAACTGTCCATCACGTGTCCTCGTAATCCTCACGTGAGCAGGCCGTCAGTAATAAGTAATAAACCTCAGGGTAACGACCATCACGTGTTAACCAATATAACCATTCCTTTTCATCATGCTTTCAAATATCAGTATTAGAATTAGTCCGCAAAATCTCAAGATCCACATTTTCTTTTAACAATAATTTTTCACGATAGTTTACAACTTCAATCCATGTACTCAAAATATCCAAACACCACGAATCATCCACGAACCGCGATGCGACTTGCAAATAATTGAAATGTTGACAAAATTCATGAAATAATAACACAATTTTATATGAAAGCGAAAATCATGTTTGAATGCAGCGACCATCGATCAAAGCGATTATATATATGTAAGTATTTTATCACAATAGATATATCAACATAATACCCCCAAATCATTTAAAAAAGCATATAAACCACTCACAGGACTATAGGCCTTTCAGTCCACTGCTCCTGCGAGGATCGTCTCCGGCCGTGAGTGCACACGTAATATAGATAAAACTGCGCAGGCTCTATACGCGAACCCGACAACGGATGTCCCAAGACCCTTAGAATAAGCGGTAGAACTAGGAAACCATCCAAATTGGACTCAGAAGCGAGGTCGATTACATAGTGTGCCCTATGGGCGATACCTAAAATTGGGGCTTTTCACGGGAACTAATTTCTCGAAATTGAAGCGAATCGATAATTCACAAAACATCAATTTCACTAATACAACTTCAATTTTTCCAAATTTGACCAACTCCAGATTTATTTCACTCCGACTTCTGTGAATTACCCGAACAATCCTAAAAATGGAAACTCCAACCAAACGATGTCCAAAATTTACAAACCACATATCAATGGAAAGCCCAAGAGACCAAAGTGAACCCATTGGTACCATTACCTTGGTTCAACGCCGGTGGTGGCCGAAAAACCCGATCTAACCTCCTACGATTTTGTTTTCGCGTAACTTCCAAACGGTGAGGAATTTGCAAAAGGGACCACGAGATGAGTTCGGGGGTCCAAAAATGGTGGAAAGGAGCTACTGGGTGGGTCTGAAGTGGCCTGAAAATCAAAATCCGTGCGACAAATCGGGCAGCCCGGCTGCCTCTCCCGCCGTGATCCCGCCATTCGGTTTGCTGGTCGTGGAAATTTCACTACCGGGCTTCGTCCGCAAAGGCGCACTTCTGTGGCCGGCGCTAGCACGGTGGTGACCGTGGCGCCTCCTTTTGTGCAATCTTCCACGGCACGCAATGGTTCAAATGACCCACTCGGGTCCACAAGTTTGGAGGATTTTTTCTAGGGTTTTGGGAGCTCAAGAGGTGCTTTGGGGGCTAGGGTTTCCTTTGGCATCACAAGTTATGCTTAAATAGGGCCTAGGGTCGCTTTCGGGTAAAAGTTTGAAGACGCTTGGACATCGTTGACCGCCGCTTGAAATTCCGTGGTTATAACTTTTATCCGTAGCTCTGATTGACGCTCAATTGGGCCTATGAACCTCAGACGACGAGGCCTACGAAATGGTGTCTTAGTGGAACTCCAAACTATTCATCCTTGAAAGTCAACTTTAGTCCATATATCAAGCTGCTGGTCAAACCCGTCAAACTTAGTCAAACTTGGTCAAATGTGTTTAAACCGTGATAATTGGTGCTGGTCATTGGCTGTGGTTAATCGAACCTTCTCGACCGAGACTCGTTATTAATGCGTAACCAGAACTCAAATAATCGAGGAACCAGTTTAGGTCGCGTATTTTCGAAATAGGAATTCAAAGGATATTCAATACCTCTTAAGGAAAACGATCAAACTTCCTTAAAGCTTCCTCCCTTTCTTAAAATCTCTTGTTAGAAATAGCCCAGAGCGCTTTGATCTGGACAATTTTACTTATATCCAAGGATCAAAATATCGGTAAATACGGATATATCGGTAATTGGATTTTACGGATATATCGGAAATATCGGTAAATATCGGTGGATATTTTTACAAAAATATCTGAAAAGATAAAATTATATAAAATTTGTGAAATACTTAATTTTTTTAAAAATGACAAAATAAGTAAAAATACATATATTAGAGTTAATTAATATTAAATGGAGATATAGCAACTAAATAATGTAACATAGATAATGAAAAATCAAAATATTAGATATTATACGGTTAAAAGATATGTCAACTAAATAATATGATAATAGAAATTAATTATATTTATATTTATTTATTAACAAATAAAATTATTTTTATTTTTAACTCATTTATTTTAGTTAAAAAACATATTTAATCAAATTTAAAATAAGAAGTAGATTATTTTATTATTTATACAAAATATTTTATATAAAATGTTGATTTTTTAAATTTGATAGTTAGTGATGTGAATAATATTGCTATATTGATATTAATTTTATAATTAAAATTATCTCAATATTTTATATTATCAAATTAATTTTAATTTTTGAAAAATTTGAAAATGTGGAAAGGATTCTTGAAAATAAAATGAAGGATAATGTTAAATTATTAATGTAAAAATAATGAATAATGGTAAGAGCATATAAGATTTATTTGCACCTTATATAATGAGAAGCCTGTTGGCTTGGTGGAGAAGGGTGGCAAACTCCATAGTTTTGCCCCAGGTTCAAAACTGGAGGTCAAGAAAAATTTTGGTGTTTCACTTCAAAAAAAAAAAAAAAAAAATAGCCAAAAATATCATAAACGCCAAAATCGGGAAATACTCCACGATATTTCAAATTTGTTCCATGCTTATATCCTTTGTTGAGAATATTAAAGAGAGATTTAAAGACTTCTTCATTCCCCTGAGAACTAAAGTCACTATAAAAGGATGGGAAAACACAGAGAGAATAAACAATGAAAATGAAGAAAAAGGAGGATGAGGAAAAAGATGAGTTCCAAGAGTGCAAATGCAGAGTATATGGAATGAATGGAGTCGGAAAACAAACCAATTCCAATCATGATTCCAAAAGAAGCTCTATCATTAAAAAGATGAATGATGGGAAGGGAATTGGAAGAAGGGTTAACCAAGACTCTTATCATCCAGAGGAACTCAGACAGAGGAGGCAAGGAAAAAGCCCACCTGGTTGGGTCTGCTCTTCTGTCAACCCTTTCTTCCCGCACATTCTCCGTGGATCGTGGAACCCCGATAAAGCAGGAGCTACAACCTTTAGAAGGAAGACATAGGGTGTTAGATCAAGGAATAGAGACTTTTCCCTCTGGATTTGACACAATATTAATTGTATTTTTGCATTAGTGTTTTTATAGTTAGAGAGACTGACAGGCAAATTTCCGAGTGTTCGAGTATTTGAATGAATTATTGAATGAATGAGATTCCAGTTGCTTAATAAAGTAATTTGTTTTGGATGAATGGGTCTGATTAAGTGAATTGTGTCGTTTGTGTGATTCATTATTTGTCTGCAAGAAATGAGTTAAACTTTCGAGCTGTATTTGTAAATTGGCACAATAAACAATAATTAGGCCCAGAACAATGCTTTGAGAAAGGTTAGAGCATAAGTCATGGAACCTGAATAAGGGGTTGCAGTTTTAGTTTGAATCAGGTTTAAATTTCAAAATCAGGAAAAATACACGATTGAAAGAGCAAATAAAATGATTGAATTTGGAATGTAAACAACTAAGTCTACGCATCTTGAAAACTATGCACAAGGTCCGAAAAATCCTTAATACTTAAAGAGAGATTAGGAACATTTTCCGGAATCCAAATTCAAAAGCATAAGGGTCCTAGAACTCGTTAGATTATCGGGTCGAGTAAGGAAACCTATAAGGTAAACAACTAACAAGAATGATAGAGGCCATCCCTTGAAGTTCGAACCCTTTCAAGCCTACCATCATTATATGCAAAAGCATACACTCTAGTTTCGATTGAGCCTAAAAGCCTAATTTCTTCAACAGTTGAAGAATCAAGACCCGAACTCTCTTCTTAGAATTAATATCAGAAAGAACCCAAAATTACCCGCCATAATGTGAAGGTTTATTGTGCAGAAAGGAACAAGTTTGGGGGAATATATTTCTTTTGGATTACAAAGATGAAGGAGGAAAAATAAATTGAAGAACTGTAGATAAAGAAGAAGAAATTAAAAAAAAAAAAAAGAGAATAAGTTTTGTCTTGTGGCCTATCTCTCTTGAACAATTAAGTTCGTAGGGTGTCAAACACGAAAATCTTAATGCCAACTGGTATGGGAGTTGCTAGCCCAAAGTTCTCTAAGAGTTATAGAAAGCCTAAGAAGACAAAACATTGTATTATTCCAATTCTTTGAACTGAGTTCTAGTAAAAAAAAAAAAAAGGGAACTGAGTTGATAAGTTGAAGGTAGGAGAGTTTACATTAAGAGGAAAGAAAAGGATGAAAGATGAAGGCCATTATACAAAAAGAAAGAATGGAATTTGGGTAATTTGCATCCTAAAATTTTCCATTTACTAAATTCCATTACCTAAGCTCAATGATTATAAGTCTGAAAGACCTTTTTGATTCAAGGTTATCTGCCACATTAGTGAAGATCAATATGAAAAACAAGCCTATGGGACTAAATTAGTTTCATAGAATCTGCAAGATTAACTAATTTCACAAAAAGATGACAGAAGAGGACCACACACTCACATACAAAAAACAAGATTTATTAATCGTCTGCTTACATGCAACTTCATTAGCTTATTTGTGGATGAGGTTGAAACATTCCTTTTTCAATTAATGAATCGACCCTGAGATAATACCTAACTCCTCTTCTAAGTCAACTGTGGAAAAAGGACTGTGGTTTAAACTGTAAAAATATCTTTAAAATAAAGCCTGTAATTGTTTGAGGACAAACAATTTTTTCTTTTCTTTGCTTCGGGACAAACAAATTTTGTGCCTGGGGAATTCTATGAGAAACTCATTGGATTTTAACCATTTTTCTAATTTATATTACAATATGAATGTTGATTAATATGCAACATGGATATTTTAATTAAATTTTATTTTTGCAAAGAGCCAAGGTTGTGACCGTAATGGCCTGTGCAACTGCGACCCATTTTCCAGGGGTCCGTTGACTACCCGTCAACCTCATAGAATTCTATACATCTCGCATCATGACGCATACCGAGTAAAAATGTACCTACATGGGCTCACATCCATACTCATATAAACAAAATAATCAACTATATTCTCATAGTTTTCATGTTTGTTCACAAAAGATTTATACATATTTACAAATATTTCTTAAAGTCACATTTCAGTTTTCTTTCCTCAAAAGTACCTCTACCGCATACCGTCCCCTGATATCCCCTCGCACCGAAAAGGGGGTCCCACGATCAGTGAGCAGCTCCAAGAGAAAATCTCCTTACAAGGGTTACTCCCCGCCACCTAAAATGGCGCAATAAGACATGTAAACAATCAATCACATTTCATACAATTATTTTCTATATGAAATAATGATATGTCATGCATGATGCAACCCTCAGGCCACCACCGAAGTCCCAACCGACTCCTCACACTGAATGCCAAATGTGAAATGAAACTAGTCACACACCTCGACTAAACCATTGGAAAACCTCCAATTTATTTATCAAAACTGATTTTGATTCTTTCTTATTTTCAGGCTACTTGATTTCCTGGGTTTACACCCCCGTAGGACGCCGCACGCCTTTTTCGCATTTCACGAACTTACATCACGGATTCATGTCCAACCGTGGAATAATATGTGGGACTTTTCACCTGGGATCTACCCAACTCGTCTCGCCCAAAACATGTAATTTATCATTTTGATCATTTACACACTCGTGAATTTCACTGACTTTGTCCCATTTTTCCCGAGTTCACACCCACTCACCAATACCGATGAATAACCCCACCCTGACCCACACCCGACCCGACGCGATGTGACCGTGCATATGAGCCGCAAGATGCCACGCATTTTCCCTCATGTTACATGCATGAATGACACCATGAAACATTTACAAACCATGGAAAATTATAATTTATACATATAATCTACTCTACGCAAAACATATCAATACATCAACAAAGACGCATCAATATCCCATTTTCACACTTAACATGTTATTCAAGCAAGCAATAACACACAATTAGGTCACAAACTTGGGACCACTCAACAGGGTACCTCACGGCCCCTTAGCAAACATGAAATCATTTCTGGTTCCAATCCTATCATCAAATCCAACAACATGATACCTAGAAACTTTCGCTTTCTAATTAAACCCTAATCTCACACCCATGCAACCGGTCATGAATCCACACCAATTCCAAAGCTTGGAACCACATACATACCTCTCATGGCCTCCCATAAAGAACCCCTACCATTATAAAGTCTTTGAAGTTAAAAGTAAACCAAGAGGAAAATATCCTACCTCTGGAAGTTGAAGAAACTCCCAAAAAACCGGAAACCACGCGTTGTCCCTCCGTAGACCAACTTCCTTCTTGTTCTCGAAGAATAACCGACCTGGCCGATCGGGCTTACAAAACCTAGAGAGAAGGAGGACACTCTCTCTCTAAAATGAAGAACATCCAGCCACTGCATCTCCTTTTTTTTCCTTCTTCCTACGTTTGCTTCCTTCCTTTCTTTTCTTTGCTTTCTTTTCCTTTTTCTTCTTCTTCTCACCTTTCTTTCCATTTTCTCCTCATTTTCTCATTTCTCCTTTGGTTCTTTCTCCTCCTTATAAGTCATCATTCGGTTACGAAATTTCCTCTCCTTCCTCAAACCAAATTAAGGCCTCATTTTTTCCATACTCTTTTATTTCATAAATCCCCTTACGACATCACGCTTAAGCCGCATGAGCTATTAAATCACCCACACAGCTTAATTAGAGCCACTTTTCGTACGCTGTCACACTTCAATGGTGCCACGTGGCATCCCCTTATCTTGCCAGGTCATCCGCCACCCCACGCCGAAAAACGTGAAAATCCCGACCACTCCTGACCCAACGAAATTCACGCAGACAATCTCGCAGACGACAACCGAAGTCCGTTTCACATCCCAGATCTAAAAATTCTGATTTTTAACCGAAATTTCCATTTTATCATTCCTTAGAAAACATGGATTTTCCGGGGTCTCACAGCACCCATCAAGAGACATTGCGACCAAGTAAGAGTTGCTGAGACAGAAAGAACATTCAAGGAAGAATCTGAGGTCGCGACACCAATTTGAGGTCGCGACGCCAAATGAAGACAATATAGGTCGTAACATAAACTGGGTCGCACTGATCACCGATGAAGCCACATATGAGGTCTCTGTAGGAAAATTGAGGTTGCGACTAGTCCTTAAATGGAAGACTCAACTCGAGGTCGCAACGTGCTTTTCAGGTTGCGACTAAATGTAAGTTGAAGAACCAAAGGGAGGTCGCGACAAATCATTTAGGTCGCAACTACATTTAAACAACTAGGACATAAACTCATCGTAAAAGAGCACCCGCGAGGTCGCGACGCCTACTTTGAGGTCGCGATCAAATGCAGGCTGGAGTAAGGAAATGGTTGCAACTAAAAATTCAGTTGAGACCAAGGAAGGCAAGGAACACCGAGGTCACATTCCGCCTTGCTCTACGCGACCAAAAATTCCTGGTGATAATGAGAGATAAGGTCGCCACAGGGATGATAGGTGTCGCGACTTGCTTTTGAGGTCGCGACCGGAAATGATGTGATAAGAGAAATTACTTGGTCGCAACCTATTATAGAAGTCATGACTTAGAACAGAAGAGGTGGCAATAGAAATGTGGTTGAAACCTGAAATTAAGGTCACGATGCGTAATGCGCAGAAGACAGTGGCACAGTCGTGACGTGGGACTCCGTGGTCACACAACTCAAAAACACTATGTCAAAGAGGTCGCGACTCATTCCGAGGTCAATCTAATCAAGGCAGCTGCAAGAAATCTAGTCCCAACTGAAGATGTTAGGTCGCAACTCAACAAGTGCATAAACAAAAGGAATAGACGTTGCGACCTGTATCTAAGGTCACGACCAGCTTAACAGACATATGAGATAATCCAAGTCGCGACTCCATTTTGAGGTCGCGACCTGAAACAACAGACTGGGCCTTTCTTTAAGGAATTTCACCTGGAGCTTTGGAATTTAGGCCCAATTTTGGAACTTATAAATAGACACACGAACTTTGGAAAAAAAAGGAGGGGAGACTTTACTTTTGGTGGAACTTTGGAACTTTTCCATTTTTCGGGAGTCCGTAACTCGGGGGAGGAAGAAACCTATCAGAGTATTTTAGAGTAGATTTTTCTTTCTTTTTCTTTTTCTTTTTCGATCCGAACCAAATAACTGCTGGAATGTCAAGCCGGGATTGCTTTCTCTTATTCTCAAGAATAATTGTTCACTAGAAATGAAATTTTTATATAATTTCTAGATTTTGTTTCTTTCAGCTTACAATTGCAAAGGTGTAATTAATCGATGCTCCATTGTAGTTAGTAAAGAAACTTGCTAAAAGCTCAGCTTCCGCTAATTCGGATTTATTGTCAGCTACAATCTTTCCTGCACAAATCAAAAGAAATTATCCGCTGAGATTTATTTGGTTGATATTGTATGCAGTCTACTGCTCTCAATAATAGCATCGAATACACTTCTAAGGTATAGAACCTACTCGATTTCAAGAGGCTCTTGAGGACACGATGGAATTTCCCGAGTTAGAATATTCCACTGTATGTTAGACTATCATTGACGAACTAATGAGCTATGAGAGTTCATCTTCGATAAATACCCATTTCGCTCATAATCACAGAAGGATCAATTATCAATTAATGATTAGAGATTTCACCATTAATCTTTGGAAAAAACTTGTTCAGGTTAGCAGAGATCTAATCAAGGAAAGGGGAAATAACCATTAGATTACATGGCTAAGCTTATCAATCAAGTTGTGAGTTTGCAACGACTCGCTCTCGGGTCGGGTAAACAGACCGCATTTCAAATTTGGGTATGAAGTATCGAGAAAGAAAATACTCAGATTTTGAGAAGAATGAGCAGTAATTACAAGAAGCCGGGTTAGATCTTTGTCTTCGAAAGAAGTAAGGACATCTAATCAAAGGAAATATGGAGATCCACTCTGCATTCATAAGAATCTTTGACAAATCTATATCCGCAAGGCACAGTATCATGTTTTATTGTGCGTAAATCGACTCGTTTACAAGATTCCTTTAGTGTTCATTCTTACCGTGAGTCGGTTCAAATTCCAATTTATTTATTTTTATAATTTTTGGTTTGTTCATTATTTTGTTAAATTAGATTTTGAAATTGATTTAAAAAGATATTTCTAGGATAATGATTCATTTATATGTGTTAAGAGATTCGTATAGTATGGATTCGAAGTAGTCAGGGGTAATTGAATTTCAGATTTTTGTCAATCCCTGTGGGAATGATATCTAGACTTACATCCATTTTACTACTTGTATGATCTGTGCACTTGCAGTGTCTTAGATTAAAACCATTTCAAATTAAGCATATAAAGTCATTTTATTAGTTATATCCAAGTAATTCCAGGTTGACAAAGATGCAAGAGAGTTGTAAGGCTCTTGTAACTATGTTAATTTGAAGGTTTTAGTCTATATAATCACAGGCAAACAAGTTTTATGGCGCCATTGCTGGGGATTGAAAGAATTTGACAAATCAATATTCTGACCAAAAAGGAAAATGCTAATCTGGACATTTTTCTTTGAATTTTATAAAAGAAACACAAAAATAGTTTTACTGGTAGTGGTTGCACAAACCACTGATATTTTAGAAAGCTTAATCGAAAATTATTTTACTAATACCACCGACTTCATGTAATCTTAGTGTATTTCCATTTCAGGAAGATATTTCATGCACAAGCAGTTTAGGAGTCGATCCGTTTTACTCGACACTGAAATGGAAAGAACACTGAGGAATTTGAGGAAAGTAAAAAGAGCAGGAGAGGCAACTATGGCAGATGAGAGAATTAATTAGACAGTTGAACAAGAGACAACACAACTTATTTAACTACCTAAATAATCAGACAGTTGAACAAGAGAATTAATCAGACAGTTGAACGAGAATAGAAGGAGAATGTGCTAGAGTGTTTTGGGTAAAATCTGAACCTAAATGACTTATTTAACTACCCTCTCACCTTAGCCACACATTACAAACTTGAAAAGACCTATTTGATCCCGATAGTATGGAGAATGGTATGCCAAGCAAGCCTATGAAGTTTTAGTCACTCCTTATTCATTGAAACTCTTTATGAGTGAGAGATCTTTCACATCATGCATACTCCTAATTTTATCTAAACAGCATTTGGAATAATGAGGGTAAGACTGCACACACTCACACTAAAGCCTTGATCTAGGTGCATTTAGCTTGTGGTCACTCTTTATTATCTGAAGAACTATCTGAAACATTCATGTGTTGGAATGCACACCCCGAGGCAAAACATCGCAAAGTATACATCTCTATGTACTCACGTTCTTTTAATAATAATTTCGAAAATGAGTCGTCTTTGCCGAGACGCTAAAATGTTAAGTTTGAGGGTGTTTGATAGATGTGAATCATTCTAGCATTTTTAGTGTGTTTTTCATGTGTTTATGCAACCTAAATGCAAGATTCACACCCGTATTCTTAAAAATTACACTAATCCCTCAAATGTTGATGTTTTGTAGGCATTGAAAGAAAATCAAGCAAAGAAAAGGGAAAAAAACAGAAACAAGAAGGACGACCTACAACCAGAAGCATTGCTTCGCTAAGGCGAAGGAATATCTTTGCTGCGGTGAAGTAGTTAGCCAAGGCGAAGAGAAAGCTACCGCCGCTGGTCAAGAATGCAAGATAAGGAGCCTCTGCCCTGCGGGAGGCTAACCTTCACGCGACGAAGGAATTAGCCGGCAAAGCAAACCCCTCTCACAAGGAGAAGGAAACGTGCAACCTGCTTTGGTTCAAGCATATTAAGCAAGCTCGCCAAGGCGAAGAAAGATCATGTCGAATGAGCTGACTGTTTTCGCTTAAGGCGGCGGACCCTTCGGCTAGTGGTGAAGAAGGGCTCGTCGATAGAATCCTTCCATTTTTAGCCTAACTATCGCCCATTTCGCTGACATAAATATCATACTTGTACTAGAGCTTAGAAAAAACTTGGAGGAGGAACATTTTCCCATTTTTAGGGTTTTCTCTCTCTAGGTTCATATTTTTAGGGTTTTAGATTTACTTGATTTTTAGCTTGTTTTTGGAGCTGAATTGCAAGATCCAACTGCTATGGGACTTCTTGTAGCCGTGGAGCTAAGTTTTGGAGGATTTATATTTCATATTTGTTTTGTATTCCTAAATTCTTATCTCTTTCTTAATCTTTCAGTATTATGTTTCATCTAAGCATAGTTTTGTTGGGTTTTGAGGCTGCTAAGAGTAGCTAAATTCTCCTATAGGGTTGGTTGTTGATATTGGTGTTTGGTTTATATGCATTCTTGAATGATTTTGTGAATATAATTTTGTGTTGAGGTTTTATGGATGTGGTTATATGAACTTCAAGGTTTTTATTCAATTGTTGCATGCTAGGTGGTGAGATTGAGACCTAGAGCTCAAAGGGTTTCCAGAGTGACAGCTAGAAGTATCCCCTTAGGACTTGATTTTCATTCCCTAATATCTTACAATTGATAAAATCATATTAACTTAATCAAAGAAGTCTAGGAAATTAGGAATGCCTAGTACTAGATGAATTTTATTAGGAGGGACATCATTTAACCTTATGTGATGATCGTATGGACCGAGAGGTAATCGATCTAAGCATACCCAGGCAATTCCATTGCATGGATTGAGAGGTGACCAATAGAATTTCCCATGGACTGATTTACCTTAGAACAAGTATCACATTGTTTTACCTAGATGGATCGAACAGAGAATAGGAATTAGGTGTGAGAAATTGAGAGAATCGAAAGAGTGAACCTGATATTGAGTTCCTTAGGTAAGCACGAGAGTATTTTCACTTAATCAACGCTTAATGAATATAAGCCACAAATGCACAAATGGAGACAACTAGGCCCTAATGTTAATCTCTAAAATTTTTCTTTAAATTCAATCCAATCATTTGTTAATTTTCAAGAACCAATTTTAGTTTAGTTCAGTTTTATTTTCAGTTACTCATCAATCCCAATCATTTATTCCGCTTAAATAGTAAAATTCTCAAGTAGTCGAGGTACTTAATCCCCACTTAAGCCATATCTTCCATGTGGGTTCGATATCTACGGTTTTTAATTTGAAAACCACTGTATTACTTGTGACCCGTACGCTTGTGGGTTTAGGTTGATTTTACTAAAATTTTATATAACACGAAAACAACTGAACACCCATTCCCCAAGCGCCTAGATCAATGGACAAAGTCTCATTTCGAAAGCCATTCACACTATTGTTTAGGTCCTTCCTGACCGAGCTTACTCGGGTTCTCGTACTTTTGTTACTTATAGATGATTATTCTCGTTGTACTTGACTATTTTTAATGAAAACTCGAGCTGAGTTATTCTCTATTTTCCAAAAGTTCCATGCCGAAGTTCGAACTCAATTTAATACTTAAATTTGTATCCTACGAAGTGATAATGCCAAAGAATATCTTTATGGACAATTCTAATCTTTTTTGTCCTCACATGAGATTGTTCATTAGTCCTCTTGTGCTTACACTCCTCAACAAATGGGAGTGGCCGAAATAAGAATCACTATTCGTTGAAACGCCGCGACTATCTTACTCCATCATAAGGTTCCTCAAATGTTTTTAAGGGGATGCTACCTTTGCCGCTTGTTATTTGATCAATCGTAAGTCGTCATCCGTATTACATGATAAAATCCCTCATTCCATTCTTTTTTCCAAACCAACCTCTCTTCTGTTTTCTCCCTCGTGTCTTTGGTTGTGTTTGTTTTGTCCATATTCTTACTCTTGGACAAGACAGGCTTTCAGCCAAAGCCATGAAGTGTGTCTTCCTTGGTTATTCCCGGCTTCAATGAGGTTATCGTTGCTACTCTCCTGATACACATCGATACTTTGTCTTTGTCGATGTCACTTTTTTGAGAACTCTTCTATGTTCCCTATCAACCACCCTCCCAATTCTTATGTCATATCTCTAACCCTTTTTTATCTCTTCCCGATACTCCATATGTAATCTCGCTACTCCAGCACTCGACCATTGCAGATTATACTACGCCCGTATTGACATCGGGCCTCCACTGACACCCTATGGCACTCTTCTCCACGATGCCGATGTTGCTATCTCCCGCTGATCTTCCCATTTCCATTCGGAGAGGTACTTGTTCCTCTCGTAACGCCCATCAAATTTATAATTTCCTGACTTATCATCGTTTATCTTCTTCATACTATGCCTTTGTTTCCACCTTGTCTTCTGTTTTTGTTCCATAAACTGTGCATGAGGCTTATCCCATCCGGATTGGAAATAGGCTATGGATGAGGAAATGGTTGCTCTACATTCTAGTAGCACTTGGGACCTGATTACTTTACTTGCTAGAAAAACACATGTTGGATGTCATTGGGTGTATATAGTGAAGATTGGCCCCAATGGTCGGGTGGATCATCTTAAGGCTCAGTTAGTTGCAAAGGGGTACACTCAGGTTTATGGTTCCGACTACTATGATACCTTTTCCATTGTCGTCAATATTGCCTATGCTCATCTTCTCCTATCTATGGCTGCTATGCAATCTTGGCCTTTGTATCAATTAGACATAAAAAAATGCATTCTTACATGGCGACTTGGCAGAGGGGGTCTATATGGAGCAACCACCCGGGTTTGTTATTCGAGGGGAGTCTAGATTGGTATGCAGTGCTATGTCGTCATTATACGGCCCAAAGCAATATCCGAGCTCGGGCTCGGGCCAATTTAGTTTGTGGCTCGTGAGTTTGGCATGACCTGCATCATAGCAGATCACTCGCTTTCGATCACATCATGAGTTCAGGGCAGACGATTTGATTGTTTATGTGGATGAGATTGTTATCAAGGGCACAATCGATGATATCTCGCAGGCTAAAACAACATCTATCTCAACCATTTTTGTGACTAAGGACTCGGGAAAACTCAAGAGCTCGGGATTGAGATAGCTCAATCTAAATCTAGTGTGGTTATAAATTAGAGAAAGTATGCTCTGTAAACATAGGAAGAGACAGTATGCTAGGATCGGAATTGCAGACACCTGATCCGAATGTCAAGCTCATACTAGGACAGGGGGAGCCTCTACGTGATCCAAGGAGATATTGATGACTTGTTGGAAAACTAAACTATCTCACCATCACTCGACCAGACATTTCCTTTCCAGTAAGTTTTGTTAGACAGTTTGTGCAATTACCATGTGATAGCCATTAGGATGTTATGATTCGTATCCTCCATTATATTAAGGGAACACCAGGCCAAGGGGTGTTATATGAAAACAGAGGTCACATCCAGATTGTTGGATATTGTGATGTAGATTGGGCAGGTGTTTGCCTGTGATTATATAGACTAAATCCTTCAAATTAACATAGTTACAAGAGCCTTACAATTTCTTGCATCTTTGTCTACTTGGAATTACTCGATATAACTGAGTAAAATTACTTTATATCAAGCACTTGAAAATGGTTTTAATCTAAGACACGCAAGTGCAGCCAGGTGATCGGCACAAGTAGTAAATGGATGTAAGTCCAGATTCATTCTACGTAGATTGACAAGAATTCTTGGAATCAACTACCCTAACTACTTAAGGTCCATTACACTATTTAAACTCCGCTGATAGCGATGGTTTAACTGTAAGATAATAGTCCTGTAAGATACATAGAAATGCAAAAGGAAATTAAATGTTATAAACAACAAAAAAAAATAAAGAAAATAAAACATTGACTGAATCGCTTCCAAGTGAGAAATGAACATCATCAAGGAGGTATCGTGGAAATGTACCCAATTCTTGCATTAATATGTACATTTTTCAAGGCTGGATGTGGATTTGTCCAAGATGCCTTACAATGCAATTGGATTTCTCCATATTCACTGGTTAAAGGCCCTTGCTTTTCTCAAAGACAAGGATCCAACCAGCTACTTGTATTTTTTACCTTCTTGTAAGATCTGAGAATTTTTCTTTCTCAATACTTCACACCAATTTCTTCAGAATCAGATTCTTTAGGCTTCCTCAAGTGGTTACTGCAAAACTTCTACAACTCCAATTGATGACTCATCCCTAAATCTAATGGTTCTTCCCTTCCCTTGATTAGATTTCGCAACATGTGGTTAGGAGCTTCCTCGTAATAAGGTGAAGTCTCCTGGCTTATTTACATTGATAATGCCCTCCACATCACCTGAGGAGTGAAGAGGGAATCATCTGGTGAACTTTCGCAGCTTAGTAGTTCATCAATGGTAGTCTATCATACCCACAAGTGGAATGTTCCCAACTCTCAGGAATCTCCATCTCTGTGTCACGTAGAGGGCCTCCTGGAAATTAGAGCAGGAAACAATCCTTGAAATGTTATTATATGCTACCATTGGGAACTGGTCGATTCAATAAGAACATCAATCAAATAAATTCCAATCCAAGTATTTCTCTCTAAATGATGCTAAAAGATCAGAATTAACGATAAACTAATATATGAAACTTTCTAACACATCAAGATTACAATTCCACAATGGATCATTGATCAAGTACACCCACCGAATTAAGAACTCAAAAGAACGACCTTAATTTGTCCAAACCCATTAATTTCGTGCAAGTAATTGTAAGAGAAAATTAGAAATTAAACCCACTTCATCGCTTTCTACACGTGTCACCGGTTCGATCCGTAAAATGAAAATAAAAAAAGAAAATAAAAATCTATTCTAAAAATATACAAAGGAGTCCTTCTCCTCTTCCTAGTTCCAGATATTGAAAATGGGAGCCGGCTTACTAAAACTTATATGGCCATTTATAATCGGTCCAAAATTAGGCCCGATTCCAAGCTCCGTGGATTTCCAGTGGTCTAGCTTATTGCCAAGTCACGACCAACATGGAGTCGCGACCGACCTCTCTCATTTGCACTTGTTCAGCTTGCGACCGACAGATCTTCACAGGATTAGATTCCTTGCAACCGCTTGATATTAGTGGTCGCCGACCTCAAAATGGAGTCGACCGCTCTTTTACCTTCGCCGCATTCTCGGCCGCGATCGCTATTTCAAGTCGCGACCATATTTCTATGGCCATGTCTTCGCCTGTGTCATGACTTAATTTTTCCGGGTCGCGACTTTGTCTGAGCCGCCTCATACATGTTGCTCGTCACGATCGATAATGCAGTCATACTCAAGTAATTTCTTATCACAACTTCCGATCGCGACCAAAAGCACGTCGCGACCTTGAATTCTTTATATTTAGTCTCAACCTCAACGCCATTACACCGTGTCCTTCTTAGTTCCGCCAATGTTCCTGGTCAGAACCTTTGTGGAAGATCGCCGCTTAATTCTCTTTGTTACCTTTGTCGACCCTTTTGTCTTTGTCTCGAAGCATATACTAGTCGCGACAATCGACATTCTGTGTGAAATTCATCCTCATCGCACTCAAATTTTTAGTTGCAACCGGAAAACTGGGTCGCGACCTCAATTGATATTCCTGTCTTCCTTCTCGGTCGCAACCCTATTTTTTAGTTCAAATCACTTCGCTTCGGGCCTTATTTCAGTTTCGCGACCACAAAATGGTGTCACGCACCTGGCGGTTGCTCTCTTTTTCTTCCGGGTGTAGGTTTTATCCCCGTTGCTCAAATGTAGTTGCGACCAATGATCAAGGCGCACTTCGTTGAGTTTTCCAATTAAGAACTAGTTGCAACTCACGCTTTCCGCAGACCTCGCCCATGGCTTCATCAACAACGATCATCGTCGTGGACCTCAAGTTTATGTTGGCGACCACGTTGTCTCATTTGGCCTCAGACTCGTGACCGTGTCGCACCGATTCTCTTCCTTCTGAATGTTCCTTCGGTCTCAAAGAATTCTTCCTTTGTCGCAACGTCTATTGCTAAGTGCTTTAGTATTTCTGGTCGCAACCTCACTTTCCCTCGTCGCGACTTCTTGCCGATGCACTTCTTCCATTTCTCCTCAAGACTCGCCTTGGTGGTGTTTGACTCCTGAAATAACTAAACTCGAAGAGTTCCTTGTTGCGGATTTCAATTCTCACGCGACTTCACCCTACAATCGTATCGGGTTTCTTCGGTTCTTGCTAGGGCTTTTAATTCTGGTGACATTTTCTGCAAAATTAAATTTGAGTAAAATATCCATGTTTCTGCATACTAATCAACATTCGTATTGTAATATAAATTAGAAAAATGGATTAAAAATCTAATGAGTTTTTGACTCATCATCAGGTTCACCTGCAAATAGATGCTCTACTTCTTAGTATTGTGTATTTATTGGTGGAAACCTAGTATCCTGGAAGAGTAAGACACATGATGTTGTAGCCAGATCAAGTGCTGAAGCAGAATATCGAGCTATTGCTTTAGCAACATGTGAGCTCATATGGCTAAGACATCTTCTTCAGGAGCTAAGATTTGAGAAGGATGAACACATGAAGCTAATATGTGATAATCAAGCTGCTCTCCACATCGCATCCAACCCGATCTTTCATGAGAGGACCAAGCATATTGAAGTGGATTGTCACTTCATCAAAGAATATCGTGACAGACGCACGACTACTGGGCTTTGTCAACCTCGAGTGACCAACCAGCGCATTAATGCTCACAAAAATCTCTCAGAGGTCTTATAATTAAGTACATTTGTAACAAACTTGTTGCATTTAACTTATATGTTCCAGCTTGAGGGGAGTGTTAAGAATAAAAAAATATTCCCTAGATATTCTTTGGTCATTATCCTCTTTCTTTTTACACTTTATTTTCTTTCCTTTTTGTTCTATTATTTTGCATATATATAAGTGTCTCTATCCTATGTAACTCACTTATTCAATAAAGAAAAACATTCTTTTCTTCTCTTATTTCACAATATATAACATTTTTTTTTTTACATTTTTTCACTTTGCAGTAATCGGTTCCCTCACAAATTTGTTCTCATTGGGATTCGAATCCTGGACTCCTCTTCTCTATATGCCAACTTGGGCTCCTAACCAATTGAACTAGATTTTATTAACCATTTAATTTCTCTTCTAGATATATAGATATTCTCCTCTAACCATTTAATTTCTTCTTGCAGGCAGGCTGTGTCCAAAGATGAAATAAATAATCAAGACATTTTTTTAAAGAGAATAATTTTATTAATTCAAATTAGCAATACATTCGAAAAAAAATATAGAATCAAATTTGTTAAAAACTCTAGAGGATGATGCAACTTGATGTGCAAAAGTGGAAAAGGGCAATGAAATCTATGGGTTCAAACTCAATATGGTATCTTGTAGAAGCTCCTAGAGAAGTGAAACCCATTGGAAACAAGTTTATCTACAAGAAAAAGAGCTCTAATAAACTATGTGTGCATAAAAGATTCATGGTATAGTGGTAGTCTTCCTTATTTTTTCCGTAGATAGTATCTTGTTAATTGGAAACAACGTGAAGGTATTTTTAAACATAAAGGGTTATCTGAAATAACAGTTTGATATGTGAGACTTGGGTGAAACTAACTATATTCTAGAAATCAAACTTTTATGAGACTGGAAGAATAAAGTGTTAACTTTGTCCTAAGCTTCCTAGTGGCTAGTTTTGGCATGAAGAATTCCAAGAGGGGATTTCTACCCTTCAGACATGGAATTCATCTTTCTAAGGGACAATCACCATAAAACTCTCGAAGAGAAAGAACTTATGAGTGAGAAACTTTATGCTTCGACTGCTGGTAGTCTCATGTATGCCACATTATGCACTAGGCAAGATATTTGCTATGCAGTGGGAATCGTAAGTCGATACAAATCAGATCCCGAAGTAGAACACTAGACTGTAGAGAAAACATATAATCAAGTATCTAAAGAGAACGAGAAATTATATGTTGGTGTATTCTAGTGGGAGTCTTGGAACAATTGGTCATAGGGACTCTGATTTCCAAGGGGATATTGACTTTAGTAAAATTGCATATGAGAAGAACCTAACAAACCTTTTTACTAAGACTCTTATCGAGCGTTTATTTAAGAAGCACGTAAATTGTATGGGTCTTAGGAGTGTCTCAGGCTTACTTTAGAGTAAGTGGGAGTTGGCTACATTTATGCTCTAGGAGCAAGACTAAATGTAATTTCATTTTGTGATTTTAATGGTATGAATTTCTTAAATTCTTTTACATGCGTTGTTTCACTAACAAGGTCCAGATTAATTATGTAGTATATGATCATATGGATACGTCCATAGAAGACATGGTCATAGGTTCTCATAAGTATTGAATTGTCTCACAGTTGATAAATAAAGTTCGGCACTTTATTTAGACTATAATGTTCTATGAAATAATATGTTCTGATTATTGTAGAATATTAAAGTGAGTATGTTGTACTCATTTTGAGAGGGTCAAGAGAGATTTAATCAAAGGTAATATGAATTAAATCTCAGGCAATATTAGTAATGTTATTTTTCTTAATCCTAAGTATATTATAAACATGTAGTTAAGTAATTGTCATTCTTTGAGTTATCAATAAGTGAGATCTCCTTTTAAAGATGGGTACCTTGATGATTTGGGAATAATAATCATTTGACCAATAGAGTTTATGGGATATACAAAAATTGAATTTGTATGAAATATCCTCTTAATATGTTTTGGGACTCGGATGTTGAAAGACACTAGCCAGTACATTGGCTATGTTAGAGAAACAGATAAGTTAAGAGAATAAATAATTAATTGATTGAAAAAAACCCTTGTGATTAATTATCAATATTTTTCAAAGGAAATATACATTTGATATGTATATTATTAATCTTGGAGTTCATGTAACGCCCCAAAAATACCCTAGAATTTCTATAATAATTTTATTATATATTCCGGGTATAAATTGAGTCAAACTTGGGTTTTTCCTGGAAAACTGATAAATTGTGAAATGTGAAATGAATATGTGAGCATATGATTAAATATTACATGCTAAAATGAGAAATCGACAACTCTTTAAATAAACCCAAGTGAAAAGGGCAAATTTGGAATTTTGTAAAATGAGGACTAAGGGTCAAGAATAGAATAAGCTTAAATACTAGAGTGAATTAAATGATAAATGAAAGTGAAATGAAGACCAAAAAGGAGAAAAATGGGAAATGGAATTTGTGTGTAAGCCAAACATGGCCTTACACTTAAAATGGAGAATAAGACCAAATGTGGTCTTAGAAACCTCCCACTTATGCAAAAACGTTTTTGAGAGAGTGGGAGAGGAGAAAAGGCTAGGGTTTTGGAAATAGTTGGAGATTTGTGCGAATCTCTCCATGTTTGTTCAAGATCTTGTGCTAAGAAAGCAATAAAAGGCTATGTTTCAAGCTTGGGTGGGATTTAAGGTAAGAACCAAACCCTAGATTTTTTTAAATGATGTTCGAGTTAGAAAAACCCTAATCCATCCATGGGTTTTGATCATGGCTGGTTTAGGAGGATATTAGAATGCATTTGGGAGTGATTTCTAGAGTTTCATTTGGATTTTGGGGTGATTTTTTGAAGAAAATCGCAAAAAGGGAAAACTAGAAAAATATGGGCAAAACGGGCTCCTACGTCGCGGCGTAGGGAACCCACGCCGCGGCGTAGCCCTATGCTGCAGTGTGGGATGCCTTACCGCGGTGAGGCCGAGGGGAAAAAATGGCAACCCTTGTGTAAAACCCCACCCTAATTTCCAAAAGGGAAACGGCATCTTGGTCAAATCCAAAATTTTTCAGATCTCTCGATAACGAAACGATTTCACCGCTGAGTCTGTCTCGAATCTGGGGCTACATTACGTCGAATTTCATTGAATTCCAAGACAAATGACTCACGCTTTTTTCAAGATATCATGACATGATGGGCCATGATTGAAGTCGCTTCAAGACGACACGGTTTGCTGAGGAAATGAATAAATAATGAGCTCAAGCTTGGGGGCCATAGGAGACAACAAGACTCCTGCGAGTGGATGAAACTACCAGAATAGATAAGCCGATATGTAATTCAAAGAACTAGTTTAAATGCTGGGACAAGTGGTGCAAGCGAGGACAAGCTTTCTCACCCAACCGATTGGATTTGGGAAAAGAGAGGAAAATAGAGAGAAAAAGAAAGAGTGAAAGAGAGAAGAGAATTTGAGAGAGGAGGAAATTTGTAGAGAGAGCGCCTCTACTCTTCAGATTTCCTACGATCTATCCGTCGACCATAGATAGCAGGCAAAGTTGATCACCATTGCAAGAGCTACGCGTGGGTACAGGTATTGTGGAGTTTCGACAAACTCCGAGAGGTAGGGGTTGTAACACCCCAAAATATACCCTAACAGGTTTATAACATGTTTAGGGTATAAAATAAGTTAAAATTGTATTCATTAAAAAAAAAAATGACATTTTTATGAAAAAGCCAAGAAACTAAGATTTTTGTCACTTTGTAAAATTTCTCGAGATTTTTAGATCTCGATGACGAAATGACATTACCGTTGGAATCGCTCACAGTTCTAGAGGTTATTTCTCTGTCGACCCTCTGCCGCATTCGAGATAGTCGGAATTTTCTCACGAAATTCGAGCAGAATTGACGCCTGTGCGAACCCCAAAATCCTGGATTTTTAAAATCTCAAAATCGATAATATTTAAAGAATTTATATTTAAGATTATTGGAACTTGAACCGAGGCGAAATCAATTGTTTCAGGGCTGAAATGGACCGAGAGGGACAAGGAGGCAAGTGGGCCCAATCTTAAGCTTATATATATATATATATATATATATATATATATATATATATATATATATATATATATTTGGCAGCAGCCGAGAGAGATAGCGTGAGAGAGATAAAAAAAAATTTTATTTTTCTTTTCTTCGCTTATCTCTTCGATATACGTAGTTTCGACCGTCGGAATTCGTCGGGCCAAGAACGAAAGTTCATTTACTCGACGAGGTCTACGCGTGAGTACCAAAAACACGGGATTTCGCCAAGACTCAAGTACAGTCTGAAAATCCTAAGTTTCGCATTTTCCCGCATCTTCTACGTTTCCGATTGCGCTTAGAATTAGCTACCCAAGAGACAAAGTTGATTCACGATCGAGCCACGCTGTGGGTACCAAAATCTTGAGTTTCACAACCCACGCAGGTAAGGAATTTTCCCTACTTGGAATAAAAAGTCATGTAATGGCATAGGTTGTTTTCGAGGTCGGAATAGGTCTTATGATTTAGTCCCAAGATTTTGGGATCGAATATTGAAATTTGGGATCGGATTCCGTGGTCCCGAACCGTATCAGCGATATAAATTGGGGAGAAGTTAATAAGAATATGTATGATATGATATGAATAGATGAATAATATGAATATAGGAATATATGAAAAATGAATATATGATAGAAGCGCCATGAGATTATATATATATGATTAGGACGACATCGTGCTAGAAATGCATTAAATGATAGGAAAATAATTACATGTATGGTAAATAATTTCGAATACAGAATTGAAGTTAAAAGATACATGAAAATGCAAAGATACAAATATAAGGTTGTAAATATCATATGATTACCAATAACAATAATTATTTGGGAATATGAGATAATAAAATAACATAAAATACACGGATTGGTTCGCTGTAACCTAAGAGGTGGATAGATAGCATGCCTATAGTGGATATAGTCAAGCCGCAACATGCGCTTACGTGACATCGAGGTCCCGTTTGTCGATGACACAGATCCCGTTGACTATAATAGCGTCCCGTTTGGGTCATACAGATAGAGATCATTGTCTGCAGATGCTGATAGTACCTTCTAGTATTATTACGCTATTTCCCATATCCGCTTCTAAGGTTTACGCAGCATGAAACATAAACATATGACAAGTATACAAGCATAAGAAACAGCGTCAATGACACGAATGTATATGATGATAAAGTATAAGTGAAAAGCATATGAAAGTACAAAGATATGAAAAGCACAAGATATGAAAATCATAGGAAAGTATAGTATAAGTGAAAAGCAAGATGAAAATATGTAGCGTAATATGACAAGACAAGATGAAATGAAAGCATATGACAAAATATGCAAGTACATGAAATCACATTGCTAATGAACGACAAACATGACGATTCCTCTAACTGGCCACAGAATGCCAATTCTATAGTCAGAGTGAAAACGCAAATACAAAGTATATGACAATACAAGATCGCAATATGTAAGAAATGAATAGTATAACATGGGCGTGTAGCCACTATATGAAAGGAGACATGATATAGGTATAGGATAAGGAATGATATATGTAACAGTACATAGAATGTAATAAGTCATAGAACTGAAAGATGAAAAAGACTAGAAACAGGTAAAAGACATATAAAAGCATTTGAATAAGCTTTATGATGATCAATGTTATCGGGTCGTCCATGTATATGTTCTTCCCACTAAGCGCAGTTTAGCACTGGTTTTAATCCCGTAGTAATGTAAGAGGAGGCAAGAGGACATGACATCCCACATCGCTGAAGACAAATATCTCGCAGATAGGTGCTCACCGCACTGCTCCGAAATCTCGATTTTCTATCGATGTGTTTATGTATAGTTTTGTAATAGTGAAATTGTAATAGTACAAGTACTGGGACTCAAGTATATGTGTATAGAATATAATGAATGCCATTATGGTGGTATGTATAACGTATATGTAAAAGAATTTTTGTTATTACAAAAATTATGCATATGAATGAGAAAATAGGTACAGGTGTCAGTTCTGAGAAAGAAAAGGTTAAAGAGTCCTAGTCCTGAAGTGTGACACCCTCGCTTGACACCCCATCGTGCAAGAAGGCCACAATTTAGTGGTATCAGAGCAAAGGTTTAGGCATTTCTGGAATTGCCTAAACATAGATAGAGTATAAGATAGAAGAGATAGAAAGTCTATGTATAGAAATGTGTTGGCCTGATGTGGATGTCCTTGTGTGTTGTATAGATGGATCGTCCTGAAGAAGCTGATGAAAGTGTTAACCTAAGGGAACAAGGGTTATCAGCTTTTCAACCTTCTGAAAGCAATGTCCTTAACGAACCAAATAAAGCCTTACTAAGCATATCGCAAGACATGGCTCGGGTATTGGATGGACTGCATGAGTCTATCAAGAGCTATTTAGCACCTACGACTTCTCTTCAGCGTGTGACTTTTCCCTCAATTGGTACAAGACGCTATGAAAGTAAAAAAACCTAAATCAAGTAACCAAGAAAGGTCTCAGAAGAAGGAATTCTCAAGAGGTGGTTCGGGGTAAAAGGGTCGTAGAGCTTCAGCCGATCTCGCACACCTGCTCGCTTACTAGGGTAGAAGGTAAGGGCCTAATGTTACTCCTAGTTATAGTAAAGGTGACAAATTTCAGGATGTTGCAGAAAGTCTGGGATGTCCTCATTGCCACAAGTGGCATTCGGGTGTTTACAGAGTATTGACAGGAGGATGTTTCAGATGTGGAAGCACTTAACATTTTTTGGCAAATTGTCCTCGAGAGTCTGGGGATAATAAAAGTCTACAAGGGAGATCTGTCAGCAAATAACTTCGACTTCTGTGGTCGAGGCGGTCCAATTTAGCACGTAGGATCGGAAGTCCAAAGGTCAAAGACAGATCGCCTAGTGCCTAAGAAACAAAGACGGCTTATGCTACGCAGCTTATGAGGATCGTGGATGTCTGGCGTTGGCGCGGTGCATTTTCTTGCTTTTTATGATATTGAGATGTATGCATTGATGTGATCTCGGTCCTACACATTCGTGATATCCAGACGAGCATGGTCCGATAGAATGCCATCAGCGAGGAAAGCAATTACTATATAATATGCTTGTTAGCTAGTCCTCCGGAACATAGTGTTGTAGCCACTGTATCATATAAAATCGGTTCCATGTTGGTTCATGAAAGGAATTTCGCTGACCTCCCGCTTACCATTCCATGAATTTGAGTTAATTTTGGCATGGATCGTTACCCAAACATCTAAGCTACAGCTGAAACCGATAAGAAAACAAGAAGGATCACCTGTCTACTCTACCAAGGTATTTTTACTTGGTGATCCGGGATGTTATATTCCACTTGTTTCATCATAGGTCATGATTATAGATGACACTTCGGTGTATTCTAAAAATGCACAGAAATTGTGAATAATAGCATCGAGATAGTATTACGCATTTCGAGAGAAAAGTTAATGATAAAGTAAAGTAATGTGATTTTACAATGTAAGCATCATTCCTAGGCCATAAGGTGTACAGAGAGTATGGAAATTGGACTTCTATGAAAAGTGATAAAGGTGAGAAAGTCACGAATTAGTTGGATACCGTTGGATTATCAGAATAGATGCCAAGTTTATAAGAAATAGAAACAGAGTTTTAAATGGAGATAGGAATGACTAGATAGAAAATGAGGATTTATTGTACAAGAATAGATGAGGAGTATCAAATGTTCAAGAAGTAAAAACATAAGCTAGGCATGCGGAGGGCACAATACCCTCAAAATTTTTCATTCAAATAAAATTCCTGGTGACTTAAATTTGAAGGTGAGAGTCAGAATATCCCAAAATATACCATAACGCTGTATAACACGCTTAGGTATAAAATAAGTTAAAATTATATTCGTTCTAAAATGACATTTTTATGAAAAAAAAGGGCAAAACAAGATTTTTATCGTTTTGAAAATCGAAAATTTCTAGATCTCTTGATCACGAAACAGACATTATCGTTGAATCGCTCGCTGAAATCTAGTTACCCCCTGTCAATTCCTCAGCCAGATTCCAGATGTTGGAATTTTCACGAAATTCGGTAACGAAAGGCTTGATGAACTCAAAAACGGGATTTTTAGAAAAATCTAAAAAATTGACAATATTTAAAGAATATCCATTTAATATTATCAAACTTTGAACCAAGGCGAATCACGATTTCAAGCAAGCAGGCCCCACTCCAAAGTTTATATATATATATATATATATATATATATATATATATATATATATATATATATATATATATATATATATATATATATATATATTTCTAAGAATAAATGAGAGAGATAAAGGTGAGAGAGATAAAAAAAAATTTATTTTTATTTTCTTTTGCTTCTTCATATATTAGTTTCATCGTTAATTGGCCGGTTAAGAACGTAAAGTTCATCTTTTACTGACGGTGTTACGCGTGTGAGTACCAAAAACATGGGATTTCATCGAGAATTCAAGTAAGAAGTTCGGAAAATCCTAAGTTTCGGTATTTTCTCAGATCTACGGCGTTCTGACGATCAGAATTAGTTGGACCAAGAGATAAAGTTGATCCACGATCATGTTCACGTTGGGTACCAAAATCTGGAAGTTTCATCAAACTCCACGAGGTAGCGAATTTTCCTACTTGAATAAAAAGTCATGTAATGGAATAGGTTGTTTTCGGGCCTGACAGTCGTGCGATTTGGGCCTCCAAGATTGGACCGGATTGAAATTTTTGATCGATTCCAGCAAGCCCGAATCAGACAAGAATATAAATTAGATAAAGAATAAGAATATATATGATATGATATAAATAGATGAATAATATGAATAGGAATATAAGTGAAATGAATATATGATAGAAGTACATGAGATTAGGAAGTATAATGACAGATCTAATAATGCGCTAGAAATGCACAAATGATAGGAAAATAGTTATGTCACGCCCCGAATCCAAGTCCGACCCCGATCATGATCCAACCGAACCGGACGCGAGACCAACATCGGGACTCTTACCCGATTTTTTTTTTTAAGCCAAATTATACTGTGGGTATGGCCTATACATATTATAAATGTATCAAATAATGACCTATACATTTACCGAGTCCCATTTTTACAAATACAAACTTTACACTCTTACAATTACAAATCAAAGCACTGAATCTACATGTAGTGAACCCCTTACAAGTGTGTGGCCGCCCACCGTATGCGCGGATGTTTGGTCGACGTCTTCTCCTCAGACCTACACGGACAACCCGTAAGCTTTTTACGCTTAGTGGGAAACATTTCTATGCATATACACATTTAACGCATAAAACACAATGCATAATATAAATTTCATGCATTTATATTATGAGCTTATACGAGTACTTTTCTTATAACAGCTACGCTTATTTGGATCTCCCGTAGAGTTACGAGATCTTATTCTTACGTAACTTATGCTTATCACAAATCCTATGTTCATTCAAGACTCCCATGTGAGTTACTGCAACTTATACTCATTCGTAACTTATATCAATGTGTTTATGTTTATTCAGACTTCGTAGTGAGTTACGTAATCCTATCCTTATACTACGGAGTTTACCCTTATTCGGAGGTACCCGTAGGTATCGCCAAAATTACGGAATGTATACCGATAATGCGTAATCCTATTCTTATACGTATACTTGTAAGTACTACAAAACTTATAATCGTATTTCAAATCTTATACTTATTACGTAATCCTATACTTATCTTTTACCTGAACTTATACCGGGTCTTACGACTCGATATGTATTTCAGATCTTATACATGTCTTACAGAGCATATACTTATCTTACTGAACTTATACTGGTCTTACAGAACTTAGACATGTATTTCAGATCTTATACATGTCTTACAGAGCATATACTTATTTTACCGATACGAGAGTACCCTTAGGTACTACTGGACTTATACTTGTTTTACCGATACAGGAGTACCCATAGGTACTACTGGACTTATACTTATTAGGATCTCCTGTAGGAGTTACAAGAGTTACTTCATGTGACTTAACTGTGCTTATTTCATTCGGACTCCCGTAGGAGTTACAACTTATTCTTAAACTACGGAGTTTATACTTGTTCGGAGATACCCGTAGGTATCACAGAGATTACGAACGTGGTAATCGGGTATCGCAGAGCTTATTCTTGTCTTGCATTTGATCTTATTTTGTATTACGAACATGTACTTGTCTTACTGATCTTATACCGAGCTTATTCGTACAAAAGTACCGTAGGTACTACACTGCATTCATTATACGGTTAAAAAATTCGCTTACCACCGGATTTATACTTATCGCATCTGGGACAGCCGAGAGTGGGCTCTCATAGGTACTACAAAACCAGACTTATATTACCGATACTAAGTACTCGGGTAAAGTACGTAGGTTTGTACTTATTCGTATACAAGAGTACCCGTAGGTACTACGTAACTAAATCGGTGACGTGACTTAATCGTAAAACGTAACTTATTCGTATACAAGAGCACCCTTTAGGTACTACAGACTTGTCTGGGATACGTACGTAACTTATTCAGATATTGTGAGTACCGTGAGGTACGCTGTAATCCTATCGATACGTGACGTAACTTATTCAGATACGTGGAGTACCCGTAGGGTACACGTAACTTATCGCATCGGAGGCCCGTAGTACCATGTGACTCTAATCGAGACGCAGCTTAATCAGGTTACAAGAAAGATCCATGCAGCATTTCATGCAACTAAATCGCAGATGCAACGTAACTTTAATTAAATACGAGCATTCGTAGTACTCCGCGTAACATTTTCAGATATTGTGAGTACCAGAGGTACTACGTAACAGATACAGAGGTACATCGTATCTTTACTTTATTCTTATTCAAAGGTCCTATCATATAACTGCTTTGACTACTCAGATCAAGAATACTAATGAGGACACAAAGACAATTAAGCATCGTAATATACTATACAATACTTTGGGCGCCGTGAGCATTAGTCGACTGAGTGCTCTTAGCACTTACCAGACAGAGGTCGTAGCACTAATCGAACAGAGGCCAGAAGACTAATCAGAGTACCGGCTAATCGTGAGGCCGGAAAGCATCAGTGAGTGCCGTGAAGACTAATCTGGGGAGTACCGAGTACTAGTCGGACAAAGAGTGTATACTAACAGAGTACCGAAGTATTAATCAAAGACAGAGGCTGTGCCATTAAATAACCGGGTCTTAGGTGGTTTTACAATTATATGAATTCAATAACTTACTATCTTATAATAGGACATTGTTAGCTACATTATATGCTCATGACATCGTATTCATATATCGGTGGCGTATGATGAGCATGTAATCACACCTAGATGAGCATGTAATCACACCTTATTCATGTACTTATTCTTCATGAATCTATTTTACCCAGGAATTGAATCAATCCACCTGATCTGTCCAAACTCAAGTTATGGCATTTTCATGCCAACTAGTCGGTTTACCGATTTTACCGAGACAGCGTTTGAAATATTACATTTATTTTCGTTGCCTTGTCTCGATATTTGACACCGATCTTTGTAATTTTTAGCCTTAAGGTGCTAAGGGTTCTACTTCAACTGGAATCACCCAAATCAGAGCACCGGAACTCAAGATACGTCCGAAACAACTCGGACTACTCTATGATTAAAACTAATGCAGGAATTGGCTTGCACATGGCCCCACTTTGAGTAAATTTTTAGGCCACTTAGGATCAGAATTTGGCAATGCCTATTCTTTAAGTTTTGTTCTTCTTGAAGTCTATTTTACGTAGCCACTTGAATCACTCAAATCGGATAAGAAAATGAGTGTTATGGCCAAAATACGAAACCACGAAACAGAAAACCAGAACAGTTGTACCGGTACATGTCTAACATACCGTACAAGTCGCCAAAACGACCGTAACCGAAAGTGTACCGGTACAAGCTCAAATTGTACCGTGTCAATTCACCCGAAAAATGCCTGTAATGTGTGTTTTTGTTACATTCTTCATGTTTTGATATCCAATCAATTCCTACACTTCAAACACACATCAAAAACCATTTCCAATTCACCTAGGAATCCTCTTTTCTATTCAATTCATCTTTCAATTCTTATCATTCTTCAAAACCTTCCATGAATTTCTCCTAATATTCTAATATGGGTTACCACCCATACAAACCAATTAATAAGATTTGTTAGGGTTTGTTCTAAACCCTAACTCAATTTCTCTTTCATTTCACCACGAATCCAACAACAAATAAGGATTCCCTAATTATCTGCTCTGCGGGGTTATACTCAACCTTAATTTCAAGAAATCTAAGGTTATGATGCAATTTATCCAAACCCTAGATTTAGAGACAAGATATTAACCATATCAAGCCTTAAATTCCATGATCCATACAAATCCATACTCAAAGTAGTTTCCCATACCTTGGCTTTGCTTTTCTGATTCGCTTCTTCTTCTTCTTCCTTCTTCTTCCTCTTCCTCCTCTCTTTCTTCTCTCTTCACCATTTGTTCCCTTCTTCCAAAATGAGACCAATTTTTGGTCTTTAAATCCATATTTTCTATGCCTTGTTTGGCCCTCAAAACCCATTCGGGGTTAAGTTGCTTTATTTGCTTTGCCCCATATAACCCTTCTATTTATGAATACACTTTCCTATTTCATTTTGGCCTCAATTTTCTTAATCCATGACTTTAAGTCCTCTCTTGACAATTTACAATTTTATCCTCAATCTTAAATTTCCGGGTCCCTCATTTCCATGTTTCGCATTAAACTCACGAAACAGTCAAATTATGCTTACAAAATACCCTAAACATGTCGAAAACGACTAGGGTATATTTCGGGGTGTTACAAGTTACATGTATGGTAAAGAATTCTGAATACAGTAAATTGAAGTTAAAAGATATATGAAAAATGCAAAGATACAAATATAAGGTTGTAAATATCGCATATGATTACCGAATAACAATAATTATTCGGGAATATGAGATATATACTGAACATAAAATACACATGGATCGTCGCGAACCCGGTAGGGATGGGACAGTATGCCCATAGTGGATATGGGCCGCCGGCAGATACGCTTACAGATATCAAGACCCCGTTTGGGTCGATGACATAGATCCCGTTTGGATCATTATAGCGGCCTCGTTTGGGTCATACAGATAGACATCATTGTCTCGTACAATGATAGTACATTCGGGTACATACAGTTATTTCCCATATTCGCTTCTAAGGTTTATGCAGGCATGAAACATAAAACAGATGACAAGTATACAAGTACAAGAAATAAAGTGTCAATGACACGAAATGTATATGACAGATAAAGTATATGAAAAGCATATGAAAGTACAATATATGAAAAACACAGGATATGAAAATTCATGGTGAGTATAGTATGAAAAGTACAAGATGAAAATATGGTTGGCAATATGACGTAAGACAAGATGAAATGAAAGTATATGACAAAATATGCAAATACATGAAATCACATTGCTACTGAATGACAAACATGACGAGATTCCCTCTCGAATCTATCATGAATGTCAATTATATAGTCAGAGTGAAAACGCAAATGCAAAGTATATGACAATACAAGATCACAATATGTAAGAAATGAATAGTATAGCATGGGCGTGTAGCCACTACATGAAAGGAGACATGATATAGGTATAGGATAAGGAATGATATATGTAATGAAGACATAGAATGTATTGGGTCATAGAACCTAAAGATGAAAATACTGTGAAACAGTAAAGACATATAAAAGCATTCAATATTCATGACGATCAATGTTATCGTCGTCCATGTATATAAGCTTCACTCGTTTAAAGCTTAGCACGGGTTTTAATCTGTGTAGGTACAGAGGAGGAGGCAATAGGACATGACATCCCACATCAGCAGCACAGGCCATCTCAGAGATAGGTGTTCATCGCACTGTTCCGAAATCTCTGATTTTCATTGGACAGGTTTATGTATAGTTTTGTAATAGTGAAATTGTAATAGTACAAGTAATGGGACTCAAGTATATGTGTATAGAATATAATGAATGCCACTATGGTGGTAGGTATAATGTATATGTAAAAGATTTTTGTTATTACAGAAATTGTGCATATGAATGAGAAAACAGGTACAGGTGTCTACTCTGAGAAAGAAAAGGTTAAAGAGTCTCACCCGGGCAGACACTCGCTGACACCCCATCGGTACGCCGGTTGGGGCGCCACTCGGGGTTTTTTCTTCACGGATTTATTCTTTGCCAAGAGCCATTTTAATGGTTAGGATGTTCTGGGGCCTGAGTGGTCACCATTTGGTTCCAAAATTTTGACTGGTAGGAACTTAGAGTTACTTTTGACGATTCCGAAACCGACCGAGGGTCAAGCCAGGTGTGGCTTTAAAGCGATATGTTATTTCTATGATTGAATAAATATGTTGTTATGTTTTGTGTGATGTCATGGGCCCAAGATGGACTATCGCTTTTATTAAATTTCATGTGAACTAATTTTGGGTGTTATTGCTATGAATAAATAACATGTTGCTTTGTGTGAATTTTGTTAATATATGCATGTTTGATATATTAACATGAATTATTGTGAAATGTCATATTGCATTTCATATGCACTAGGGCAACCTAGAACAATAGGTATGAGTGCATGACATGAAAAACATGGTTGTCAAATGAATTTCATGGGAAGATTTTCAGAAGAATTGCCTTAGAGAGTTGTCCAACAGTTCATCTCAGAGGATAACCCATGACTGTTTCTGAGAGTTATCCAAAGAATTCACTTTAGGGTTGTCCAATAGAATTTTTATCGAAAATTGGTATTATGTTTACGAACAAAACCTTTCGCTTTGAAAACAAGTATTTTCTCACACTCGCTTAGGTATGAGGGAGTCAAGAGGGCTCTAGACAAACGGTGTGTCACATTCTCATCTATTACATGTAGACATTTGAGTAAGAATCATGAATTCACTTGAATATGTGTTTGTCATTGTACGAAAGACTTTTTGTTTTAAGAACTCAAGTAAAAGAAAATTCAACTACTGGGCATCGTCAACCCATCGCGATCCCCCTTTCAGGTACATGGAGTATTCAAGAAGACGGCGCCACTGGGAGGTCGCTTTTTGAGAAGAAAGTCACATGTGGCTTTGATTATATATTTTTGTAAAACATGTACAAAACATTATGATCGATGCATGTTTAGATAAGAGTGTGTAATTAACTCTTGAAACTATTAAATATAGTTGATTATATTTTGCGAAGTATGGATGTATGAGCCCGACGTGACCATTTTTACTCATGTTTGAGCCCTGAAAAGACACTCATTTTGTGGCATTGAGGCTACCCAATGGTTACATGTTTTCTCGCGAAATGACCTGATCATTAACCCGACCCTGCTCTGATCATATTCTGGGCACGCCACCAGAAGCCACCTGCTCATGGATGGTGTAATTCTCAGATTTTTGTTCCAAAACGGAAGATTCTGATACACCATAGTTTGCTAATCCTACTAAAAGATTAATGGGGGTTCAAACAAGGATAAAACTAAATGAAAAACGTACCATACCTCGCAGCCTTGGCAATATTCGTTAAGTGTGAATAGTGCTAGTTTACTAAATGTGATGTGTGATTTGCTAAGGACCGATGAGGATTACCTAACCTAGGACCGAGATCGGCGGCAAGGCAAAAAGAAAGAGATAGATTGGTTTGTTCTATCTTCTCCTATTCTCGTTTCAAGATTTGAAATATTTGTTCTAAATGTATAAGAAAGACATATTGAATTGTTTTAATTGATTTAAGGCAATTGATTGTGAAATGTTTGCATATGAAAATTGTATGAGTATTGAAAATGAACTGTTTATACAAATGTACATAGTGTACTGTATTTTGCTATAAAAGATTTGAACGCCTTTAATAGAATGTTAACCGCGACTCCAGATATGATAGATTGATATACCAATAAGGGTCAAATTAGCAGTAATGCGAACAAACGTATTGATGTGTCACCCGATCGCCAGTTCTGTGTGATACAAGATCGCAAATGCTCACGAATCGACTTTAATAACCTAATCACACTTAGCGGGACCGAATCGCGTTATAAAACAAATGTTTTTATACTGGCCTCAATTTCAATGGAACCGCGCTCTGATTCCGATATCCTCGTGATACCGAAAAACATGTGCTAAATTCTGCGCATGCAGAACTCGAATTGACTTTGAATTGTTGGACATATCGGGTATTGAAAGCGTGATTGCAAATTGAAATGAAAAGAGCATTGTGAAATGCATGATTTTGTTATAAATGATTTATTACATATGATAGTGTATATTTGGAATGATCAATGAACCATAAATGATTGTATATGAAATAAGTATATGTTTTGTATTGACATTGATCATCCAAAAAGATTTGAAAGTATTGTTTAATAAAATTGCATGATTTGACTTAAACTAAAACAGAAGAATGGAATTTCCAGATAATCACTAAAGATTTAAAACGCTTAACAGATTGCTTTTATCAACGCTGCAGTACCGAGTGATAGACGTTGATTGGAAAGCTTAATTCCAGCGTCTATGGTTTCAGAATATCTCGTAAAGCTCACACTGAAAGATGCCACACGCCGCATCCTCGCCACCCATTTTGAGTAATGACATTGTTTGCAAACAAAAGGAGTTCAACTCCGAAACTCATTTTTTTACCTATATCCGAATACGACTCCTCGGATATTATGCCAGAACTGCATAAAATGCCAATTTTGGTTAAATGCATATTTTGTAAAGGAATTGCATCGAATTTGTAAGTGTTTATGAGCTTGCCCTAAATTGAAATCGCTTCCACACGCTTTTGATAAATGATTTTGATAAAGTGATATAGTGGTAACCGGGCATCCCCAGGTTTCGGTTCGGATCCGCCAATCGGGTCGAGCCGAGCTCAGGGGTCGCTATAGTTCACATATGGGCTTTTAGTGTAATAACATCGAATAAGATCACAGTCCCAGACTTGCTTTTGAGCAATTAGGAGATTATTGGATTTATGCTTTAAAAACAGTCTAAACCGTATATCAAAAGTCAAAATTAATAATGGACCTTTGGATCCTTGGGCTAGCTAATTAGTAACAGAGCTTATTAATTAATTACTTAAGACATGAGTTCGGTTACTTGATAGGTAAGAAACCCTGTAAATGAATTATTGGTTGCTTGTCATACAAGTAACCCTATAAAGTTAGGATTTTGAGTTTATAAATAGACCCATCTCCTTAGGACATTCACACATTCTCTTTAAGGCCTTACACATACGTGGGTGTTCTCTTTAGGTACTCATACACAAATCTATCATAACTAGAATAACTTGAAAGGTCTCACGCTAAGAGATTAGTAAACCCTAAAGATAATGATATTAGTTTATCATACATCTTATTCAATCATAATTCAAGCTTCCACAATACATTTATCCCTTCAAATTCAAGTAAATATATAGAGCTTACAATTTTCAAGTTTGAACTTGTAGATGCTAATAAAGTACAAGTCAAATGAATTTCAATTCTTTCTTTCTTTGCTAATGAACAACTATTTTCTTATGAATAATTTTGCTATATTTTAATCATATTTTGTGAACAATAAAGTAGATGGAGACAAATTTTCATGTGCAGGTCGCTAGCGCGTTTGAAATCTGAGTTATACCAGACATATTAACCGAGGTGATTAGGTAAAAAAGAACAATAATTAACTCAGTGAAGTCCTTAATATGAAGAAAATCCATAAAGGGGTTCATGATATCCAAAAAGGAGTCGCGTTTTAATGGTAACAGATAGGTTAAACAATTAATAACAAAATCACAAATTTCTTTGTTCGGATACTCTTTATAATCCTGTTCATAAATGCACTGAAAGTATTTTATTTTTAATATGTATTAAACAATAGTAGAAAAATGAAAGAAAGAAAAAAGAGAGGACTCCACGAACCACTTTAAATAGGGGTGGTATTTTCACTCAAATCCATCAACTTCTCTCTCTCTCTTTCTCTGTCTCTCTGGGTGTGTTTGATTTTCATTTCTTGTTAATTTCTTGATTATTATTTCTCATGGTAGGAAACTGACTTGATTTCTTGCTTTCTCTTCGACTCCGTTTTCAGGTATCCGTTTGTTCGAAGATTCATCACTATGCAGACCGTTGACGCCGATGACGGAGGTGCTGCCGCTCCCACTCCCAGGCCTTATGTTAGCTTTGAATATGTCTGTAAGTTTTGCTTCAAGAAGTTCAAGTCTGGGCACGCATTGGGGGGCCACCAGAACCTCCACCGAAACGATGAACAGAGGGAGGTTGGGAAATACTGCGGTTTGACTTTTGGTTTTGAGGATCGGAGAAAACAGAACGCCGTCGCAACTCCTCCGGCAAACGAATGGGACCCTAGGGTGCAACGCCAAGGGGTGGTGGCTGATGGGTCTGGTCAGTTTGGTCCTGGCCTGAATCGCCAAGGCGGTCCAGCCGGGCGCGCACCTGGGTTGCACCCAGGGGTTGTGGCTCGATATTCTATCTTGGCCATGGCTAGGGGTAGGCTCAACAACCAGAACCAGGGTCGTCGTCGTCGTCGCCGTCGTCCAGTAGCACCCATGTTGCTCGTGCCCGGGAGGAGCACCGGAACTGAGACCGGCTCTGGGGGTATTTATTCGCCGGAAACCATATTGCCAGGGCGTAGGTTCAATCAGGGTCCGAACTCGGTTGTTGGGGACAATTTTTCCAATCATGGGTTCAATCGCTGGATGACTCCTCCAACAATGGGTGGTAATGGAAGTTATTATTACCAAGCAGGAGGAGAAGCCCAGCAGCCTCCTTATGGCGGTTTCATTGAGGATCATTTTGGGAGGTGGAACGGCTCCTTTTCCTGCATGAAGACGGCCACACTCATTTCGGAATGCGGTAGCATAGAAGTAAGCTCCCACCTAAACTACGGCGTCGACTTGGATTTGAAGCTCTGAGATTTCAGTTTCACTGCAATATGCTTAATTATATGTTTTTTTTTTTTTGTGTGCGTGTGTTCTTCTTTTGATGTTGTTGGGTTGCGGAATCAAGGTTTGGCTATGCAGTTTGATGTGTGTGTTGTTTTGAGTGATTGATCTCCACTGATATATATTTATATATATGTGTAGTGGAGATTGATTAGAATCAAGACAAGTCGTCTATATACATCATATATTTATATAATCTCAGTTGTTGAGTAAACCCTCCCTCTTGACTTTGCTCATCTATGTGATTGTTTAATGAGTCCTATTCACTGGTTCCTCTTTAGGTAATACCTGTGGAGTACCTCACTCAATTTCTTTATTAACTTACTTGCTAGTCATACAAGAAAAGACAGCACAAGGAATTAGCTCTTTATTATCACTTTCAACTCATTATTTAATAATCATGGCTAAGATTATATGGAAAGCATTAAAAACAAAAAATAAATTTTAAATAAAAATTATTATTTCATTATAAAAATATTAAAGAAATTTTTATATATTTTAAAATTATTTAATAGAGGAAAATAAGTGAAGTAAATTGACAGAACCATAAAACTATTTGATTAATTTTAAATTTATTTTTTCTATTTTTTTTACTTTTCTTCTCCGGTTTCTTTTCTTTACATTTTTCTTTCTATATTTTCTTTTCTATACATTTTCATCCTTCTCTATTTTCTTTACATTTTCCCTTCCCTAAAAAAATAAAAATAAAGAAATATGTGATTAAACATGAAATCTAGTGTTCATCATATCTAACTCATATGGTAGAATGATCAACGTTTCAAAAAGATATAGCATGAGAAAGGGGTTCTCCGGTAGAACAATTTATTACAATGTAACTAAAGTGTTTAGCTATAATAGCTGTGTGAACGTTTGAAATAAAGATAGGTCCTAAAATAAACTAAGATAACTTTGGAAGGAAATATCTAACCTCAACCTTTTATCTAATATATTTAGGGGCTTCCCATTAGGGCTAAATTTGGGGAAAGTCAAATCTATCCTATCTGTGCTCAAATCGAACTATAAGTCGGCATAGGTATGAAAGGGTTACAGTCGCATTTGATTTAGAAAATTTATATTATTATTATTATTTATTGAATCTATTGCTTTATTTAAAATATCAAAATTATATCGGAATACAAGGAAAGAAATCTAACTTTTGCCATTTTTAATTTAATTAATTGCTTATATTTGTTTAGCTATTTAAATGTCTCAAACATTACAAAAGTAATTGGAATTATTCCCTTTTTCATGTGGTTGGAATTGAAGAAGAAGAACATATATTTGACATTAGAATGGAGCACGTGGCCAGATCACCAATCCTAAGATTTCCAGTTTTATTCGTATAAACAACAATAATATGTATGTTTTACTTGGAAGAATCAAATATCGTCTTTTCTCTATGGACAATAAAAATGACTCTGGAGTAGAGTGCGTCGAATTCAGAGCAAGGAAACACAAGTGAATCACTTGGCCACCTCATACTTGAGGTAGACGAGTTTGTTGAGTTGGGTTCTGGAATAAAAAGTTTTCCAGCATAGAAATTTTGGTTAATGAAAAAAGTTTGGAAATGTAATACTTAGATCTTAATCATCATAGCTCAAGTGATAAAGCACGTTCATCATTTCAAACAAGTAAGAAATCCCAAATTCGAGTCTTAATGAAATAATTTACAATACTATCTGTGACACTAAAGTGTATTTAAAAAAAACATTTATTAAGTTCAAATAATTGAAGTTTATATGTTTGGGACAGAAAGTTTTACTCTTGAGACCTAAGATATCCCACTTTTTATGGAAGTTTCATTTCGCCCTTGCTATTTTACTTCAACTTTTGAACCTTTTTTGTATTTAATCCTACTAACAATGGCAACCGACTATTTCTATAGATGGTTGTAGAGGAGGTCAACAAAAATGCACCACAAAATATCGATTCCAGAAAATTACGTAGAGATCCAGAATAGGAAGAAAGTACAATACGAAGGATAAAGGAAAGGGGAATATAACCTGAGGCACTACCGATTCTTTCAACAGCCTGGCTCAAACCAGAGTTGAGTTGGGAATTTGTTGCTCCAATCACATGACATTTGGTTTCATCACTTTCTGTGAAGCCAAAAAAATACGTAAAGAGATGCCTCTAATAATAATAATAATAATAACAATATAGTTGGGAATTAATTGGGGAAAGGAAAAAAAAAAAAACAAAACAAAACAAGAAACAGAAGCTCTAATTTTTTAAATATACACAGAGCTCGTATCTAAGACACAAACACACCTCCTCTCACACGGGCATCACAAGTAAATCTCATTGAAAGCCCCTTGTCGCCACTGAATCATTCCAAATCTCAAAACTATCAACCTTCTGGGTTTCTCTGGTTGAATCAGAGACATCGGATTCTCCACCCTGAGATTTTTTCAGCTTTGCCACAAGAACCCACATATTAGCTAGTTCATTTTCAAGATCAGCTTCTCTTTGTTTGGATTCCTCCACTTTTCTATGAAGCTCGGCCTCTCTTTGATCTTTCTCTAAAAGGGCAGCTTCGTATGAAAGCTCTCTTTCCCGACTTAAGGCTAGTTCTCTCTTCAAATCTGCTGCAGGAGACACACTTTGATCAGCCCGTTTGGCATGCCCATCTCTGCGGCCATTTCGAGGTGTGCTCATAGCTCTACGGTGGTTTGGGGTGTTCTTTTGTGCCGCCAACTCAGCAGATAGTCTCTCGTTCTGGTTCATAAGTTTGGCTACTTCTTCTGACAATGCCTTTAGCTCAACTGCAGCAGCAGAGGCTAAACCTTTTGCATATGAACTCTCTTCTGCCAGTTTCTGACTCCGAAATTCTAGCTGTTGCTTTGCCTCTGTTACTTCAGCCAACTTCTGCTTTAGATCTTCAATCTCTGTAGCCTAATAAGGATTTTTTTTTTTTTTTTTTTTAAAAAGGGAAAGAATTCAGGCATAAGTGCATTGACTCGCTATGATAAAATCATCTCATAAGTACAGCATGTACTTGACCGTAATAAGAGAACAGAAAGGAAAGCAATACCTACTCATCCCTTTACAGTGCACATAATAAACATCATGTATATTTCATAATCAGATTACTTAATTTTAAGATCTGAACTCATACTAAAGAAGGGTCCATATAGCAAAGAACCTGTGCATGTACTGTATTCTCTGTTTCTGTATGAAGTTCATGGCCAATCACTGGGTTGACATTTCTTGACTCTAGAGCCTCAAACAGCTGCTGCTTCAAAGAGACAACTGTTTCTTGCAATCCTTCACATTCATGGCTCTGATATAAAGGTGATTTCAAGTGAACATTAGCTCTAAACTGGTAATATGATTGGGGACACTAAGAGATCTTTTTAGAAATATTTGTTCTGGTGGCTACTGTACCTTCTGATTGAGCTGCTCTTGAATTATCCGATTGTCTGCACTTTTAACCTAAAAAGGGAAACAAAGATAGCAAACCATGGCTCATTAGATAAACCTAGAAAAATCACAGAATGACCAATTTCAAATGTAAATGAAAACTACTTCAGACTTTGATTCCATCAATTAATCTATGATTTCAATTAGTGAACTCCAACATAGTACCCAAAACGTAGAGGAATGTTGAAAATATGTCTCAAACTAGTTCCAGGAATGGATCAATTAAACAGATCATGCAGATATGAAAGAAACATTATTCCCAGGCTGGAGTGGACAAGATTGCATCACCTCGAGTTCAAAAGACTTCTCGTTCAATTGCTCTACCAGTTCAGAAATAGACTGCAGCATGTAACGACAATTTTAGAGATGAACTTGTAATTGGAGACAAGCATTCTATACAATTTATAAAGAAAAGTGAAAAGTGAACTCACTTGTGATATTTCTAATTTATCCATCTTATTGTGAGAAGCAGCAATGGAGTCAGCAATCTGCTTGTCCAGTATAGCTATTTGCTCATTCTTCCCCTTGATTTCATCATTTAACTTTTTCATTTCCACCTTAAATACAAAAGTTCCATTAAGATCAGAGATACAGGGATTCCTACAACAGTTCACAGTGCAGAAAATAAGGAATCAAGACATTACATGAATATGTTCCTTCCTAGGGTTCTTTGCAGCCTCTTCAGATAATCGCTTTAGAGCACTTGAATGGAGTGCCACTTCTCCAGATAAAATCTTTTGCTGCTCCCTCAGCAGATCAATTTCATCCATTGTTTTTATGCTAGTCTGGTGAGGAAAAAGAAAAGGATTTGCTGAGTGCCTAGGGAGAATTCTGCCTCTTATATGGGAAAACATTTCACCACAGAACAATTTTTCAAGATTCAGAATTCTAAGCCTCTACAACACTTGAATATATAACTACAAGGTAGCTCAACCAGCTTCCAAATTAGGAGAACTTCAACAATTCAGAGATCCATAAAAAAAAAAAAAAAGGCATTCCTAAAAGTTGATGAATACATGCTAGAATGGCTCCTAAAAGGTCTCAAAATCCCTCCATTATCATATTGTGTAAAGATTTCTCAATTGATTATCCTAAAATTGGCAAAGATATGAAATTTTTATTAAGTCCCAAAAATTTCAAGATTGTCAAGCTCCAAATAATATCATTCAGTCAGGATTGTAGGGCCACCTTTTGCAAACCTAACAATTATGGGCAAGGTTGTAGACAAGGCCCCTCTCATGAAGGAATCCATAATATATATCAATTTACCATGAATTTTTAACCATTTGGAAGTGTAAATTGAGTATGTCTAAGCCAATGGTCTTGAATTACATACCTCATCTCGGCCTAAGAAAACCATAAGGCTCCGTTTGGAACCCGGAAAGTACTAGGGAAAGAAAAAAAAATACTAAGGAAAAAGATAATGGAGATAAACAAATAAAATGAGTTTAAATAAACATAAAGAATTAATTTATTAAGATTAAGCCTATTTTTATTTTCCTCCAAATTTTCTTACCTTCCACTTTTCCTTTTTATTTTCTTTCCTTAGTACTTTCCGGGTTCCAAACATAGCCTAAATATTTTGTTTACAGAAATAGTCCTCGTCGTATTACATTTCTATCATAAAAATCCTTTTCACTACGTGTAAAAACTCCCACCCCACTCCCTCTTGCTTTTCCTTTGTTTGTGACATAACATCTTTCAAAACCTTATTCATGTTAGCGAAGGTTTTCTTGAGAATTTCACAAACCAAGATATAGTAATTCAGTGATTCAAAGACTTGTACAATATAAGAGCACACAACAGAATCAGAATTGAAATATTTTCTCCACAGTAAGATCAACATACTGAAAACCATTAAGTTGCATACCAGAGGTGTCTCTTGTCCCAAAAAATCATCCGCGGGGACTTCTCTATCTTGCCTGGTGTCAGAAAAAAGATCCACAGGAGAATCTTCTGTAATTAAAGAATGAGAGAGTCTGGATTCTGAAGTAAGATTAATGCCATCAGCTTGAGGAGTTGAAGGTGTACTGATAGATTTTATTCCACTCGATTTGTCACTAGGACTTCCCATGCTATCTCGTTTCTGGTAAAGAATGGTAAAATTAATCAAGAGTGAAAAATGCGGGGAATAGAATAAATGACTACCTAAAGCTACATCACCAGATCTAGATTGCTGCTGTAATCAAACTTTAAGGGAAAAAAAATCTCAACTGAGAGTTCAATTAATCATAAGTTTTTATGGCCAAGTTATGCATTTATGTCAGTAAACATTCGGAACAGTTTCACTTTTGAACTAGTTTTTGAATCTGTTTTCCTTATAATTTCCTAACAATAACCATGTAAAGACAGAACTCTCATGCAACAGACTCCCAATGTGAGAACAAATACATACATATATATACACATATATAGCTTGACACAGGCCTTATGTCTCCCTCAGTATTCGTCCTGTATATGATTGTAGGGGTGTCTTTGAGGCTTCTTTCTATCTAATATATTTGCTTCGTTTATCTATCAAAAGGGGAGAAAAGAGAAGAGCCATTCATTGAACAAAAAGTGTATACAGGAAGTACACAAGCGGGCCTAAAAGGCCAAAAGAAAAGGGGAGAAAAAGAGAAAAGAAAGAAAAACCATCCCCAACAAAAAGAATAAACCTAGGCATAGCCGTAGGTTCTGTACAAGAGCAGCCTAACAAAAGAGAGATCCACATTCAGGGTGTATCTAGCTCGGGAGAACAAGGAAAGAATAACATGAAGCTTTTCTTTGTGGATAAAGAAAGTGTTATCTTCAAAAACAACTCTGTTTCTTTCCTTCCATATACATATATGTATATATTGACACAATTTAAAGGTGTAAAAACCTTGTTGTCTTCTATTGATGATATTGTTAGTAAACATAAAGAATAATAGAATGGAGTCTAACTGCATAAAAAAAAATAAAAACTTTATGAAAAGAAAATAGAAGAATTTTTAAAACTCTATGGCTTAATTTTTACAAATATAGAGCATATGCACACACACAGCTCAAATCTTCAAACCATCTAAATCAGTTAAACATCTAAAAATTCTGCTTCCAAAGTCCCACTGAAGGTGATCTGTTAAATTCACTAGTCGATATTATTAAAATCACATTTTAATGTTCTAGGCAAGTTATTTTACATTTTAATCAAATGCAAGACAATTCTCAATCAATTTCTTTCTTTTTTTTTCCTTTTTTTTTTTTTACAATATGTCTCGTATTAGCCTCACCCTCAATCTCTTCTATATTTCCTGCAAAATACAGATTCTGTGAACCCTGATCAAGATGTTTTTTATTGCCTGGTTCAATTCGTTGTTGACTTTTGAGCATTGGTTGTACTTCTCTGTCGCAAGATATTTTTCTATGGCTTTAATCGCTAATAATTCTTTGAGTCTTTATGTATTTGATCCATGAGCTCAAACTGTTCTTTTTCAAGTTAAAATCCTTAATTCGCGCAGAATGTTCTTCCTTAGAGCTCTATGCCTGTGCTTAGTGGCTTTTTCGGAAGCCTGGGAGGATGCTTGGAGAAGGCTAAATAGGTATTCTTGGGTGCCTAGCCATGTTTTGGAGCTTTGGGGAATCAATTCTTGTAGGGGATTGAGGCCTGGCACACTGAGTAAATGAAGTGGGAAGTCAAAGGAGTAAACCCGCTAAAATTTTGGTGGCATGAAACTCTGTACTAAAATGGAATTTTGCCAAAACAGCGAAATACTTTTTGGCAGGAGCATTCTTTGTGTGCAAAAATTTTCGCACTGAGGATGTGGCTGCCCAGACTTCTTTCGATATTTTTATGAGTTCTTTCCATTTTTTGAGTATTTTAAGAGTTGTAAAGGTTATGCAAACCTTGTAAAATGACCTAAAAGCCATTGGGATGTGAATTAATGTATAAATAGATGGAGGAGAGAAAAAAAAAATTATTCTTTTTATCATACATTTGTTGCTTTGATTTGTACTTAGGTTTTTAATCTTTCAATAAAATTTTCCTTTTCTTTCAATTCTGAATGTACACTAGTTGATTCTGTATCTGCTTTGAGTTTTCAACTTAGAAATGCTTTGTAAACCACTTCTGAGAGGTTTGTGGATTCTGGTGAAGTGAGTCATGGTGTAAGGCGAGGTGTGCCCAAACCAAAGGCAAGCTTCATTCTTAGGAATTCACCTTAGGCGTAAGTTATAAGTCCAGAAAGAACCCAAACTCTTTAGTAGTTGCATGATCTCTGTGATCGATTCTTTATGAGTTTTCCTTCCCAAACCCCTTAGGGCAGTTGACACCTTAGTATTCAAAACAATAAAATAATCTGAATGAAAGGGTAACTTTTCATCCGGTGTGATCGAATATGTCTTTTTTCGGTTGTTTGAAAGGTTTCGTTTGGGACCTTAGTGGGAAAAACCCAATATTAATTTAATCACACATATCTACTTTTCAGACTTTCTATGAACAAGTAAATCAACCTTCATATGTTGATAGAATCTTGGTATTCTGTAAGGAATGATATTTTATTATATGCTCTGTAGGTAAAGTTGAGAATCATAGAATATTTTCTAAATATTCTTTGAGTTAACTCCTACCTTTGTGCAGCATTACTCCTCTTGGTAATTTTATTTTGCTTTTGTTCCAATTATTTTCGCAGAGTAGGTGCCTGGTTGGGAAACCCATATATATACAAAACCCAAGAATAATTGCCACCACATACATATCTTTTCTTGGACCCTCACACACTTTTGAATCTAGATCTAGTGTGAGCTGGGGCAGTCTGCAAATCATATGTTGATGGAGACCAGACTAGGGCAGTTGGACACTCTATTATGTCTAGTAGCTTTACGGGTTGAGGAATCATAGAATATTTTCTAAATATTTTGATAATTCCTACCTTTTGTGTACATTATTATCCTCCTCTTTACACTTTATTTGTTTCTATTTTTGTTTTCCCATTCTTTTGTATGAGAGAGAAGAGGTCCATATCACAGGATTACACACATTTTATGCAACAAGAAAAACAATTCTTTCTTCTATCCTTCTCGCTATGGCATGCCCAAAACAGGGGGTGTTTTTTGGTTGTGAGTTCTTCAGCAGTCTTTTCGCATCCACTTTCCTTAAAACGAACTTTTCTTCTTTTCTCTTCCCCCAAATGGGACCTTATCCCCGATTTGCTCCCTTTAATCCGGGCTGCACTAACTTCCATTTCATAAATACCTAAGCTTGATGTTTGAACGCGCGGCAATGATAACGTTATCGCTAGAGAACAAGCTTGGTGCAAAACACCTATATGCCCAGCCTTGGAAGATATGAGGAATTATGCATTCTTGTATGATATTCCTTGGCTTTATCCCACCTTGTAAGCATTTTATCCTTCCTTCCTTTAAGCCACACTTTTATTTTGTTTCCTTTTGTTTCTATTCTTTCACATACAGCATTCACCCAAAAACACATTATCAACTAATGTAAGAAATGGGCCTTTTTCTTCCTCTATTTCACAAGTACTTTGATCAGAGAACCTTCATTTCAAAAAATCCTAATAGATATCTCTTTTTCTTTTGCTGTTCTAGAGTTTGCCAGTGATCCCAGACAGTAATCCAAGCATTTAAATCAGACTCACTGGTAGCTACTACAGACCTCTTTGGACTTCATAATACATCTTTTGAATTGACCTACGTGGGGCTTGGGCGATCAACTATATGTTGATTCTTGGTCACCAGAACCCTAATCACCTTTTTTGAAATTACAGACCTTTGTGGATTTTAGGTGAAGCAATATCTCCAAGGTTGTTGGTTTGATAAATTTAATTCCTTTATTCAATTTTGAGCTCAAAAAACTCATAAAATCAATTTTTGTTGCTTGATTTCTTTTAGGCATAGATTAATAATAGTCATTAGAGAGTAGAAAACACATCCCGTGGACGACCCTAGAGCCACTATTACTATAGTAGTTTAGGCTACCACTATAACCCAATCAAGTAAGACAAATCAAGCATCTTCCCTATCTCCCTCCCCTCAATAAGTTAGTAAAGATCACCCAAGATTCGGGATCCCACATGCACCCACTTTAAACCACTTGAGCAACTGATGTCCAGCCTTTTTCTTCCTCCATGGTCATCGAGTTTCAGCATCTTCTGGCAGTTTAATGGTGCTTCAATGGTCTTCAACAACCAAGACTCAAGTCCCGCTTTTTGTATAGAGGTATGCTTTACATTAATAACAAAGAATTGAGCATCAGGTGAAACACAAATTTGAATGGAATAAGCAAATCAGATTCTATTTTATTCTGCAGTAGAGCTAATATTTGGTTATCAAAAATGCATTTACCTTTGAAAAATGTAAAAAGAGTCCACCAGCAAAACCCAAACCCCTCCCAAAGCACTGCCTCCCAGACCAGGCAATGATGGTGTCTGATGACAGGGCTTTGTTTGATGACCATGATTTTCAACTTAGGTCAGCCGCTGAATCTTCACCCAAATTAAGGCAGTGCCTTGGCTTCTCTTCAAGTCCCGAACTTCGACTGCAGCCTGACGGACCAATCTCCAAGCCTTTGCTTAAGATCACATCAACCTTCAAAAGGGACTGGATCAAACTTTTTTTGTTTTTTTTTTTTAATTTCCCTTTTCTGAGAACATGGAAATCAAGGCAGATAATTTCTCTTCCTCATTGTACAAATAGAAACTTTTAACAAGAAAAATTTAGTGTAACTGTATGTTCAAGAATCGGAAGTGAAATTGTTATTTTATGCCAAAAGCTTTCACATAAGTAGGACCTGCAAGATGAAAAAATTAAACTAGAGCAGAATGCAGCCACCATAGGTATGAACCACAGGGCTAACTCATCATAGCCATACCTGTTGTTTTAGAAGCACAAAATCATCTTCTCCCTTATTTGTTAGGTGAGGAACTACAATGCCCCTCTTCAATTGGCCTAACTCTTCCTTTAAACAGCGAATCTCATTTTGGTATTTCTTGATAAGTGATTTCTCATCAATTATCTGCATTTTTATAAGAATACTTGAGCCAACTCTAGGAGAATTCAATGCACACACAATTTAAAAGAATATACCTTGTTTTGGGCTGCTTGAATTTCAATATGTTTTGCACGATGAGCAAACTTCAGTGTGTTATGTGTTTCCTCTGAATTACTTGAGGAAGGAGTAACAGTACAAATGAGCTGTAATTTTAGACAATGAAGGCAAATAAATATTCAAGGAAACTCATTTTTCATAAATATTATTTGTTCTAGAAGTTCATATAGCCTCATAGAGCAGCTTCCGTACCATCATAAATTCAAAAGCAGAGAGCTGGTACTGCTTCCAGTGTGTGGGGCTATCTGGAAAAGTTTACAGGAGACGCCCATGACCACTTAATGAGGACTGAAGGAGCCTGGTCAATTTAGAGTCCCGCATGGCGCCGCGTTAAGTCTCATCGTTGACGCGGATGGCGCAACCGGTGATTATAAATACGCCATCACCAGCCGAAAGCCGAGTTCGCTCCATACAAAACCATAATCCAAAACCAAAATAAGTTCATCTTGGTGACGCGTTTATATGAATTCAAGAATGGTAATCGGCGACGACAAACTGGCGTCACGAAACGGCACGTCGCGCGACTTTATTTATCATCGAACGTGATTCGGCGAACGATGGCGCTAGCGGCGCAACCAACGCAATTGTTGGCGTATATCGAATTAGAAACTAGTTGCGGGAAAAGGAAACATAAGTGTACCGCCGGTTGTTCCGCTGGTCCATCATTACAAAAGCAAAGATTGTCTTTCACACATAAACAGGTTACTGCATCGCTGAGCACGTTCTTCCTTCGAATATTCAACTTACATGGTATCAAAGCTTGGAATTGAATTAGCCCAAGAAAAGGCAAATTTTAGAGAGAATTTTCGGCAAAACAGAGAAGAGGAGAAGAGCCGTGGGGTGTTTCTTTGAAACACCAACTTCAAGGAAGGAGCGCCCACCTGAGGAGGAGCGCCGGCCACCGACGACCACCGCCACCAAATCCGATGGCCGGGTAAATACGCCGTGTTGCTCACAAGCCGATCGGCAGTGCGATTTTGCTTCGCTTTCACACGTCACACGGCTGGGGCAAGAACCGCTTCGCCGGCTGATCATGCATCAAAGGCCTTGGCCTTAGGAGGTCCATCCATCTAGCTCAGGGTGCCAACTCCACCATTTTTAGTGTTTTTGGTGAAAATTGTTGCACCTGCTGTTTTTCTCAAGGGAATTTTTGTTTTTTGTCTCTCGGGTGCTTCTCTTCGTTATTCCCTTAATGAGTGATACAACCTAGAAGAAGTTCGCTATGGAGTCAAAACAACTAAGTTTTGCTTTAGGTTTGGTGTGTTCAATGGATGTTCAAAACCATTGTAAGCAAACCTAGAATAATCTCAATTATTTGTACCGAGTAAAAACACCCGCCTTTATGTAAGTGAGTATCTGTATGGTCAAGCCATCTCATTAAGGACCCAATTAACCGATGATTCGAAGAACAAGGATGGAGAAAGATGTCTCTCCCTTATCTACAAAGAGATTTATCGATCTGAGGTAATCAATTTACCAATCATTGCGAATTTGTGTTAAAGAATTAATGGATTACTGAGTTGGTATTCTAGGAAAAGGGAACGCTCACCTACTATTAGAGGTCCGCAGTTTTCATCGACCGCAACAGTGATAAGTCTCTGGCCACCACTCTGCGAACAAGAAAAACTTATTTAGGAGTTGAATATGGTGATGCTCTCTTGAATATCGAGATTAAGGCTAATAAAACCTGTGCAGATAAACAGATGAGAGTGCTTATGAGTTTTCTAGCTCGTTTCCTTCAATTTGATACTACAATCTGGATTTATAAGTCCTGATTTCACAAAGAGATTTTCAAATGATTGTCACACATTAACAGATCTCCCATCTATTCTGACAAGTAGAATGCAATACCAATAAAAAATACACCCATGAGCCAATGAAGCAACAAACCAAGAGTAGTGGATTGTAGTTTCCGAGCCTTCCTTGCATTTAATCCTGTGGGGTGATTTTGGTATAAGATGATTGTCATAAGCCAAGACTATGTACATTCTGAGGGTAGGAAGCTACCAAAGCATTCTGCTTCCATCCAACCCTTTTCGTTCCTTTCAAGTACTATAACACTTTAGATTCTCCCATCACCCTCACAAATTTCCTAGATCCACCTCTGTACAGAGAACAGAGAGCATCGGGACATCTTCGAGATTTGCACTGCCTTTATTGTTCCAAATGCATGTTCCTTAAACACTTTGGTCGATGCGCCTTACAAATTTCATTTCTTGACTAATAGGATGCCATCATCTAAGCTCTAAACTGGCAACTCCTTATCATCAATTGTTTCCTAATAATCCCTTTTGTTTCTATTAAAGCCCAAGGTTTTGGAGGCACATGTTTTATTCCGAGATGTCCGTCTGACAAGTCTCTGGGATTGAACCCAAGCCTTTAAAGCGTATTTTTTTGTGTTACTCTTGTGTTCAAAAGGTATCGATGTTAGTTGTCCTCCTCTCTTCAACAATACTTTGTGCCCAAATTCATTGTTGACATTGAGAGTACTCGTTGCCCTCTTCTTAACTGTTTTCTCTTCGTCAAGGAGAGGATGGATTTGATTTTGCTTAGCATACTAATTTTATTCTCCTACTCTTCTCTTTGCTAAACCCTCCTGGTCACTTTAAGCATATTTCGGCTTAATTAAAACCTTCTGGGGCCTTAGTCCAACACCCATGAGCTTGTCATCATCCACCAATGATGATCTTTAATTGTTTGTAAGGTAAAATTTATTGAAGTACACTCACCTTTGAGCTGAGCCGTCCACTTGTCATCTTCTTGTCTTATTGCATCTCTTTGATTCTTATCTCTTCCTAACACCTGCTTGTGAGGCTTTATCTCAATCTGGTTGGTGTAGTACTATGGTAGATTAAATGCTTTGATATTATTAAAGGTGGGACTGGCGCTTTTTCCTTACCTATCGACACAAGAAGGTTATTGGTTGTCGTTGGGTGTCTGGTAGTCAAGTTTAACCTGGCTGGTATGTCATGTACTCAAAGCCTGATCTGTTGCTAAGGGCTATGCTCAAACCATGGAGTTTATTACGATGGATACTCTTTTTCTCCCATAGCTTAAGCCGATATCTATTTTTCATGATTTTCGGTTATTTCGATAATCGTGGACCTTCACACCCAAATGACATCCATGAACGTCTTCCTGGCTTTTATGAGATCTCTAAGACAGTCACACTGATGTCCGGCCTGTTTCGTCCCAAAGAGATAAAAGGTAACGCGTCATCTTGCAGTCTTTCGTATGGTTTGAAACAAAGTCCCTATGTTTATTGGCAAATTCGTGAAGTGCAATTTGGTATATTTGGCATACGTAGTGCAGTTCCGACCGCCGTTTTCATAAGAAGACCGCTTCGTATTATTCGTGACCGGTAGCGTAGTGACGATATCATTATCACCGGAAATAATTCTAAAGCAGAGAAGCAGCCCCAAACTCTTTTCTTCACACCGCTTCATAAAAGGATTTAGGAATGTTGAAGTATTTCTAGGTGTTGCCGCGGAGAAGAATAGGAATTTGTTATCTCAACGAAAAATACGTGATTTCTGATATGTTATTCGAGATGGTAGTCAATACAACCAAAATTTCGCGAACCCGAGCGCAAGAACCAAACTTATGAGACTTATCGTGAAGATCTCTGGTAGACACAAGACTCATCGAAATCACCACCTTTACAGTTAACCTCGCCCTATTATTGCTATTCAAGAAGTGCGAATACATAAGCCATCTCTCTGCACCCCATGGATTTGGCAAAGGAGAACATATCCTATGTCATCGTTGCCCTGCAATATCCAAACATTGTATAAGAAGTGGCATGGACATACCATGACTCTGAGAGCTTTTCGACGTGCCAGATCAAGGTGTGATCCACAGCCACGGCAGATCATCCCTGATATCGGGACTCGGCCAGAGAATCAACTAAAGAGCAAGAACAGCGGTTAAGTTCCCGCGCCTGAGCTAAGTCACAAGATCTATCAAGCAAAAAACAATCCGCACGCAAGGATCATGGGGATACGCCATGACATAAGAGACACTAAACTTCCTCATTACTGAGCTAAAATGGAGCAACCAGTGTCGATTATGATGATAGCATCAAACTCTATTTTAAGTGAACGAACCAAACATATATTTCTGATGATAAATTATTACTTTTTGGTCCGTGAGGAAGATTCCAAGTAGGGGTTGATTTCACTGTGGATATGTAAAGAGACTGAGAAATTGTGCTTAGAAGATATTTTCACAAAAAACTCTCGAGTGGATTCTGCAAAGTTATCTTTGTACCGTTAGGCTTGATCAACATCTACATTCTAACCCTGAGGGGGTATTGTTGAAGTATTGTAGAATTAGAAACTGATTGGGAAAAGGAAACATGTATTCATGTAGAGTTAAACCTCAAGATTTTTCCCGGCTTGATTTAGACTGTCTCGGTATGAGAATAAAGGAGCCAGGACTGAAACAAAAACATACTCCTTCACTGAGCCCTGGACACAGCAATGAATTTTTCTTTTTCACACAAGTTTATACTCATGATAGTATTAACGTAAGTTTTAGATGATTGATCCAATATACTCGGCAACTGGGCGAAGAAATAACTCAAAACAGTTAAATCAATTGATAATACCAGCCGTGTTGAGGCTCTGGTCAGCCCGAGAGTCAGCGTGCGCTTTGGCCGGAGTGGTGACCCCCTTTCACGCACCCAGTTAAGTTTCTGCCTGGGAACTCCCTCCCAATCTGCCAGATTCTGGCGTAGAGGTTCATGGTATAAGTAGAATGCAGAAACGTTACAAGGAATTGAGTAATAACATCTTCACTACAGCTAATAGATAGTAGAAGTTATAGAAGAACTTATCAAATTGGAGTAAGCATTCTACAAGATAAAGATAGATAAATGAGCAGGCCTATCCCTTTAAAAATGATAATAAAATGAGCAGAGACCTCTAAATAAAACCCTATGGAAACTAACAAACACCTAATTAAAGTAGGCCTCATGTCAAAAGCTTAAAAGATGTACCAGTTGTGACAAGTTAACTGCTTCCCCCTCACTATTTTCACCACATGGACTACTCTCTATAGTCTGTAAGACAAGAGTGGAAGACAAAGTAGGTTAGATGTAACTACAATGTGACATTCACAAAGCAAATCATTGTTCTTCAAGCCAGCCACACCATACTCAAAATGACAGTGGCTTCCTACCGCTGAGTAGATTGAAGTTATGGATTCAAATATGCCCATGCTCTGTAATAAAAGAATTCAAATCATTATCGTATGTTAAATAAATCGAGAAATTTCAAAGAATGTGAGTAGACATTTAGCCCAATCTCAATTATTCTTAACCGTGGACTTCAAAAAACCAATTGTCCAGAGTCCACCCCAACTATTTCCTTTAATTTTTTCTTTTCTTGATAGGTGAATATTGGTAAGTACAAATTATCCATGCTTGTCTCAAACACTGTCTAGCCCAATAGCTTTGTCAAATTACTTGGTTACATTGAGATAGATGTGAGGCAAGAGAGGAAGAGAGATTGAAATGATAACAAGAAGTGAAGAAAGGGTGAAGTCAGAATGTGGATAAAAGTGAAGTTAAGCCTGATGGTTCATAAAAGGAAACAAACTAAGTAAGTAATAAAATATATGGCCTTAAGCTGACTACATGACTATAGGAAGGTCCAGATGAATGCAAGTTGAGATAGGGGGCTTAGGAACCTTGTCTCAATATCATTTTTCTTTATATACTTATAGCAATATTGATCATTTATTTATAATTTCGATTTTCTTTTAGCTGTGCCAGCACACAGTTTGCTGTGTCTCCAACACACGAAGAAAACAAATAACAATAGATCACCACCAGAATAAGTAATTGATGCAGTTTGTTAGTAGTTGCAGAATAGCTATCAATATAAAGTTATAATTAGCCTGAAACAGTGAAAAACCCTTCTTTTTTTTTTCTTTTGAGTAGAGCGTGATAGTCGTGTTAATAGGCTCAAACTGATAAATCTGGATTCTTTGTGAGAAGAAAACAACTTAGACAAGATGAATACACCTAACTTCTGAAATGTTTTAACAAAAGGTCATGGACTAGGGATTCTTATATAATTTCCATATATTTGAAACACACTCCAGATAACAAGTCCCATGCTGCAATAACTTCATGATGAGTAATGCACAATGGATAGAACACCAATGCTTATTAAAATAATATGATAAAAAGGTAGAAACTCTGTAACACTTCCTCCAGCCGCTATATGGTGGCAAGAGCAGGAGATAATACTACTTCTTCCTTTATTCCTTCAACAAAGGTTCCCTACAAGCATCAATATATAATAAATAACTAACAACAAATTCCAATAGTAAGATAGTTAAAATTTCCAGAATATGGTAAAGTTAAATAATCAAAGGAAGAAATAAATTAGAAATGGAGATTTCTATCACATCCTATGTTTGTAAATGATTCCACAATCCTATGCCACTTTTACTAGTCAGATCTTTACAAATTTGTAACATATAAAAATATGGTTTTATCAGTTTCTAACAAAAATTTTATTTCCTACCAACACCTTAACTGCTTGTGGTCAGCCACAGAAATAAACATCCACCACTCATCCCTGACAAGGGCCATATAGTCTGTTAAATCATAAGGCACCAGTCCAATATTGTACCGCTAATATAATCTCTTACTTAACCAAAGCATAGACCTATAAAGGCCAGAGAAGTGTCGCCAACAGGAAAAAAAAGCAATTAAGTTCTTAGTCAGATAAAGGCAACACATTTAATGTGAATACCAAGAGCGATTAAAAAGTACCTGAAGGTCCTCTCTAATTCTTAGATTTTGTCCTGCTGGATTCAAAAGGTCATTAACAACCTGAAATAAAAGATGCCTTAAGGATAGTAATGTAATTGAAAACCAATGCAGCATGAGAGCTATTAAACAATGAAGATAAAATCAATGAACAACCTGCCATAGCTTTACAAAGACCTGAAATAAATGGCTAATGACATACAGTGCCACTGCCAAGGCTCCAGGATAACAGCAGAAGCATGCAAATAAAGAGATGAAGTTCTTAGTCCCTCCAAGAAATCTTGGAAGGCAGATTCTATTTGTTCAAGTACATTGGTAATTTGACTTACATGTTTCGATTGCTCAAAATACAAATGAAACAAGAAACAAGAACACTGATGTGGGTTTTTATTATTTATTTATTTATTGCTTCAGAGTTGAGTGCGTTCTTTTGGCTTCAGTGTCTGGCTAGTCACACAGTAATGTGGTATAAACCACAGCTTTGAGTAGAGTTCCCCACCTCCCTTGATATCTGTAAATGAGACCACTTGAAAAGTTATTATCCTTGTTTTCTGTAGAGTAGACAATTTTGTCTGCTTTTGATCATATATTTAAGTAGCAGATTGTTTTGGAGGGAGGATATCTTACAAAGAGAAGGGAGGATATCTTACAGATTGCTTTTGATCCCCATGCGCCACTACAGTTTGCCTAAAGGGTTGGCAAGTTGGGCATATGTGGGAGGGAGACCAAAGTCTAATCCCAATTAGAGAATAAAAAAGAATTTGTTGAGAAAAAGAGGGAAAAATAGAGGAGGGTGGTTAATGTTAACCCTTCAAGTGCTATCTCACATACAAATGCTGTTTCGGGATTAAAAAGGGATAGCCACAAACATACAGGAAAATGATAAAATGATATCTTTACTTGTCAAACACACCAAAAGATGTTTCTCACAGTGAACCATGCATAACACCAACAACTCCACATGGCAATATATGGTCCCATTACATTATGGCTAATAAAAAGAAAATCTCAGAAGGTAAGAAAATCTGTAATGGCTATAGTTCAACCTCGCCAACTGCTGTCACATGGCTGTACTACAATGGTAGTTATGGATTTTTACATCCAATAAAAAGATCTTTAAAAAGAATATGAAGAATCCAATCTCACATAAGATCCCACCATGACACACACTAAGGAGAAATTCTCTCTTCCCTGAGTCCGAGATGGGTCAAAGATAGAATAAGAAATCTTTGTGCAGCAACACATTTAACAAAAGAGAAAGCATTATTAACCCCATATAACACTTCTTGAATGCAGATACTTAAAAGTATCCTTATGGTGCTAGGTATAATTCCAGGGACCTCTTGACTCATTCCTGCCATTGCATATTGTCACAATAAGCATATCAGGTACCTATCCAAATTCAAAACTTAAAACTTGTTTTTCACTATATAAGACACTTATCCCACATCATAGTTTAATCAATGCAAAGTTTCAACAAAGGATGTAATCTTCAAGCTCATACTAAGAAAATAGTGCCTTCATAAATTCTAAAATATAACAGAAATAAGAAATAGGTTTACTCATACAGTTTATAACTTGACAATAAATTATAACGCAACAAAACATATGCAGAAGACAACTTTGAAAAGCAAATCATGTGACATCGATAATTTGGCAAGCCAATGATCAAACTTCCACGACCCACTTTCTTCTTTGGACGCTTATGAGATAACAATTTCCCAATCCCCTTTTGACCAAGAAATTAGAAATCCAAATATTTCGCTTATGACTGGCACCCCAAAAGTGGTAAGATCTTTGCCTGAATGACCATATCTTCTCCAGAAAATATGGAAAATGCTCTCAAAAATGTACTGCTACAATCTCTATTTCTACACTACACCAGTCATACCTGCCTAAAGCATTCTCCTGGACTGATAGACAAGGTTCTAATCTAGTAAAAGGGGGCTCAAGGAAGTTCCTTCAAAATCTCAGAAGGTAGAAGTGCAAAGAGAATGAAAAATATCACATTTAGAATCTTAGACTAGGCAATAAAAAGTAGGAAGAAGAACCAGCTGGCAACTGCCAGATTTAAATTTGTTCATCTAAATCCATCCTTACCTGACATATCCCATGGATCATTCCCAAAATATTTCAGACCTTCACCAACTCTCAAGAAGGAACTTTCTACAAATCTCGGGTTTTACTAACCATCCACCTTTTTTTCTTTTTTCTTTTTTTTTTTGTCGCCATCAATATTGCCCCGCACCACAATCTGGCATCCAGTGCAGCCCCAAACCACCCTCATGTCCATCACCACCACAAAATAGGTCCAATTGAGCACTCTCTTGGGTTCAAGAGGATTTTTTTTTCCATTAGAATTGGTTCGTACTTTTACTGATCATGATGATAAGGTCATTGAATTGCAGTACAAATTTGAATTGTTTGCTCACTTGTTGGATGGTTTTTATAGTGAGCTTATTCTGTTTGGAAAAAGTTGATGAAGAATTGGATGCTTTGAATAAGCTTTTCTTGTTATTTGGGGTATAAAGATCCAGTAGCTGGTGCATTTTGAATGGATAAAAAAACAAATACGGATTTGCTCACAGAGTTAATTTGTAACAATCCATTTAAATTATTTTATGTTTTAATTAGGGTTCTAACTGGACTCCTTATGTTTCTTATTGGATTCCTTTTGGGATTTTATATTACTTCTAGGGTTTTGTTTCTTGTTGGATTTCTAGTACCAGGCTATCCTTTAATGAAATGTTTGTTTCCTATTAGTAAAGAAACAAAAATCAATCATTGGGAATGGAATCTTTCTATAGGTGCTACGGCCACAGCAGTAGAGAAAGAAAGATGCATTCTGAATGAGTAGAAATTTATATTACATAAGAAAGGAGGTACGTGAATGACTATCTCACATGCATGGTATGAGTCTTCCCACTGCTTGTCACACCATACGCAAAAATTGTACCTGTGTGGACAGAAAACAAAAATAAATGAAAAAAACTATGGTTATCCACAACATGAAAATCTTCAAAGAAAATTGTTTATACATAGGGATCAAACACGTGTAAACAGTATTAGCCCTCAGTTCTAATGCAACAAGAAAAAAAAGTGACAACACATCATCTTACTAATGAACACCTGTTTTAGGACCTTGACAACTAGCAGTATAACCAATAGCCAGGGGTTAAGCAATAGTCACACTAACTTAAAGTTCAATCTTTTCATAATGAGCAAAAAAAAAAAAATCTGAAGAATTTGAATAAAGAACCAAAACTTGAGAACTAAGATGCATCAAAATATCTTGCTTTCATGAAGCAAAAAATGAAAAAAAGAAAAGGCTACTAAGGAGACTACAAAGGTGGAGGGTGAGGAGGACAGTTTGGTAAAGGATGGAGGGGGACAGAGCTTTTTCTGTTATGGCTCTATATTAGGCTTTGGAGCCAGGAGGTGATTCATCATTCCATGTTGCAGTCATTTGGAATTCTTGGGTGCCATCTGAGATGAGCTTCTTTACTTGGGAGGCAACTTGAGGAAAAGTTCCAATTTTGATTCAAGTAAAGAGAAGAGGGTGGTTAGTGGCAAATAGGTGTTTTTTGTGTCATGAGAAGAAAGAGTTGGTTGACCATATTCTCTTACATTGTGGCAGTGTCAGGTTGTATGGCATCTTCTTTTCTCCTTGTTTGAGGTGTCCTGAGTTATTCCCTCCTTAGTGAGGTGTTTGTTATCAAGTTGGCATGAGGCCTTTGAGGGCAAGAAGAGAAAATATTTGATGAGTTGCTTCTTTGGGTCTTTTTGGATGATTTAGAAGGAAGGAAATGACAAGACTTTTGATGATAAAGGGCAACTAATTAGAGATTCAAGCAAGCTATTCTTTATAATCATTGGGGCCGGTCTAATGTATTTATAGTTCCATGAGTACTTTTTTTTATATTTTGTGGATTGGATAGGGACATCTTGAGGGTGCTACATTTTGTTTGATTCTCTTTCTTTTTGTTAGTGTTGTTGGCATTCTTTATATACTCTTCTATACTTCACAGTGCTATTTTGGTCTCCCTTTTAATACACAACTTTTCTTACCAATATATATATATATATATATATATATATATATATATATATATATATATATATATATATATATATCTCTGCTACATATATATATTGCTCTTATAATGCATTGCTATATCATGCTTTGACTTTTTGACATGTAAAGAAAACTAGGTGGAAGTGCAGATTTTTCTGGAGGGAAAAATACTAAATATAATTGTTTTTTTAATAAGGTACCACTGTGAAACATGATCCAGGTGCACATGAAGCACTTACAAAGTCTAAGTTGGGATGCCGGTTATCTTTCAAGTTTCAGCATTAGTATGAAAACCATATCCTCATATCTTCCTTTACATCATTTTGTTATCTTACGGACTGCAATTTTTAAATTCTTTTTCTTTTTTCATTTTACTGTTGGGTAATGCAACCCTGATTAGACATATTAATATGTTACTGCAAGGTGAACATTGATATCAGAGCACTTATGCATGCAAGAGGCAGTGAAAATTAAATTAAAAAAAAAAGGTGTTCATAATTTACCATTGATGCCCTCCATGGCACCACTGACAATGTGTTGAGACGCAACATCATAGACATGCCGTGTTGTGGTTGTAGGACCAAAAACTCGATCTATAATCACGAAGAAGTATTCAATCAAGATACAGATTTTATGAAGCTAAAAGAGCAAAAAGAATGTCATTTTCAAATCTAATATTTCATGTACTAAGGAGCAATTTAGCCTAACAGAAGAAAAAAAAAGATGATGCAAACATTTAAAAGAATAGCAGAAGCTTTCAGTAAAGCACATTCAACATTGACTTCACATGCGCGAGCTTGAAACAAGCTCAGGTTACAAAGTCTTTTTTCCTTCAAAATCAAATCACTGAAGTTATCATAAAAGAAGCCATTACAAGAGAACAAAGCTTGGAAGACTATATGCATATGGACATTATCAAACGAAGTTTCATGATTGACTTCCACAAAGGCAGAGGGCAATAGTATCACTGACAAGATTAAAAAAATATTTTCTTCTAATAAGTAAGAAGAAAATATATCAGAAAGAGGCGCCGAAAAAGCGGCCCGAGGAACAAATGGGAAAGTTACCCCCCTTACAAAAAGCATGTACAACGCCCCTCAAAAAACACCCTAAGATCCTACCCCCCAATCAATGAAATAAACAAAGGTCGTGGGACCATCCATAAAAAAAACCTTAGTCTCTGACCAAAAGAGATGTACAAAAGAAGACTTTAATCTTTGTATAGACAAAACCTCATCCCTAAATACAATACCATTTCTCTAAACAATAAGATGTTTCTTATAATGTGGGTAAAATATTTAACACAAATAATTAGCACTATTTTCAGAAGAAAGCATGAGGAATGAAAATTTAGAAGTGTTAATTGTTGAAGATAATGTTTATATTGGCTAACTATCAAATAGGTAAATATATGTATACTCTTTATTGTCTTACTATAGTTAGGATACCATCTTGTTTTTCACCTTTCGCCTTGGGCTAAAAGCAGTCACGTAGACTAGACTTTTGATTTCTTTTTTTTTTTGACATCCTGATTACAGGAGTCAATGGCTAATAGTTTGAGCTTTAATTCATGTCAACAAGCCCCTAACAACTCCAATAAGTTTCTAAAGGTGCTCTAAAAATTTGCTTTATTGTCTTCAACATTGAACCTTGAGATATATGTGTTCGAAATGGATCAATGAAAAGAAAATGCCTAATCATTTCATTTGCACTTCCAAGACTGAAAAAATAAGTCTAAGTTTTAGTACAATTATGAGTCTTTTTGCAGTACTGTAATGGGTTCTTCAGTATCTTCTAGTTTCTATTCTACATTTTTTTACTTTTTCTGACCATAAACAGGTCCTTGATCAAAGGAGTTTTAAGAATATTTAACTCCTCTTCAAATATAATTGAAATCTTTGCAGCATCACACTAGCACAATCCATACACAATAAGACAGTTCAAAGATAACACGAGTGTAACAGAATATGTACTGGAATCCAAGTAACATACCATATGCATATGCTATTGATGGATTATGTTCATTTCGCACTATAGTTTCTCCATCTGCATACCATGCAATCTCCTCTCCTTGACGAATTTCTCTTTGACTACTCCAAACACAACCATAATTATGCTGAACGAAAAATGTCAAATTCATAAATACAACCATAAATGAAGACCAGAATAGAGCACCTGAGAGGGCGGAATCGAACTGTAACTGTGACATTTTCTTTCGATCTCTCAGTATCCAAGGGCAAACTTTCTGAGTAAAAGTACTGAGGCTTGCTACGGACTGAAGAGGATGCAGGGGAGCTCTGGCCATCTACTGATGTTTCAAGAAAGTGCTTTGACGAAGATGTTGTAGAAGATGAAGCAGAATTCGCAGCTTTAAAATTTCTTGAACCTGACCTCTTAGATTTTGATCCTTGTCTTGATGCCATTATTGATCCAATTCAATTCTTCAACAAATGAATCAAGACAACTTAATTTTTGAGTTCACCTAGAAACCAAAATCTTCTAAGGCTCTATTTGGTTGCTGAGAAAAAGCAGCTCAGAGCAAAAAAACAGGACGCTACTGTTACCATAACTCTATATATATTTTTCCCCTTGTAGATTTGAACTTTCCATTTCTGAGAAACAAAACAACAGAAAACATGAAAAGAATTATCTTTTCCTTACCTCCATTTTCCCGTAGACAACTCAAGCCACAAACAATTCGAAGAATCGATCAAAACCAACTTCAACGTGGAGAACTCCTCAATAGATTAAAATCTTGCAAACATTCCGTCTACCAAGAAAATGTAGGATAAGGAATGAAATCAAAATCCTGAATCTTAGAAAACTAAATTCATAACTCAACCTCTATTCGCCTTAGCCTAATACACCACAATTGACCTCTTTTCAGTCGTCTCGCTCTTTTTCTCTTTCTAAATCCTAACAATTGGCGATAAAGCCACTAAACTGAGCCCGATGGAGAATGAGTCTCAGTTGGAACCGTGAATCCTTTCCACTTTTCGTTCAAAGCAAAAACAGAAAAGCAAAGACACCGGCATTTCACTTTTTCGCTTTTTCCTGTTTTCTTTTCTCGGTTTTCTCAGCCACCAAACAGCAAAACAGAAAATAAGATTGAGAAAAATTACCTAGAATTACTCAGGCGAGCATTGCGGAAAAAAGAACCGAGATACTGTAGCAGAGCGACAGAGAGCTTTTTATACACGGAGATCTCCTTTGAACTCAGAGATCTGAGATGGCGAAGAAGAAAATCAACCAAATCATCTTCTTCATCATCATCAGTCACACAAAAAGTAAGAAAGAGAAAGAGAGAGAGAGAGAGAGAGAGAGAGAGAGAAAAAGAGAGTGGGAGAAATATTAGAATTTTTTTTAGTTTTATAATTCTATTTATTTATTTATTTAGTAAGATTTTCTCGCTTGCCTTGGAAGCGATGCGCTTCATCAAACGCCAGTGGCATTTTCATCCACTTTTAGAGAGATAGAGAATGAGAAAATATCAACATGTTGCACAGTCTTTCCCAACGTCTCCTTCTCTCTTTCTTAAGTAATTAAAGTTATTATTAATCAAAGTCAGTTATATTATTATTAAGTAAAGTATTTATTTTTTATTTTTTCACAATACTTTCATAATTCTAACGCATGAATCGGAGAGAGAGAGACAGAGAGAGTGGTCGAGACAGCCGACACGTCTGGGGATGCGTACCTACACATGAAGGCGGAGAGGAGACTTGCTGTGCCACGACTGACCAAACCAAAAGAAACGCATCATAGCCGTTGGATCTCAAGAATCGTGAGAGTGTGTACTGTGTACCTGCCGATGACGCGAGTATGGTGGAATAGTGTACGCGATAGAGTATGCTTGGTTGGAATTTAGTGGTCTTTTGTCCTCATTTCCGCTGGCTTAATAAAAAGACAGCAAATATATTTTCATGAATAAAACAAATAATAATAAAGAAAAAAAATCTATATATATATATTTTCTGCTTCAATTATTTGATTAAGATAAGTGGGGACATTCCACCAAAACATAAATCAAAACAAATGCATGTAATTTGCATGGATTGATGAGAACAGCTAAAAGCACGCGATATAAGTAGTCTCGTATAAGAGTCATTTCAAAAAAAAAAAAAAAAAAAGTCTCATATGGGTTAAAAATAGTAGAGGATTATGAGTTAAATAAATATGATAATATCCGATTTTTGGGTAAAGCCTAAAATCAAAGCGAAAAGTGTTTTTAAGTAAATAATATCATATCAATATGAGATTAATAGATTCATTTAAATAATTTGGTTTTAATCATTTTTCTTGACATGCGATCTTGTACCAATACTTTAAAAGTTAAATGAATTAAACTTTCAAATATATAAATGAAAATCAAATATTTAAATTATAAAAAAGGTTTTAAAATCCATGTTTGACTAACTTTCAATATCATGTCAAATAACCGAGTTTCCTAAAAAGCTCAACCTAATTATAAAATTACCTACCACATTTTATTTTCATCATCAATTTTAGTATAAAGATTTATAAAAATAAAAATAAAAAAAATCTTTACAAAATAGTTAAAAAAAAGAAGGGGGTGAAAATAAGAAGGTAAAATTAGGAGGGTACATTTTCAAGGGTGGGTGAATGAAAAGCAGTATATCCGGTATCCACGGCCAGTGACCAACCACCACCTTTGGCTTAGGTTCGGCCTTTATTAGAGAGATAGAAAATAATCGAAAAGTCTGCCCAACTACTACTAATTTTACCAAGAATTGACAAAAACAATGGACGTGTAAAGTGAGTTCACCCATGGGGGAAGCAGGTATTTGAGTCAATAACTTGTTTATTGTGCAGAGTCTAGGGGAAAAAAGTATGTAATGTAGAGAGAGAGAGAAATTCTCACCCAAGCTTTTTTTCTAAGCAATTTACCAGTACTCAATGTGGTGGTGGGCTAAGGGCTTCTCTTCTTTTTTTTACCGAACTTTAATGGTGGAGCCTTCCCCTCTTTTCGCCTTTTTTAACTCTCCTTCAATTCTTCCATAAATTCCTAGCTGTGCCAGGGACCATTAAAAGGCCCATATTAAAATCTTCTGGATGTTGATTACACGTACTCTCCATTCTCCAACGTTCGATAAGATGATTTGATGTCAATGGATTGGATTATGAAGGATAATCTTAGGTCTCTTTTGTTTTTTTACTTAATACTAAATATAATTTTTGTTATAAATAATGTGTAATAGGATCGAGGTCAATAATATCGATGCTTAACGGATATATCGATAATTGGATTTACGAAATATCCAGGAAATATCGGTGGATATTACTACAAAAAATATCGGACACATTAAAATTTTTCGTATTTTAATTATATAGATTATGAGAAATGATTTTATCTTAATTAAGGTAGATTAACATAAAATGGATTAGTAATTATTAAAGCTAAATATGTTATATTTAATACTATTATTAAATATATTATTATGTTAAAGAGATATTATTTATTTGTTTTTGTTATTATTATAAATATTATGCTTAGATAATGAGGGGTCTCTCAAAAAATATTATATATTATAATTTTTAAATTTTTAAATGATATTATTTTATTTTTTCTTTTCAAATTAATATTTGATTTAAAAAATAATATAAGTTATAATCTCAAATAAAAATAAAATAAATAAAATAAGCCCATAAAGGGATTATGAAACGAATAAATAATAAGAGAATATAAAAAAAGTTTACAACGTTATATATAATAAGTCGCAATCAATCGACCCAGTGGTTGGAGGTGTCGTTTCGGGCATTTGGGTGGGTTCGAAGCTTTGTCGGAAGCCGAAGTAATTTTTCGTATTTTGGGACGAGGAAGTCGAAATTTTTGCCGGGAAAATCGGTATTTATCAGCGGAGAAAAGTCGGTGATTTTCTCGATTTTACTTAGATTTTACGCCCTTAGTCGTTTACGTGACAGAAAACCGTTTTTGTAAAATCGACGAGAAGCGATTTTTTTGTCGCTTTTTAATAGTAAAGTGTTCTTCAGCCGGCTTACGTTGGCTTGATGATGAGTTTTAACATTTTAGTAAAAATTAACTACAAATGAAAAAGCGAAATATTATTTTACATTGAAAACTTTTTTAAAAAATTCGATAATAAATCGTAAAATTTTAAAAAAACAAATAAATTAATCTTAAAGCGCTGTAATTTTCGAGTATTAAATAAAAAAGCAACAACAAGCCGGTAAGAAAAATGGCGAGGTCAAAGAGGATCGAAGAAACATGACTTTGGCATCACGAAAGATCCATGCAACCACTGGTTCCCGGAGCAATATTTTTGTTTTGCATTAATATTTTATTCTTGGAAATTTTTATTTTTTTTCCCTTATTCTAGTCCGTGTAGGGTTTTTATCTTATATCCCACTGAAGGAGAAAAGGCTGTCTTTACCAACCACTCATTTAACTAGAGGATTCCTTGTCTTTCCAACTGCTTTTCCTTTCCCCCTTTTGTCCTTTTTCTCTCTTTCAGAATCCAATGCCGGTGTCTGTCTACTGTCTAAAGTGTCTAAGCCCACTGCAATAAGGAGGCATTTTCCCCACTCCTTTTCCTCCACTTTCCCAACATCCAAACGGAGGATAAATATCATCTAAATTGCAATTTTTTTATTGCAGTCTTTTTGTTTTTAGATCTAAAAATAAAAACCATTAGTATCTTCAATACAAGTTTAAAGCTATTTAGAAAGCAAAAAAATTCCTTATTTTGTTTAAGTAAAGATGTAGAAAAACTTATGACAAATAAATAATTATTATTATTATTTTCCTGTAAAGTTCACATAAAGCATATCATTCATTTCAGTTATTTTCAAACACCTAAAGTATTACAATATTATAATATTTTGTATTCATAGAAATTCGAATTTTCCATATGCCTCGTCGAATCTTTAACCATTAAGTTAAGCCTCATTAACTAACACCCAAGCCAATATAATAGAGTTTGGATTTTGGGATAAATAAAGATTTAAAACCCTAGTCATGGGTCCTAGTACTACTTCAAAGTGGGGATATAGTGAAAGCTGTAACGAATATAAGTTTGGAAATATAATATGTTTAAAAAAAAAAATGTTTGTAAATACAACCACCAGAAATTGAATGACCCACGTACACATCCCAGCACCAAATTTGCCCCTCACTTCTCTAGCTTTGAAAGAGGAAGTAACAATTTGGGAAAAAAAAAAATCCAACCGTCACCTAATTGTGATATCTGACACTAGTTTAGGTAAAAGGCAACTCATCTCATATAGGCATATATTTGTTTTTGTTCCTCGTATTGGAATTTGGAACCGTTTTTGTTTCAAGTAACAACTATACCCTATACGAGAAGGTGAGGATGCTTTAGGCCCTGTTTAGTAGGTAGAAAATTTTTACGTTTTCGGCAGTGGCTTTTGGCGCAGGAAAGCGCGTTTAGTTACCGAGAATAAGGCCAACAATTTTGAAAGCAATGGTCGGTAATTTTGGCGTTTATATAAATGTCGACGAGTTCTATCTTTGTTTTAACTGTTTAATTAAATTGAAAGCAACGGGATTTGGTGGATTGAGATAAAATGAAAACTTAGGATTAACCCCAACTACTTACCCTTTTATTAAAACTAAATGTAGCTTGATTTTTTTATATTGATTTCCCTTTGAAAACTTAGGGATTATGAATAATGCTTACTGCATTTAAGCAATTTTAAATTGTTTTTCATTAAGCTTAGTTTCGAAAATGGTTTCTGAGAAAGCAGTTTAACATTCTTTTATTTTGGCCAAAATTGAAATGCAACGTATTTTTAAGAAAATGGCCAAGATTAGAATACATTGAAAATTTTCGTATTACGAATTTTGGATAGAGTTGAAAATTTTTCGAGTGATGGCCATGAAACCTTCTTAGCTTACAAAATAATGAACTCAATTTGTTTTCAATGCAATATATTGGTGAACTTCACATGTATGATTTATGTTGACTGGTGAGGTGTTGCATGCCACCTATATATATATATATATATATTTGGTAGTAATGTTTATGTGAAGATGAATAATTATAGCAGGTAATTTGGCATTCCAATTATGGGTACAGTATCACCAACCACTAAAAATAACCCCACTGAATAGAAAAGAGAATATGCCAAGATCAGCAAGCAATGCTGATTAGAACTACTACCAATCAAAAAGACCCCAGACATATATACTACAACAACCAAGGAATACGACCTGTGTTTAAAAAAATTGCAAAAAGACAGGAAATAGAAAAATAAATGAAGTAGAAGAGGGGTGGGCAAGTGTGAATAGTTAGTTGATGCAGAGTGGTTACCTAATTTTATATGGATTATCGAATAATGAGGTTGACCTTGGTCATGAGAAGAAGATATTTTAAGCTCAATTGCACTGTTGGTGACCAAGATCATCATGAAATTTGTTGAGATATCCCTCAAAGCAAGTAGCTGCTTCAACCCCCAATTATGAGGGAGAGAGAGAGAGAGATCTTTTAAGAGGTTGACCTTGGTCATGAGAAGAAGATATTTTAAGCTCAATTGCACTGTTGGTGACCAAGATCATCATGAAATTTGTTGAGATATCCCTCAAAGCAAGTAGCTGCTTCAACCCCCAATTATGAGGGAGAGAGAGAGAGAGATCTTTTAAAAGTAATGATCTAAAAAGCTGTAGAGAGAGAGAGTCAATGACTGGTACAACCAATACAACCAAAATAAGCAAAAATGATATTAATTAAAGCAAAAGAATCTCTAACTTTTCTGAAGTAGGGAGTAGCATTATAAGTATAATTCGCTATGATAGGTGTCCCTGAAAATGATTCCCTTCCCCTTCCCCTTCCCCTTCCCCGTCCCCGCTGGGGTCATCAATACTTGACAGCAAACAAATGTTGGGAGTGCAACAAAACCCCAACCCCGGCCCCCATCTGCTGACGTGTTCGATGTGTGGAAACAACACCATACAGAAGGCAATAATAGTAACCCAGCTTCGATTTATATACTGGAACAGAAAAATGCACACCACTTCGACCTAACCCAAAGGTCACAGTTTGATTAACCCAAAATTTAAAGCCTAGAGGGGGCATGGGAGCTTTGAGGTTAATGTCTTCAAGTAAAGCCCCTCCCCCAAGGGAGATGGCTACACATCAACCAACGGCGGACCTCTCATTCTCACACTTGGTGACATTTTTTTTAGTGTTTCTTGATGCAAGCAAGTACTGTATGATGGATACTGGAAAGAATCTATTTCCTTATCAAATGGGCCTACTAGACCCACCCCTAAGTTCCATCTATTCTGCGTGCCTGCCTGCCTGCCTGCCTGCCTGCCTCAACTCAACGGTAACCTTGAAAACGAGATTACCCAGTAATGGGAAGACAGATTACTACGGTCCCCACTCTAAGCAAAAGTTGAACAAAAAGACCTCATAACTGAGAGGCAAACATATTAATAACTTAACCATGAGACCTGTCTTTGCCTTTGCTTGGTGTGAAAAATACTGCATGCATGGCTTAGGCACTAGGCAGTGAAAAGTGAAAACCCTCCTTACCTACCCGCCTTCTTCTGCCATGGTCGGAAAAAAAAATAAAAAAACTTCATTTCGAGGTCACTTCACTTCACTTCACTTGGGGGGGGGGGGATGGGGATATCTATCTTATTTTCATAGAGAAAGGAGGTTAGAAACTTAGAACATCAACCACCACCACGAGTTTTAGAGAAAGGAGGTTAGAAACTTAGAACATCAACCACCACCACGAGTTTTAGACGGAAATAAAGCGTTTGGAAAAAAAAATGATTAAGTTAGTTTGAAAGGCAAAATAATAACCAAAATAGTTCGTAATCTGGCTATGCATGGCGATTAGCGATTAAATCTATATAATTAATAATAGTTAATGTCAAGCGAACCACTTCACTAATGGCTGAGAATCTGTAGAAATGACTTGCGATAGTATACTGTGCATTTCATTTCGGTAATGATTCTGAATGAAGTGGCAGATTCACTTCTTAAAGCGTATTTGGAAAAGCGTGGGTTTAAAATTTTTTGACTTTTACATCAATCGCGCGTTTAAGTTGCGAAAATCCGTATGTATTTGCTTGGCGATTGGTCGGCCGAAAATCTGAAAATCACTTGTATAAAGAGCAAAAATGCAACACGTGTTTTGCGAATGTCATTCTGTGATGAGGTATACGGTCGCCGTGAAAATATAAGATAAGGATCAATCCGTATAAGTTTATGCATAGCCCTTGTTTTTACCGAAACCCGTGCGTGCGTATTTTACAAAGATAACTACATTATACAAATGCCATTTTAAGCTTTTTCTAGTTTTAATTCTGCGTTATCTTATATATAATCGCCTTCTGTGATGCAGGGCGAGAGGATCTTGGAAAGATCTTTCGGCCGGCCTTTTGCACGAAAAATTATTTTAAAAGCGGCTTGTGGCCGGCAGCCGGTGAAGTCTTATAAGTTACAAGCTGTGTCTGCTCATTTGTACCTCCCAATATGAAAATGCAATAAATGGTTGTAAAGTGTTTATGAAAGCGAGTTTTCTTTATAAGCAGATTAAGCCCAATTAAAGCTGTTCTGTTCTTGAAAAGCGTGGCCATTTATTTCTTGCGATGCAGCTTATTTATCTTCAGCGCTGTTCGGTGGTGGTTAATATATGAAAGTCATCTTTGTGTCAGTGCGCAAACCATATGGTAGTTAAATCTTGCCAGAAGTGATGCGCCGGGCGCCGGGCGCAGCGTCGGTGGTGAGCGCCGAGCCTGCGTTAAGATGGTCGGTGAGCGCGAGGCGGGATCTGTATGCGTAATGGGCGCCGGAGCCGAAATCTTGGTGGGGAGGCCTCGGGCCAAATGGCCTCGTCGGTATGTCTTTAAGTCATTGTATTTGTATATCTTTATCGAGATGTGCGACCATTTCATTTATATAAATATATCTTTGAATCCCCAGCACGGAGTGGAATGAATGATATGGATAGTATCAGTGTATCTAAGTAACGCCTTGTGTGATCAGAAATGTCGTGGGACCCGTTTGTCTTAGTCCCAGGGTTTTCTTCAAGTGGGGCCAAAGCTGTCTCTTAAATGCGAATCTCGAGCACAGCAGTGTGATTGGGAGGAGGTAATAAAAAATCTTTATAAATCACATATTTTAATGACTCTGACACTTACAATTCATGACTTTCGTTTTAGAAAATGATTTTGAGATCTGCGCTTTTCCTCATTACAATTTAACAGAATCTTTGTCGGCCAGCTCACAGATTACCGTCGGATCTTCCAAAATCGGCCTGCATAGCCGTTCAGTGCGAATGCGCCGGTTTAACGTTTTAGCATTAAAACGTCTGTGGAGACGAAATATGGTATATCGAGCGAGCTTTGATTATGGCTTTGCGTCTTGATCAGATTCGATATGGGCGTTGATAATATGATGTGAAATTGTAAAAATGTTAAATACCAGAATTAAATCTTGCGTAAAAAGTATCTGTTTAGTCATTTTGAGCAAGGAACTTTTCCGTATAGTCTAAAAATCTTGAAACGTTACGAAAATTACGATAAGGCTGTACATTCTGATCACGAAATTCCAGTCAATGTCAATCAACCGGTCAAAATTATTTTTGTTGTCTGACAGTCACGAAAATTCACAAAGTCACTACTTCAATCCCCAAAAATTTTGAAATTTAAAGTTCTGACGCTTTTCTGGCTCCCCAAGAAAATTCCAATGAATTCATGCTTGCTGAGGCGAAATATATGATTAAATGAATTTTCTATTTTAAAGTTTGTGAATTTGGACATGTTAGTGCGCATCTTGAAACTTCTTAGCGTGTCCGATTTGCGCCCTAACCCCGACAACTCTGGTCGATTTTAGACAAATCGAAGAATCGAAAAGAGAGAAAATAAAAAACGAAAACGTCTCCTCGATTCTCCCTCCACGCTCTGCCAAATCCGCCCCCTGCCATTTTGATATTTATCCTTTTTGTTTTTCTTTTAACACTTGTGCTCAATTATTATTTGGATAATTAATTCCCCATTCTTTCATTCGAATCATTTTTAATAGAAAAATTTTATTCTACACTAGTGAATATTCTTTAAATATTTCTTGAATTTTGAGATTTTAAAATCTCGTTTAATTCATTCTAAGCAGGTCGCAGAAATTCGTAAAATATTATTTGTCTGCAATTTAAAAGCTTTCGCAGGATTCCCAGATTTAGCGAGACGAACACTTGTGTGTCAGTTTAGATCATCAGAGATCTGAAGAATTCGAGGCTTGCAGTATTTTGGTAATTTATTATTATTATTTTCTTATTTAAACTTGAATTAATTATACTTTATTACTCTACTTTGTAATTGTAAAAGTCTGCTGGTATTTGAAAACTTTATAATTCGCTACTTAAGCCGATTTTCAAAGTGATATGGCGTAAAATAATTAAAGGAAGTCGCGGTCTTGACTTACGGTTACACATCTGGAGTACGCCTCTCGGAATGAGGGTGTTACAAATCTTACTCATGAAACGTTTCGTCGCCGAGAATGAGCAAAGCTAATAACGAGGATCGTAATCGGTGAGCAGTAAAGGGATATTATTCTTAGCATCGGAGCCTCGACACAAGTGTAGCCTCTTTAATCCCGTGATTCCCCAGCAAAACTTGTGGAATGTGTATTCGCAAATCTACTCTACGTGATCCTATATCTTGTGGCGTTTTGCTCCTTATAGGTCGAATTATCCTTTAGTTCTCTTGGTGATCTGAGTGCATGGGAGGGATCGGAATGTACTTTTCGCGAGCGTGGATCACGTAAACGCATTATGAACCTTAAACGACTACGGAGGAAGGTCTAATCTATACTCTTGGTCAGCTCTGGAAATAATAAGTATGGCGCATGTATCACGGGGCGCTCGGCTCTAGCGTCTTCCAAATCGGGGACACCTTTCAAGGAAACTTTGAGAAAGACCACATGCAATCACGTCGTTCAGGCAAATGAATAGTGATCGAACCGAGTCAGGGACGAGACCTATATATATCTGGACTCTTTACGAATAATTATACATTGGTATATCGAGTCTTATAATATATCAAGGAATCGTATCTGAAGTCGAAATAAAACTACCCTTTGTAGTGGTGTTTATAGTGTCGGATATACGATGCCAAGTCCCAATTTACGTATTAGCTATCTGATTACGATTGCGATCGAGAGTGCGGAGCCTCCCCGGTGATGAACCCCTTTCGTGTGTTGGCCTTGAAGAATGCGGAAGTGCCGGACGTGCTTACCATGTCTCTGCGGATTAAGCGTCTTCAAGGCACTGCGGCAGTGGGGCTATACAACGTGTGTATGCCAGGTTATAATAAGAGAGCGTATAACAATAGCGGTGTCAATTTCATGCGTTAGGATAATGGACTTATCTGAGTAATTATGCTTATCACGGACTTATGCTTCTGACGGACTTATGCTTACAGCGGACTTATGCTTATTCTTCTATAAAAGTACCGTAGGTACTACACGAATTCATTGCGGAGAGTACCCGTGATCTTCTTTGGGCCGTATATTATATTACGGGACTTATATGTTTATTGGTCTCATAGTAGGGTTACAAAGCTTACTGCTTGATGAGAATTACGATGCGTATTACGGATGAGCGATACACCATAATTTCCTCTTGTTTATTCTTGATTATTATCATATAATTCTTGGGATACCCTGAGACCCATTACTAATAAGCGATGTAAAGACACATCATAATAATATCAAAGATATTATACGATGCAGGAAGCGGATTTCAGAATCACAGGCAGTGCCATAACCACCATTCAGACGGGAGTGCCACGCAGCGCAGACCGAGATGCTGGAAGTACTAATCGGGTGTAGGGCACTAACGGGAGTCACTTAGAAGTACTAATCGGGGAGTCTTAGAGACACTAACTTGAGAATCTAGAAGTACTAATCGGGACAGAAGTGCTATGTCGATTAATGGCGATCTGGTATTTTTATAATTATATGAGTTCAGTAATTTACTGTTTTAGAATATGGCATTCTTAGCCACATTATGTGTTCATGACAGATCGTATTTCATATACGGGTAAGGTATGATGCGTATATAATCACCTTAATCATGTATTCTTGTTGTCTTCTACGAGATCTACTTTATCCGAATTGGAATCGAATCCAATCGGATCCATTCAAACTAAAGTTGGCATTTTCATGCCCGGCTAGTCGATTCTGGGATTTTACCAAGTACAGATTGTAATATTTATTTTCTAGTGCCTTGTCTCGATGTTGGCACTGGATATTTGTACTATTTTAAAGTTAAGGTCTTGGGGTTGTCCGAGCTGGAATCCATTCGGGCCGGCTGATTCGTCAGAAACAGAAACGTTTGCTACATGATCCAGCGATGCGGAAATGGAAGCACACATGGCCCCACTCAGTGAATTTTGAGCTATCTAGAATCAGAATTTGGAGATGCCTATAAAATATATTTGGTTCCTTGAAGTCTATTTTACGTAGCCACTTGAATCGCTCAATCGGAGAAGAAATGAAGCGAGTTATGGCCAAAATGCCCAGCCCCAGGTCAAAAGCCCGGGAGCAGTGCGATCCCTACCGGTAGGACTTTAGTTCTACCAGTGGGACTTGGCCAAATGACCGGTAACGATATTCTACCGGTGGGACTTGAATCTACCGGTAGAACTCAAGTGCCCAAATTAGATTGGTTTTCTCCCATTTTCATGCCTTATCATCCTTAGATCCTCTATGCATCCTTCATCAAAGTAACATGGAATCATAAAAGGCTGTGAAAGCAGCACCAATTTGCAAAGGAATACTAGGATTCATACCAATTTTCTTGATTCACAAATCCTTGGAATTTTGGAGGATTCCATATCTACTCATTATGAACTAGGGCTTTTAGTAAACTTCCTTAAATCTAGAGTTATAATGTTTTACAGCAAAACCACAGAGATGGGAATCAATTTAATGTTCAATGGAAACCTGGCAATACATACTGAGTAGTGCTATCTAAAACATGCTAAAATCCATAGTTTCCATACGAGGAATTGAAGTATCCATATACCTTGGATTTGCTCCCTCCTTATCTTCTTCTTTCCCTTCTTCTCCTTCCTTTCTCCTCCTCCGTAGGCTTAACGTTTGGAGGCCAAAATGCATTTTTGGTCTCCTATATCTTTTATAATAAGGGTTTTTAAATTATTTAGCATTCCCAGCCATTATTTCCTTAATTACATTACAATTCTCATTATTTATACTTTGGCCTCTAATTATATAACCCATGTCTTTGATGTCCCTCTTTGGACAAATTACCGGTTTGCCCTTATAATGTGTCTGACTTAGGAGTTTTTAAGTTTCTATATTTTTCGCGAGTTAATTTACGAAAATTTTAATTTATGTCTATAATCTGCTGCGCGTGTTGAAAACAACCCGAGGTGTGTTTCGAGGGTGTTACAAATTCCCTTAAAATAAATTAGTCCTCGAAGTGCACGAGCGAAAATTTGAGGGTATTGTACCCTCATTATGGGTCCCAGTTTCCCATCAATAAGCTTCTTCCATGCCGTGATGTTGCCAAAGCACTTTTACGGTGGAACTTGCTTGTTTAAATGGCTGTCTTATTTCACACGATCTAGAATAGCTTTTCGACTCTTATCAGTGAAATCTTCTTGTCTTGTATATCTTGAGCGTAATATGTGCGATGGGTCGAGGAAGCGATATCTCTGAAGCATAGACACATGGAATACATCATGTAATTTGGCTAACTCCCGGAGGGAGTGCCATGATGCAGCCTCTGGTCCAATTCTTTCTAAGACTTCATAGGGCGATGAATCGTGGACTCAGGTTCCGCTCGCCACAAGCAGATATCTTTTTCCATGGAATCTTTAAAAGCGGCTTTATCTCCTACTTCATACTCTATGTCTTTTCTGCAAATTAAGCATTATAAGACCTTTGTCTATCACGGTGACTCTTAATCTCTGCTGAATAATCGAACTTTTTCTTAGTGTCTTTAGCTAATTCGGGGCCAGATAATCTTATGCTCATTCATCTACATCCCGACACGTAGGGTTCTACATGGAGTCTTCCATACAGGCTTCATACGGGGCCATGCAATCTTGGATTGATAGCGTTGTTATAGGCAAATTCATGAGTGGAACGTTACTTATCCCAACTTCGAGGAAAATCTAATACGGCCCGAAACGCTGTCTTCTAATGGATCACTCTTTAATTTGTCCATCGAGTTTTGTGGATGGGAGCGGTGCTAGGGCAATCCACGTGCGAGTGTAACTCTTTCCAAAACCTTGCGTAAATCGAGGATCGCGAGTCGGGACACTATATCGATGCGGGAATGCCATGTAATCTAACAATTTCATTCACATGAGTCCATTTAAGCGATCCGTAGATCGAGTAGTCGAATCGATAAAAAGTGAAGCGAGACTTGGTCATTAAATCATTGTGCAGTTGCATCATGTTTCTTTTGGGTGAGGGGAAAACCGGATAAATCCCATAGTTATGTTATCCGCTTCCATTGGGAGTGGAAGGGTTGATAAACGGATGGTACTTGGTGTTCGCTTTACTTGGCGACACGTGAGACCTGCCCGCATACTCAGAAGTATCCTTTTTCATCCCTCGCCACCAGTAGGACTGTTTCATAACCTGGTACATTTTACTACTTCCAGGATGCATGGTAAAAACAGTATTGTGGCTTTCACATAATATTTTCTTTTTCAATTCCATATCATTCGGTACACATAATATGTTCTTGTATAACAAACCTCCACTTCCATCTATGGAAAATCAGTCTTGTCTCGATCTTTTGACCGGTGAGCAATTCTTGTAACTTGTCATCATTTTTAAGGCATTCACTATTATTTGTCTTAAATCGGAATTATCACATTCAATTGAGCCAACAAGGCTCCATCGGGTGCAAATCTCAATCATAATCTTTCAAGGTCGGAGCGAGGAAATCAATTTCCTACTCCAAGGCATACGCTACTACATTTGCTTTCACGGAGTGGTAATCAATTGCTCTGATCATAAGATCTTTGACAATTCCAACCACAGAAGCGTTGCCCTCGAGTTCAAATCTTTTGAGTTAGCAAATATTTTCGAGACTCTTATGATCGGTGAAAATTTTACATTTTTCTCCATATAAATAGTGTCTCCAAATTTTCAAGCGAACACTGTTTGCTAACTCCAGTCATGCGTGGGATAGTTTTTCTCATGCGGCTTGTGCACAGAGAAGCATAAGCCACCACTTTCCCATCACCGCATCATCACACGCATCCCGAGCCTATCCTCGAAGCATCCAGCTGTATCTTTACGTAATCCCTACCGAAGTAAGTGAATCCATACTGGTGCTTCAACCGATGTTCTTTTAATTTTTCGCTGGATTGGCACTTATCATCGATCAAATTCCTCCTTTAGGAGTAATCTTGTAAATGAGGATCTTTATATTGAAAAGCCTTGTACAAATCTCAGATAATAACCTGCTAAGCCCAAGAAACTTCTTATCTCGGTTATGTTCCGAGGAGGTTGCCAATTCACAATTGCCGATTTTCTGGATCCACTCTCTGATACCTTCTAGCAGATCTAATATGGCTAAGGAATGGCCTTCCTTAAGCCCAATCACATTACTTAATTTGTAAACTCATGGATTCTCTCAGTTTGCAACACTATCCTCAAATGGTGTTCATGTTCGTGTGCATCTTTAGAATACACCCGAGATGTCATCAATAAATACCCTTGACAAATTGATCGAATAGAGGCGGAAAACCACATTCATCAAGTCATGCTTATTTGGGCATTAATCCGGCCGAATGGCATGACGAAAACTCATAGTGGCCATAACGGGTTAAAAAATTTCATTTTTGGGGGACATCAACCCCTCTTACCGCGAAGGTTGATAATATCGATCGCAAGTCTATCTTGAAGACACTTGCTCCTCTCAATTGATCAAATAAATCTTCTATTCTTGTGCGGTACTTATTCTTAAGCATTTACTTTGTTATTTGCCGTTAGTCGATACTTTATCAGAAGAGTGCCATCTTTCTTCTTAACAAATAAGCTTGGCCTTTTTATGGTGGCTTCGGTCGAACAAAACGTATCCGATAGCTCTTGTAGTTGAGTTTTCCAGCTCTTTTAGTTCAGTTGGAGCCGCTGCGGTAGTGCCCTCGAAATAAATTCGTTCTGAACAACTTGATAGAGATACACTTCTCGTTAAATTGGTACTCCTGGTAATTCTTGGGAAACACATCGGAAACTCCTGTCACGGGGAATATTTTCTAAATTTACTTGTTCTCTTTTTGAATTAAGAATCAAAGCCAAAAAGGCTTCTAACCTTTCGAGCGTGCGGGCTTTCATAGCTGACATAATTTTCGGCACTGATTCAGATCGGATACCCTGTATGGTTACTTCTGACAGGTCAGGACATTTAAGCAAAACTCTTTTCTTATCACAGTCAACTATGGCCTGATGTTTGGATAACCAATCCATTCCCAAGATCAAATCAAACTCATGAAAAGGCAAAGCAATTAGATCAACCGGAATTCCTTGTACTGGACCGACCCAAAGGAATGATTATTCTTATACCACGGTTGACTTCGCTGCTGTGCAGGAGGACTTGTAACAAGCGAGGTCATAATCTGCAGCTACATTGCGGGTAGTTTATGGCTCATTTGTTTTCATGCATATATATGAATGTGTAGGCAGGATCAATTAAAGCATAAAATCCCAATATCAAGAGAGTGAATGTACGCGATAACCACAGTATGTCTAGGATCTTCTCGAGCTCTCATCGCATAGCTCGTCTTTGGCGGCCGGGTAATGCGAGAGGACGACTTGTCTCGAAGCGTACCTCACACCCTTACTGACCACTTGATCCTTTACCCCTACTGCAGGTATTGGAGTACATGTGACCCTCCTCTGCCACTTCCCTTGAGGATTTAGAACTTCCCAATCCTCGCGGACAGTTGGCTATCACGTGCTCTGTACTCCCGCATCGAAAACAACCTCCAGTTACTCGTCTGCAAATACCACTATGATAATTGTGGCAATGTGGGCATCTGAGGCTTTCCTCTTGTCGGTTGAGATGCCTGCGTGAAACTTTGTGTCGCAGGTCCTTGTCTCCTACCCCTTGTATTTGGACCTCTTCTTGGATCAACTTGTGACTCTCTGAGTGCTTTTCCCCGAAGAGGAACCCACTCTTGAGAACTTTTTCTCTTTCTTTCTTTCTTGACTCTTAATTCAGATTTCTCAATTTTTATAGCCGCTTGCACCGGCTAATAAAGTGGCCAGTTATAGCAATGCCAGTGTGAGTACCTTTTGATAGATTCATGAAGGCCCTCCTCAAGTATCCACACTGAATTTTCGTAGAGGCCAGTTCAGTGCATATTCTGAGAGCGGCTGAATTCTGCTCTCATATTCGACCCTTGTCGTTTTCCTTGTCTTAGAGTGAAATTTCTTCCATTGACTCCCTTGTAATCATCGGTGACATGCCGTATTAAACTCGTGGCCAGTAGTCCCATGCTTGGATCTGGGATTAGTCGTTTCTCAAAACCAACTTCCACCCTTGCAACAATGAAACGCACATGATCTTTTTGGTCCATCGGATACTCTGCTTAATCTAATACTCCTTTCAAGTTTTTCTGCCAAAACTCTACTACCGGATTCTTTCCATATCACTTGTACCATGGAATTCTTCCACTCCATGTTTCATTGCATCACTGGAGCCTGCAAGCAAGTGAGTCGATCTAGGACCCTTGCCATATCCTTCGAGAGATTTTACCAATGCTTCGCTCGGGCGATTTTCATTCATCGTTGACTTATTTTAATTCGGGGCAGATGGATCCAAAGGATTGACGCCAAATTTGCTTCATCAACACTCTTCGAGGTGGATCCATTCTAGACAAATAAAAATGTAACAAAGACATCCGCATTAGCCAACACATTCTATGAAAAAGTACCAAAGCAACATTCTCTAAAACGCCTAAACCTAGCCTCGAGTACAACTTGTCACGTCCCGATTCCCTGTACCCGACCAATGATACGTGTGTACCCCAAATATAATAAGCATATAACAATAAATATGGTATCAGACCTCATGCATTCAGATAATGGACTTATACAAGTAATTATATTTATCACGGACTTATGCCTACGACTGACTTATGCTTACAACGGACTTGGCGCTTATTCTTCCATAAAGTACCTGTGAGGTACTACATGTGTTCATTATACTCATACCTGGGAGGTACTATCGGACGATATTGTATTGCTGCATTTATATGTTTATTCAGTTCCCAGAGGGAGTTGGCAGAGCTTACCTTATTCAGAATTACCCAGACAGATATGTGACGTAACGATATAATTATAATTTCCTCTTGTTTATTCTTCTTCAGATTATTATCATATAATTATCGTGGATACCTGCATTTCAAGATTTCAATAAATTGTAAGATACATCAAGTAATAATATCCAAAGATATTATACAAAGATTGCGCGAAAAGCAGGATTTCCGTATCATGTAACCGGAGTGCCATAACACAATTCAGACAGAGTGCGTGTAGAAGACTTAATGTGATGGAGTACCGGCATTTAATTTCTCGGGGAGGCCGATACCTGGGCCAGGAGTACCGGTTATTTCAATCGGGAGGCCGAGTACTAACAGGAGTACCTGGCACACCCTCAGAGTGCCGAGTACTGGGCCAGGAGTACCATACTAATCTCTCGTGATGTGAAGTGCTATGCCACTAATAGCCGATCTCGTATTTTTATAATTATATGAGTTCAGTAATTTACTGTTTTAGAATATGGCATTCTGAAATAAGCATTATGTCTATGATATCGTATTTCATATAATGGTAAGGTATGATGATATAATCACAATTTTAATCATGATTTATTCTTCTCTGAATCTACTTTATCCGTGAATTGAATCAACTAATCGGATCATTCAAATTCAAAGTTATGGCATTTTCATGCCAACTAGTTTCCGCTTACCGATTTTACTAAGGTACAGATTGTAATATTTATTTGGTGCGCCTTGTCTCGATATTTGGCACTGGATATTTGTACTATTTTAAAGTTATGCTATGGTTCATTCCAACTGAATCACCCCATTCGAGCACCGAAACTCAAGTTACGTCCTCAAATAACTCGTATCACTCTATGACTCAATCGATGCAGGAAATGGGCCTTGCATACGGTCCCACTCTCTTAAAGTGAACTTTGAGCCATTCTAGAACTGGCACCTGAGATGCCTATAAAATATATTTGGTTCTCCTTGAAGTCTATTCAGAGCACAGCCACTTGAATCACTCAAATCGAGAAGAAATGAGCAAGCATGCCAAAATACTAAAATCGGTCAAAACTCAGAACAGAGAATGGGGCCCCACCTGCAGGATTTTAAGTTCTACTCTGCAGGACTTGGCCAAAATGACTAAGACGATATTCTACCAGAGACTTCCACCCCACGCTGTAGAACTTCTCCTAAAAGTGCCCAAAATTGGGTGGTTTCCTCCCATTTTTCATGCCTTATCATCCTTAGATCACTCCTAATGCATCCTTCATCAAAACTAACATGGAATCCCCTCCGCTAACTCCACCTACAAACACTTTTTAATTTTGCAAAGGAATACTGGTGGATTCATACTAATTTTCACCTAATTTTACAAATCCTTGGAATTCCTTGGAGGGATTCTATATCTACTTCATTATGAACTAGGCTTTTCAACCAAACTTCCCTTTAAATCTAGAGTTATAATGTTTGTTTAGCAAAATCTTGTAGAGATGGAATCAATTTAATGTTCAATGAAACCTCAGCAATACATACTACAATTTTTTATACCAAAAATACGTTAAAATCCATAGTTTCATATCAAGGTCAAGTATCCATACCTTGATTTGCTCCTCCTTCCTCTTTCTTCTTCTTTCCTTCCTTCCTTCCTTTCTCCTCCTCCTCCTCCCGTAGCTTTGTTTGGAGACCAAAATGCATTTTGGTCTCCAAGCACCTCTTTTATAATAAGGGTTTTTAAATTATTTAGCATTCTAGCCATTAACTTTCCTTAATTATATTACAATTCTCATTATTTATACTTTGGCCTCTAATTATATAACCTATGTCTCGATGTCCTCTTGGACAACGATGTTTTGCCTCTCTTATAATATGTGGCTAACTCCGAGTTTTTAAGTTTCATTTTCAGCACTTCACTTAAAATTTTAATTTATATCTAAAGCAAAATACTTTCAAACATGCTTTGAAAAACAACCAGGTGTGTTTCAAAAGTTACACTACGCCCACTTTAAACTCCGAGATTCTCACGCTTCTCATTCCGCATAACTTTTCGTCATTCACATCTGGAGTCCGTCTCATAATCCTGATTTTATCTGGCGTGAATTGCATTTCAATCCTGGGTCATTAGTTTCTCTCTCTCCATTTCATCCCAAAGGAGGCTGAGTACGACACTCCGCCTGCATACAATGCCTCCAAATGGAGCCATGCCTATGGCCGGATTGATAACCCATATCGTAGCGCCATCAGATAAATGCACATCCCTTCCTTTAAACTCTATTTACATGCTCCACATATCCTCTAAAGGCCCTCGACAGCGCCCTCTCCGACCGACTCCATCACCGAGGGATGGAAATGTGGCTAAAGCAAATCTGAGTCCCCATGGCATCCTCGTGAACCTGACTGCAACCGATGTGAATCGTCCTTGGCCCGAGACATCGACATAGAACACCCATGTAATCTAACTATCTCCTCCATATAATCGGGCCAACTTGTCCAACGGGTCATCATTACTAATCGAGGAAACGCAACATTTTTGGGTCTATCCACTATCACCCATATGGCATCGTGGTTGTTCCAGTTCCCTGGCCCAGAACAACTATAGTAATCTTATCCACTTCTAAGCGCGTGAACCGGCTACCGATCTTTCCCCGCGGCCGGTAAGTTCCGCTTTTACTCGGTTGTAAAGTTAGGTATCCGGATACGCAACTGCACCCTTTCATGTCCCTTCCCACCAATAATGCTCCTCGCAGGGCGATACACCTGTGCTATTGCGGTACGGTATTATACAAGAGTGAGCCTCTTCCATGATTTCCTTTTAGTTCACGGCAAGCCGTGCATATGCCATCTCGACTCCCCTCTAACTATTACGCCATCGCCTCCGATCCGGAACTCGGCTCTACCACCCCAATCTCCGCTCAACTTAATCACTATCTCCTCAAACCCGGTCCCGACCTTCCTGACATCTGATCCACAAGAAGAGGATTTAACATAAATGATGCCAATAATGTCCCTGGTCAACACCGTAATCGAACTCCCAAAGATCTCAACTCTATCAACAAACTGGAGATATACTATCTCTGGCAGATAAGCATAGAACCCCTCCGGCTTCCATATGCACTCCGCCACTACATCGCCTTCCCCTCGATGGTACTCTAATGCAATCATAATCCTTAATCAATTCCAACCACGGCGCGCCTTTCTTGCCAGCCTTCCTGAAAGAAGATATATTGCGTGCTCTTAAGGACGGTGAATATCCGACAAGGAACACCGTATAGATAATGTCTCCGCATCTTTGTGAGCGAAACCACCGCTAGTTCTAAATCATGGTCAGAAGTTCTCGCTTGCATTTTAGACCGACGAGCCATAAGCCATCACCTACCATCCCGCATCAAAAACACACCCTAACCTTTGTCCCGGAGGCATCAATATATACCACATAACCGTCCCCCCGACGAGTGCTAATACCTGAGCTGCCGCCAATCTCTCAAGCCCCCAAATTTCTCCCTCAGAAACTATGCCGGCAGAGGCATCTCGACCACCCGGAATCACTTCGATCCTTTTCATTAGATTGGTTTCACCCAAAAAGGTTATCTCGAAAATCCATCAACAAATTCCTGTAATAACCCGCCAACTAAGGAAATCGCGAACTCGTAAACATTCTCAGGGGCGGCTCACTCACTATAGCCTAATCTTCCGAGGATCCACACTAATACCTTCCTCGCGAAATGATACTTCTACCCAAGAAAGCCACTGGTCTAAACTAAAACGCACTTACTAAACTTAGCGTATAATCGGCGCCTCTAAGAATCTCGCAATATCATTCAAGATGCTCCTCGTATGTTCCTCCTCGAATCGCCCGAGTACACTAGAATGTCATCAATGAATACTTATCACAACTTCATCTTAACACGGATCACCACCTCGCTCAACAACCATGAACGCAAATTGGCATTAGTCAATCCGAATGGTATCGCAGGAAACTCGGGAGGACTGATCTCGCTCAAGGCAAATTTTAGAAACATCATTCTCCCTTAATTCTCAACTCGATGGTAAAGTTCTCGACCTAGGTCAATCTTAGAATATACCCTAGATCCATGCAATTGGTCAAATAGCTCATCTATACGAGGGAAGCGGATACTAGCTGCGATTGCGCCCGAAGGGATTCAACCGTCTATAGTCTATACACAACTGTAGTTTCATCTTTCTTCTTTACGAAGAGAATCGAGCTCCCCACTGAGGTAATTACAGGCCTGATGAAGCCTTTGGCTTAGCAATTCCTCCACCAGGCTCCCAATTCTTTCAATCACTGCATTCCTCGTATGAAGGAATGGATATCGCCTTACCCCGGAACTAGTCTAATAACGAACTCACTTCTATCCCGGCAACCCGAAACATCATCCGAAAGACATCCGAACTCTTGACTATGGGGATGTCTTCCATCCTCCGTGTCCCTCTTGCCTCCTATCCACTACAAATGCCAATAACTCCCCGCAACCTTTCAAGCATTTTCGGCTGGTCATGGTATTAATGAGACTAGGCGATCTCTTCCGATTCCCCGAATATCACGCCGGGTTCCTTCCGCCGAACCAATCTTACTTCTTTCTTATAGCAATCTATGGTGGTTTCTATGCCCGATAACTACCCATACCAAGATTATATCGAAATCACGGATACCTAACACTATCAAATCCGGCCGAAAATCCTTATTCGATCACCAATCTACTAATACTCGAACTATCCTTTCTGATGTCATAGTATCCTATCGGGTAATTTAGAACTACCATACGACCATCTATAGTCGACTCTATCCGTGCCTCTGAATGGTACCGGAATAAATGAATGAGTGGTTCTCGTCCACCACGCATACGATCAAGATCGTAAAACTAAAACATACCAAGAATCACGTCTTATGACGATCCGCCTCCCGGCCAGGATCAGAATACCCGAGCCTCGAGCACGAGTACCACTCGACCCAAGACCGGGTACCGCCTCGCCTCCCGCACTCTTACCGCGACCTCTACCAGTAATCGTGATCGCCACCGCCTCTCGAACCACCCCTACCACCGACCGGGACCGCCGGTGCCTGGTGGTAGATGCTATCGTACCTACCTCGGGGAGGTCTCAGCCTACTAACTATGGACAATTCGATAAAGTGACCTTCCTCGCCAGAATGGGAACATCCCCGTCATATTCATCCTTCACTCAGAGATGCTCCTCCGATACGTAGGCACAATGGAAAAGATGATCCGAAATTTACCACCTCCCCGAGCCGGCCAGATCGAACTGATCCGGGCTGCATGTCACCGGTCCCGAGCCTCTACCGTCTGGCCAATTTCTTCCTTTCTTTCTACTGTAGACCGACCGTGCCTGGCTGTTCAAGGTCGAGCACCTCTTACTCGCCCTGGTCGCCTCGAGTTAGAACTAAACTCCGTCCTTTCTACCTTTAGTGCAAATTCTCAAACTTTTCATGCAATTGCTGCTTGTTTTACTTTAAAAGTTTCTAAAAAACCTTCATAAACTATTTGTCATTTTTGTCGTGTCCTAAAGAACACGGAAACTCCGTGTTCTACCGCGCCTGCGGAACCTCAGGTCCATCGCCACCTTTTTCCAAGAATTACGGAAAGACCTCATGTCTACATCACCATATAATAGCTAGAACACTAACCCTATCTAACCATAAGTATGCTGCCTCTGGGTCGCCTATTCATCATAAGTTTTGTAGCCTCCCTAATTCTTGTGAGCGCTCTACCATGCCCCTCCGTCTTCCTGAGCTCCCGCACTGACCCGTACTTCCTTCAACCCATAACTCGATCCATCGTCAAGGTACCGCTAATTCGGGTCTCTGGCGGCCGATGGTTTTGTCGGGGCTGATTCATTAAAGCATTTTCGGGATTCTAGGTGTGCTCGATATATCTCTGCAGCCTCAGTGCGTGTCCCAGATCGACCTCTTCTACGACCTGTCTTACATAACGTCGTGAATTTCAAGGTTAAAGATTCAAGACACTTTCAACATTCATGCATGCAAGGATTAGCAAACAATGTAGGTTGCAAAAAAAAATCATTATTATAAAACACCATAGGAAATACCGTGGAAAACGGGTGGCGCAAAACAGCGAACTATCGCTAAAATCGCTTCCGATACCAAGTCATGCACCCTTCCTAGTGACAGAAATTCGCCTGCACTTCACAAGAACCTCTCACGTCGCCGGGACCGACAAGTTACCATGAAGCTAAGCCGTTAAAACTGCTAAAACTGTATTTGGAAAACGTGGTTTTAAAATTTTTCACTTTTCTATCAAAATCACACATTTAGATTTAACGAAAATCCCGCAAAGATAGACCACATCTGGTCGCTCTCCAAAATACAAAATCACCTGTATAAAACAAAAATACACTCCCAATGTTTTCCAAATGTCCACTACAACAATAAAGGACCTCTGGTCCTCATCAAAATATAAGATAAGGATCAATCCAATATAAGTTTATCGCAACCTGTTTTTCTCAAAAACCATGTACGTATATTTACAAAAGATATTTACATATACAAAATGCCACATTTTAACTTTTTCTTGGGCTTTAATTACACCTTTATCTTATATATAATCACAAATACGTTTGAGACGTGAGGATCTCGGAAAGACTTTCTGGCCCAACACTGCACCAAAAATTATTTTAAAAATGAACCGTGAGCCAAACTGCCTGGAGTACTATAGTTCAAATGTCATTGCCTCAGCCGCTTCGCATTCTCCCAATATGAAGGGACCAGATAAATGGTTGTAAACTCGTTTATGAGAAACCGCTATGATAAAAACCATTTCGAAAACTGCTCAAACCGCTTTCGCTGAACCGTTTCAAACTATTTCGGCCAATAAAACTCTGTTTCAAACTATTTATGTCAAAACTGCTTTCAAAGTGTGGCATATATGAAAAAGCATATCAGAAATCAAGTACCAACCATCGCGGGCCCATTTAAATACCCTAGAAGTGATGCTTCCTGAATCCCTGAACCCGGCATCTATAAGGAACCCTAACACTACCCTACTTAAGATGGTCCGTGAATACGCTAGATCTATATAGCATAATGGAACCCTAATCCAAAATGCTCTGGTGATGAACTCTTAACCAACACCTCATCGCTATGTACTAAGTCGCATTAACTATATACCTCGAATGTGCGTAGGGCGACTCACCATATAAATATATGCTGTGATCTAACCCCAAATTGCCGACTGTGCAATATAGTTAATTAATATCCCATAACCTGCCACAATGCACAATCCAAAGCTACATCCGACCTAAACTGAGTCGCCATCTAGGGTTTTATGAACCGTGCCAACTGCTCTTAAATACTCGAATCGAACTTTTCAATAGTATAACAATTGGGAGGTAATAAAAATGCTTATAAATCTATATTTTCAAAAGACTTTACAAACTCAGAATTCTAAACACTGCTTTAGAAAATGATTTCGAGATACTCACCTTTCTCCACTAATTTCTTTCAAATCTTGTCAAGCACTCTAGATTCGCCGATGCTCAAATCATTCACACAATTCATTCAAATTACTAAAATGCCTGGGGCTTTAACGCTTTAACCATAAAACATACTAATGTGACTTTCAAAATGACTATATCGAATCTTAACTTTGATTATAACAAAACTTTACGTGCTGGGCCTCCCATTCGACACGGACATTGATAATATGATGTGAAATTGACCAAAATGTCCATACACATTAAATGCCCCATAAAAACCATCTGGTTTAGTCAATCCTGACCAAGGACTTTCCATATAGTCTAAAAATAATTCAAACATTTCTCGCCAAAATTTCCGTCCAACTGTCGACTACAACTCGAAATTTCAATCAAAATCAGTCCATAAATGTCCTGGGTAATTCAGCCTCGACTGTCCGAACACAACCAAAATTCCTAAAATTCCTAAACTCAATCTAAAAAATTTTGACTAAAGTTTACGACCTTTTACGCTTAAGAAAATTTCAAGCCATTACATAACCTTTTAGGCTTGAAATAACACAATTAGGGGCAATTCTCTACCTTTTAAAGTTTGACAAAAGGCTAAGATAGCTGGCACCTATGCGAGCTCTCACAGAGTCCAATTTGCTCTTCTGTCACTTTAAAACCTACTATCCAATTCTGTAAATCGAGAAAGAATCATCAAAGAGACGAAAATAAAAAACAAACGCTCCTCGCCTCTCCAGCATTCCGTCCGCCTCGGCTATTTGATATTTATCCTTTTGTTTTTCTTTTTCTTTACTTATTATCAATTATTACTTGGATAATTAATTTCTACGTCTCATTCGAATCTATTTTTGTCCTGTAAAATTTTATTTACTCCTAATTGAATATTCCTTTAAATATTTGTTACTTTTTTTCTCGAGATTTTCTAAACTCGCTTTCGTGTTTCACTCTAAACCCGTCGCCTGTAAATTGCAAAATATTCCGACTGTCTCTAATTTAACGAACTTTCTCGGTTACTAGATTTCGAGACGAATTTAATTCATTAACTGCTTGGCCATCCGGCATCTAATTTTCTAATTTCCCTCGAACTATTTTTAATTTATTATTATTATTTTACTATTTAAACTTCCATTAATTATATTTCTCACCCCCTACTTTCCTTAATTGTAAAAGTGCCACAATTATTTGAAAAACTTTATAATTTCACTCCTAAACCAATTTTCAAAATTCTATTATGGCATCAAATAATTAAGGAAGTCTCAGCACTTATTTAAGTACACATACCGTATAATCTCTCTCGATTCGGTGTTACAATAACAACGACAATTGCCGTTAAAAAACTGTCATATGCCGCTGTCATGGACAGTGGTAATTTGCTTTTATATTCCTCGCGCTAGGATTTCTTCTTTTTCCTATTTTTCTTCTTCCCGCTGCTCGTCTGCTCTGTCGCGCCTCTCGGTCATGCCGCTGTTTCTTGGATTCTTCATCAACAAATTTGGTTTCTGCTATTTCAATCAGGTTATTCTGATCGTGGCCGACTATTTATTCTTTTCGAAGTAGTTCTTGATTCAACTGTTTATTTGGTTTCTTTATGTGGTTTGTGGTCCCATGGTTATCTATTTTTTATTTTTGTTCTCAGGGTGGAATTTAGAGTTTCATGTTGTGATTCATGATCTTTCTCGTGGTTAGGATCAACTTTCTACTGAAACAATCATATTTGGAAAAAAGGAATAAATGACCGCAAAACCAACAAAAAGATGTTGTCACCTCTTTTTTTTTTTGTTTCTTTTTTGTCCCGCAATGCTTGTTTCAGATCATTTAGCAAGAGAGGGGTCCTTTTCTAATTGATATTGTCTCTTAAAGAGAATAAGAAATCAGAAAATCCTATTATCATCAAAGAGTTTATGGTTCTTTATCTTCTTTCGATTGTTTAGTGTTTTATGTCTTCAGAGTTGCAATTTGGGTCGAATGATAGTTTTTATGGGATAAGGAGAAGGAGGTCACAGTCTTGCCTTACTGGGTACAGATTCGTCCATTTGAAAGGAGAAGGGAAGAAGAAAATTTGAAGGCAAAGAAAATCCAAATGTGCATGTGAAGAACACCTTTTTTAGAAGCTTTGTTTCTTTACCATTAGCTTCATCAGATCCTAATCCTGGTTCTTTTTAGAATATGTTGACATGTTAAGCATAATATATATTTGCTTTGCTTTTCTTTTTCCCTTAGTATGATATTACCAGTATTTTTAGGTAGTACCCCATTTATGTTAGACTTTTATAACAAATCTATTTTATTTTCCCATAATATTACCACTCAAGTTTCTTTGAACAAATTCAACCAAACTTCCTTTGCCACACAAAATATTGTAGAATTTACAATTATTAGTTACCACTATACATGAGTTAGTTTCTCCCTTTTTCTGATGATGGTGAAAAGCTGAAAACAAATAACAACACTGAATTGACTGGTTCAGATGATAATGCTTTGTGTTTCTCATATTAGTCTTCAATGATAGAAATGATGTATTTTTTTTTATTTCTTTAACATCTCTACTGAGTTTACAGTTCCATCTTGCTAGGAAGGTAAATTATATAGTGAGCTTAAAATTTCTGATTGATTGTTACAGACATCAGTCTAATTTTTGTTTATGGTATGAATCAAAGCATGAAGTACTGTGTTCCCATTTATGCCTAGGCTGGTTTGAAATTCACACCATTAGTTTCATACGACTTACCTGCTTACATGTTATGCCAAGTCACATGAAAGTGCATATGAAATGTGTTGTCGAATATGTTGCCGAATAAGGAGCAAATAATGTAAGCCGTCATTTACCTTGCCCCATGTGTGATCTCATGCTTGCAATGAGAGACCAATCAAGAGCCAAGAAGAATATGATGAATGTGGGGAATAAATGGTAGAAGAGAGTTGATATTGAAACCTATTTGATGAGTGTGAGTATTATGCCAGAGACTTAGACTACCAATTTCCTACTCAAACTTGAGTGCAGTCCACACATATGACCTACTGCCAGTATTTTTTAAATTTTTTTATTTTAATAGTTAAGATGACTTTCTTGCACCTATCACACACATATGCACAAAGAAGGTAATGGTGAATGTCTATAATACACTTTCTAACTTACCAAACAAAATAAAAAAAAGGTAAGATGACTGTCTGCAGTATTGAGATGCACAATTCTTAGCTATGACTAAAAGTGATTGTCTTTATGTATTGAAGTTCCAATCAAAATTATGGGTATAGGACAAACCTACTTATTTTAATTCTTGAATGAGTTTCATCTCTCTCTATGAATAAGACATCCATGAAGCAGGAAATTTTTATCATAATTATACCGTGGTGCCTCTACCACCATTTTCCATGGTACATCCTTGTTCATCCAGTTTATTCGCGATCCCGAAGTATTTGGGTTTGCTTTTAAATTCTATTTAGAACCGTCTCGCAGCGCCGGTGGCGTATGTATAGGCAGAAATTCGATTTACGGAAAATGGCAATGATGGTACCGGTCAAGCCGAATTTATTCTCTAGATCTCGGATGACCGAAGCGGTTTCACCGTTGGAATCGTAATAAGTGAAATCTAGCTAGCACGTCGAATTTGTCGAATTCGAGGCGGTCGGAGTTAATGCGTTTTTCGAGGCGTCGCGTTTGGTCTTGAAGTAAGCGATGTGAATATGTGAAAGTCGCATATAACACGTACTCGTAATGTAAGTGGCGTGAGTAAGAGAAATGATGAAAATGGAATTTAGAGATAAGTGAGTGTCAGCGGGAAAAGAATAGCGTAAATATCGTTTTACAGGTTGTTTTAAGTTAGAAAGACAAAGAGCAATAGTGGTGTCTTCTTCAATTGAACCAAAGACCAAAACGTGGGAGAGAGGGGAAATTAGATGCAGTAGCCGATTTCCATACTTTTAGAGAGAGTGTAGCGCCTGCCACAGAAGTTTACGAGTGATCCAGGCCGTGCGAAATTCTTCGGGCGAGAAGGAAGAGCTAACAACGTCGAGACTTCTGTGATAGGCGCGGTTTAGGAGTTTGACAAAAGCTCAGTGAGGTAGAAGTGCCATCCTCTTGGTCTTTCTGAAACTTTATTTAAAGTGTTTATATAATGTTCGAGTTGGTTTGAGGCTTGAGCGGCCGTTTGATCGGTTCGAATCTTGCAGGCAGAAGTGTTGGGATTCGAGACCCACGGATGATCCGACATCATCGAGTTTCTACGGGCTGTTTGGGTTGTTGATTGTTTAAATTGTGAAATAAATCATGTATTAGTTTGTATGAAGTCGGAAATAGTCGTGAAATTCGGGTTCACAAAGTGAACCGATGATTTGATGAGTGGGCCGAAACGATAACTCGAGGTTTCCTTTGTTCATAGGGATAGTGTTCCTGAAAATATTTTTGTGAAATAATGTGTTGGTTGAGTAATTCAGTTGAATTACTTTCGTGTTTGAAATATTAAGCGTGAAGAGCTAATTTTTGGTGTAATAGATTGTGAAATTACGTGACATGTTTGTGTGATTTAAATTATGTGAATATATTCATGATTATATATATTTGCATGTGTTATATAATTATATTAGGTTAGCATGGTAGTTAAGTATCTTGTTTTACTTGGGGCACCTAGAGCGATAGGAGTGAGTGCATGAGATGGTTCATTGAGAGAGTGGTTTCGGAGGGTTGACTAATAATAACAAATAAATATCAGAGTTGGTCCATTACTTATATCGGAGGGTAGTCCATACAAAATATCAATCGTCGAATTCGGCTGATTGATATACATCGGAGGGTAGTCGCTAAATATAACATTGGGTCAGTCCGCTTTCTACCTAATATCGGAGGGTAGTCGCATTTATTAAAACAACGTCTTTGTTTTGAAAAATAATAATGATTATACATACGTGGTTTAGGCAAGTGTGAAGTCGGTGGTTGGGGTATGAGTTGATCATGTAAACGTTAGTAGGATCGTGTATTTGCTTGAATGTGTGTTTTCTTTGTAGCATTGCATATGCGCCGGTGGAAGTAGCCCATTTAGGGTGATTCCACTGCGAGCGATAGCTCACCACAATCGAGGATATCATTTTTTTCGGTGCGGGGTGCACGAGGAACGGCTCATCCTGGGACCGTTTTAGAAGAAAGCCGGATTGTGGCTTTGGCGTTTTAGTTGTGTATATATATTAGAATGTTACATTTTAATATATGTTGTATAAAAGAGAAATTATTAACTCTTATGAAACTATTGGATATAGTTGATATATTATGATGAGTATTGTTATTGGGCCCAAGTGGTCGTTTTACTCATGTATTTGGATTTTGATGTTGTTGGGACAGGTTATGTACAGGTTATGTACTAAGGGTAGAGCTCCCCGTACAAAGGAGACTTTGCTCGATTTTCGTGAAGAGATGTCGGGTCACCCGATATTCATGAGTTTCCGTGGGTTGACGGGTAGTCAACGGACCCCCGGGAATGGGGCGTCACATTGTCTCTTTGTTAGCATGAATGATATGAAGTTTGATTGTTGCAACACATGACCATTTTAGCACTCTAGCAGTATGACATACTAAAACCCTAAAACCCTAAAACCCTAAAACCCTATAACCTTATAATCCTAAAACCCTAAAACCCTAAAACCCTAAAACCTTAAAACCCTAAAATCCTATTACTCGAAACCTAAAACCTAGTAGCCTGCAAACCTAAAACCCCATTGTGAAACCACAAACCTAAAACCTTATTACCTTGAAACCCTAAAACCCCATTAAAACCCTAAAACCCTAAAACCCCAAAACCCAAAACCCTAAATTTGAAATTGTGTACAATTTGAAATGTCATTTTTTTATTTCTTACAACCTGATTGTTTTCTTTATGATAAAGTTGATGTGATATTAGGATAATGACTTCTCATATTATTTAATTCATTTTGGACCATTTTGTACAGGTTAATTATGTCTGTTTCAACTATTACCGTGATATGTTATTACAATGAACAAATATTGAGGACTGAAACAGATGTGAAATATGAGGGGAGAAATCTCATATTGTACCTTTGGATGTACCGGTTGAATGCACTTTTGAACAATTGACTAATATGATATACACAAGGAAAACCATTGACAAACAAATGTTCAAATTAGTCCTCAATTGTAAGTATCCCCTAAAAGGTGAAAATAGGTTCCAACCTTTTCCAATATGGGATGACAGTAGTGTGTGTCGAATGTTGAACTTAGTTAACACAACTACCATTGAAGAAATTGAACTATATATTGAAGTTGTTCGAGTCAAGGAACAAGTGAATCAATCTGTGTGTGGCCATGTAGATTTATTGGTTCGCGACAATTGCAATGTTGCAGAATTTGACTATGGTTGTGGCCCTAGTAGTGGTCCAGTACCAGATACTAGAGTTTTTGGAGTTGATGAAGACCGCGCTTATGAAGAAGGTAATGATGAATATGATGACGATGTTGATGATGATTGTAATGGAGATGCGGACGTTGAAGTTGATGGACATGCATCATCCTTCCGAACTTTGAACCAAGTTTTGGAGAATGAGCAAGGAATATATGTCTCTGCGCAAGCACCATCTTGTGATGTATCAAATAACTCAGATGCTGAGACATTAGATGAGTCATCCCCTGTTCATTATCACTTACCACCAACGCCTGGTTGAACATGTTGCAACACAGGTATTGTTGTTGCAAGTGGTTGGACTCCGTAGATTAAGGCATAATACTTGTTATTCGAGTGGAGAATTTGTAGTTGGCCAAGTTTTTAATTCTAAATCTGATTTGCAAGAGGCTACAAAGATTTACTCAATTAAAGGACACCAAGAGTTTTTCGTTGTTGCATCCTCAAAAAAATTGCTTGTTTTAAGATGTAAAAAGGCGGAAGAATGTCACTGTCCATGGAAGCTTCGTGTAATGGTTGTGAAAGATACTTGCTTATTTGTTATCATTAAATATATAGGGTCGCATACTTGTGTCAATCCTTTCTTGAACCGGGACCATCATCAATTGGACTCAAACTTGGTTGCTGCTCATATAAAGGCAATTATTATGGCACAATTCACATTGACTACGGCTTATTCAGCGAAGTGTGATGGAGAAATGGGGATATGAAATATCATCTGAGTGTTGGATGGAAAGCATAAAGCAATTGAAACCCAGTTATTTGGTGACTTCTCGATCATATCTGGCTGCCACATTTGTTCTTGGCCATAGAAGCGAAGCAAATCACGGATGTGTTGTAATTTGGAAAACATGTGATATTAATATGCCAAATGCGAGATGTTCAACACGTGTTCTGGTCATTCAAGCCATCTATTGAAGGGTTCAAACATTGTCGTCCCGTAATGAGTATTGATGGTACACATTTATATGGGAAGTATAAAGGCACGTTATTGATTACTATAGGGTGTGACGGAAATAATTAGTTGTTTCCATTGACATTTTCTATTACAAAAGGCGAGAATACTGATAGTTGGGGATGGTTCTTAGCATGTATAAGAAATAGAGTTACTCAACGGAAGGGAATTTGCATTATATCTTACAAACATCCAGGTATTGTGTCTATCACAAGATTTGTATGCGTCATCTTGCAAGCAATTTTATGACCCAGTTCAAAGATAAACTCTTGAAGAATTTGGTATGTCGAGCAGCTTTAGCGAGTACAAAACGCAAATTCAATAAGCATATGACTAAAATTGGGAGAATTAATTCAGAAGCACATCAATGGTTGAAACTCCTTTGCCCCAGGTTATGGAGGCTTTTTCACAAGATGGAGAATTCGAAGATATGGGATAATGACAACCAACATTTCGAAGAGGTATTTAACGGTGTCCTTAAAGGCTCGTAGCTTACGATGCTTGCGTGAATGCGGTTGACCTTCTTAGCTATGATTACTTTGTTGCAAGAAAGGAACTTGGTGCTAATAGATTGGCATCTGATGAGTAGTTCACTCCATATGTTGATGCTTAGATTCAAGGTCGTGTTGTTAAGGCTGGGTCGATGGAAATTGTTCTTTACGATCACGTACAGGGCCGATTTCATGTCAAGTCAAGGAGTGGTCGAACGCATCGCCTCAACTTACACGACAAAAAATGCACATGTGGAAAGACACTGATATATGGATTTCCATGTAGCCATATCATAGCAGCATGTCAGCATCAATGTGTTGATTTTTAACTTTTTGTGCAAGGCTACTACAATACGCGGTTGTACTATGATACACGTGCAAGCTTATTTCATCCAATATATGATGAAGAGGAGTGGCCTCTTTATGATGGTCCTACAATTGTACCACCTGAGTCAATGAAACACATGGGCAGTGGACGTCCTAAATCAACCCGTTTGCATAATGAAATGGACGTTAGGGAGGGGAAAACAACTATCACATGTGGATTATGCAAACAACTGGGTCACAATCGGCGGTCTTGCAAGAATAGAAATCAAGTTCAGTAAATCCATGTGTACAAATGTATGAATTTAGTTGCACATAAAATAGTCGTATCTCTATTTAGTTCAAAGGTGTCTGTGGCCCATTTAAAAAATCATATATGCAGGTATATCCTATTCCACAATATTTGACATGGTTTTGTGATGCCATATTCAGTGAGCATTCTCTAGCAAACAATATCCTATAGTATCTAAAAAATATTGCTTTCATGGGATCTGTGCATTTCTATTTTATGCACTTTGATTAAAATAATTTGTTTCCTGTTTTTTTAAGGGTGTTTTTAGTTTACTAGCATCTGAACCTGGGAATGGCAATCATTATTCAAGACACAGAAATTCCTGAAATTTGATGAATGTGTTTGTTCTAGCCACATTTGTTGGGAATTTGAATTCATTTCATATTTTATTTCCATAGCATTTGGGTGTATGGTGAATTGTAGAATTTACATAATAACCACCAAGTAATCTTTATACACACTGGATCTAACTATAAATTAGGAAAAAAAAAAAAATTGCCCACCTTCCTTGTATCTTCATTGAATTTGAATGTTTTCCATCGTCGAGTATGTGTTTTATTATGGTGATACGGTCTATCCAATGTGTTTTATTAATATTTATAGTGCCTTTCGAGCATCCAGGTTATAGATATGGCATTCAAAGGGCTTCATGATGTAGATCTATTAGATCCATTTGTCTTGGTATTGCAAGACAGACATAGGTCCCACTTAGTAGATACAGAGCAGATATGTATTTTATTACTTATCAATTAATATTTCCAGTTGTACCATGTAATTTATAATTCAATTGTAAACTTGGTTTCTTTGTTACTTGTAGTTCCAGGAAGTACTCTACCCTCGCCAGCAGATGAAAGCTTTCATCAGTATGTGAAGGATGGATCCACATATTCGTCCATATGTGATATGTGCAGGATTCTATGGTATATACCGCTTGGGCCACATCATGATCAATTGGCCACTTATCACATGTCTTGTCGAGAGATGGCGGCCTGAGACACACACGTTTCATGTGCCAGTCGAAGAGATGACGATCACGTTACAAGATGTTGCTATCATCCTTGGCCTTTGTATCGACGACCCAACAGTCACTAGGACATGTGTGCTCGATGTGGCGGAGTTGTGCGGGGAGCTGCTCGGTGTCACCCCACCCGCTCATGCTCTTAGAGGATCCGCTATCTCCATCCAATGGTTATGTGACCAGTTATCCACCCCAGCACCTAATGCAAATGAGATCACTTTAAAGCAGAGTGCGCGTGGTTTCGTCTTAACGCTGATGGGATCCTTCTTGTTTGCGGACAAGAAGGGAGTGCACGTTCATATGTGCTTTCTCCCACTACTACGAGATCTGACACATACTGCGACTTATAGTTGGGGTGGTGCAGTACTAGCACATACATATCGCGAGTTATGCCGAGCCAGCTTGGATCGTAGACGCGGTATTAGCGGTTGTATTACACTGATACAGGTATGGAAAAATTATTTTTTGTTACATACAAATTCATACTTCTGCAAACCACGTCATTAGGTTGCTTACTTTCTGTTTATTTTATATTCAGCTATGGTCTTAGGAGAGACTTCACGTGGGGCGACCCGATTTTGGGCGATCAGCAGCATATCCAGCACCACCAGTTCCTCATGCCTTACATGATGACGATGCCGATGTCGTCGATGGAGACCTAGCTGAGGCCCTCGACGATGGATTACCAGTTGAGCATGCCATTGTCGAGGCGAGCCCGGCTGCTGCATTAGTGTAGGTGGAAGTACCTTTGACCTGGTGCATAACCCATTCGATTGTACTCCTCCTACTCTCAGGAATTGACCGATGCACAAACTCTTGATCAGGTAATTATATATGTAAAATTATATGGTTCTATAGTAATTTCATTCATATTGACATAAATTTTTTTGACGTTAAGTGTAAATGTGTAGGTCTTATGGAAGCCATACGTCGGAGAGTTGGTTGACTAGCTTGCTGATATCTACTTAGCTGATCATGAGATATGGCGGACGATGTCACTGCTTATATGTTTCGAGACTGTTGAGTGGCATTGTCCAGAGCGAGTCTTGCGCCAGTTTGGGCTGCAGCAGGAGATACCTCCATCTTGCTCTTATGAGTAATAGCTACATAGAGTGGATGCATGTGGACGACACCAGAGAGATTGGGCGACGTATCATGCTCCATAGATTGCCTTATGGGATACGTGAGTAGGTAGGATCATCACTACAACCCCTATGGTGGGTATGACGAACTTCCATGATTCATATATGTAGTGGTATCGTCATATTACACGACGTTTTATGACACCACCACTGCCTAGGGATGATATGAGGTTTCATACTACAGCCAGTACTACTCAAGTTTTGGTAAGTTAGAGCACTGTGTCCTTAAAGTGTATTCCAAATTTTAATCAATAGATTATGTATTTATAATTCTTTGTTTGGTACACTCAGATCTTTGCCATAGCCCGACATAGCCTTCAGTCGCTTTCGCGTATGCTACCACCCGGTTTGGTGTGCGACTTACATCATATTGCTGGATCAGTGTTACACCAGATCGGAGAAGAGCATCGCATTGTTGGCTACCATCAAGAGGCATCTACATCACATGGATCATCCATTAGACCTTCGGTGTCATCCTTTGCGATGCGTATACGCTGGTGGGGAGAGGGAGAAGGAGAGTTGATCAGAAGTCGTGGTCGAGATGGTGAGGCGGTCATTAATTTTGAGCCGACATTACCTCGCGATACCCCCTCATACTTCTTTGTGGCGCTGACCCGGCACCCGGCGTCAAGCGAGGGTGTCATCATAATTTTTTTTTTTTTTTTTAACTTATAACCTTTAGGCACATTCGTTTCATATATTTTAGCATTAACATCTTATATCCTGTGCTTGACCAGTTACAAAATATATACAAGCTCCATACATAGAAGTGTTCAACATTTACAATATTTAAATTGCTTCATTTGTTTACAAACAACAAAAAGGATATTACATATACAAAATAGACCAAAAAGTCTTCAAGTGAGCACCTAATGATGTGTTGACCTTGGAAGTAGTCATGAATTAATCTGTCCTCTTGCCTCTGCTTTCGTACCTACAAGGATGAAAACCTGTGCTAAGCTTTACGCTTAGTGGGAATAAATACATATAGGCGACCTCTAATCAAAGTCATCACACTTTAGACAGCTGCATATAACTTTAACATTCATTTGCATATACATATGCTTATTCATGTTTTGAACATATCATTTATAGATATGTTTCTACATATATCATACTTATTCGTCTTATCATGTTTCATTCCATATCATCTTTCATTTACGCTTTTGTTCTTATACTTATCATTGTTTACGTATCATCACATAACAATGCTATGCTTCTCATATCATGTCATGTCATTTACATATTCTTGTCATTTATCTTATGTTTCATGTCATAAGCGAAGTAGAAGTGGATACGAAAGAGCGTATGTACCAAAGGTACTATCATTATGCGAGGCAGGTGATCTTTGTATCTATATGTACTGAAGGTACTATCTTTGTACGAGACGATGATCTCTATGCAGCATGACGAAGCGGGGCGCTATAATGATCCAAATGGGATCTATGTCATCAACCCAAACGGGACCTCGATATTTGTACTGTATGCTGCAACAACTATATCCTTATAGGCATGCCTATCTATCCAACTACCCGGTTTTAAGCAGACAATTATTTTTATTATGTTTTCTTAACAATCTTTCAGGTATTAGAAAAAGATATCTCATATACATGACTACCAACTGATATCATGTATACTTATGAGATATTCATTTTCAAATAATCTCTTATAAACATTTAACTGTACTTTTTCATATAACACAATTATATATGTATTATCTTTAACTTTCATAACACATATTATCATAATCATATTATTATGATGCATTATTTAATACAACAATTATAACCTTTATACAATTTTAGTTTCTATAACCAATTCTGCCTGAACAATTCTAGGCAGCTCCTAAGTCCATTTTCGACTACAATTTTGACCCTACTTTCTTCATGAAAGCTATTCTCCCTGATGTCTAGTTTGTACAGAAATTCGAATCACCTCATTTGGACTAGTATAACTCAAGTTATGATTTAAACAAATAGAGATTACTCAGTTCATTTGGCTTGTTTTTTGAGGCAGTTTGGGGCCGTGAATTGTTCCCTTACTTTGGCCAGATTTTATAGGTCATGGGTCCAAATTTGGATATACTTATTTCAAGAAGATTTGTTCTCCTAGAAGTCTAGTTTTCCCAGAAATTTGAATCACTCAATTTGGATGAGTGAAACTCAACTTATGGCATAAATACCAAAACTGTTGCGGAACTCAAAACTGTATCAAAATTGACTCGAAAACAGAGCATCACTTTGACGAATTTTCTGGGTCCCATAGAGTCCAAATTTGGATATACTTATTTCAGGAAGATTTGTTCTCCTAGAAGTCTAGTTTACCTACGAATTTGAATCACTCAATTTGGATGAGTGATGGCCAAGTTATGGCCAAAACAAAAACATGGGTTGAAAAAAAACGGACAGCATCTCCCTTAAAACCCAACATTTTCTCTATACAAATCGTTTCTCTATTGAGGACCACAACCAAACCAACAAGGATTCTTCACAAACAAAGAGGTATTCCAAACCTCCAACAAGTATCCATAAAAAAAATTCATACTAACAAGTCCATACAAATTTCATACAAGTTCTATACTATAATCCATAGAAAACCATACAAATCCATACATATATTTTATCATTTAGTTTTTATCCTAACCCAACTCTCATCAAATCCAAGGTAAGGAGAGAAATTCATAACAAAACCCTAGAAAGATCAAATTCCAAACAAGAAATCCTTACATCCAAGGTAGTTCCATACAACCTAAAACATGTATCCATACAAAGTTCCTTACCTTAAACTTGACTTCTCCTTCCTTCTTCTTCTTCTTCTCCTTCCCTTCTTCTTCTTCTCTCTTTCTCTTTCTACGGGTTGCTCTCCCCTAAAATGAGACCAAATTTGGTCTTAAATCAAAGATCTCTCTCTAGGCCATGTTTGGCTTAAAAACATTTTGGGTTAAGTTTTCATTTCTTCCACTTTAGTCCTTAAGTTCCTCTCTTTTGCAAATCAAGTTAGGCACATTTCTATTTCAACCTTAGCATAGCATCTTATAGGCTCTGTAGCCACTTTGGCAAGCGCATATCTACCCTTGTTTTATCTTATACAAATTCCTGGTTTCTCGTTTTATTTTTTTCGCATGTTTTTATTCCGGAAAAATATACATTTACTTTTATTATACCTAAAACATGGTATAAAACTATCAAGGTATAATTTGGGGTATTACACTTACCCCTCACCAGAGATTTTTATACCCCCACACACTTACACATCACCTTCCATACCCCCACACACTTACACATCACATTCCATACCCCCAGACACTTACACATCTTTACCATATCCGTTGTCGCCGGAGCCAAAGCCAACATCCATAGCAATAGATATCACCTTCTCATCAGCACTTTGTAAATCCATACATTTGCGCCATTGGTGACACCATCCTTGACCTTGTATCAGAGTTGGGTCCACTTCCAGCTAGGCAACCTCGTGCTCCACGTATACGTCGAGTACTTCATCCATTAGCTCCCTCGGTTCCATAAACTCCCTCAACTCCCTCATCTCTCTCGGCTCCGCCAACCTGTTTGAGATTGGGCCAGGACCACTATTATGACAGTGTGTATTCTAAGCGTCGTTCTAAGAGAAATATAAAGACGTCATCTTGTGGGACTCATTGATATATGTTGATATTTTTATATATTGATATTTTTGTACAATGTTTTAATATATTTATATGATTTGGTTTATGCATAGAGGTCATAATCTGCTAGTGATCCTCGAATTTCTTTGTGTGGTTCGTATTTATGATTCTTTGATAGTCAGTTGGTGTCTTTGCCCGAGATCTTAGTTTATGGTTATACATTTTTTGTTGCTTTTGTATAGCTCTTGGGGCATCTGTTGTATACATCCCCTAAACTCTGTTTGGGGTTGCTTTCCCAGCCCTGTTTGGGGCTTCTTTCCCAGCCCTGCTTCATTGAGCTCCCTATGCTTATTAGTTATGTACAAAAAATAAATCAAATGGAAACTATGGCAGATTCTAGACACATATTTGTCTTCTTTTGTTTTTGCAAATGCATAACCTTAAACCCTATGCCCTAAACACTCTAACCCTAAAACCCTAAACCCTAAACCCCTATCATGCACGTGGATGACACTAGAGAGATTGGGCGACATATCGTGCTCCTTACATTGCCTTATGGTATCACAGCGGTGAAGTAGGATCATCACTACCACATGGTGGGTATGGTGAACTTCATGTCCCAGTATATCTTGAGTGGTATCGTCGTGATGACCATGACGTTTATGACACCACCACTCCGTAGGGATTATATGAGGTTCCATACTACAACCGGTACTACTTAAGTTTTGATAAGTTAGAGTCCTATGTTTCTGAAGTGTTTTCCAAATTTCAATCAATAGATTATGTATTTATAATTCTTTTGTTGATTCATTTAGATCTCTGCCATGGCTAACATAGCTAGTCACTCACGATATGCTACCATCGGTTTGGTGTATGACTTACATCATATTGCTAGATCATTGTTACACCAGATTAGAGAAGAGCATCACATCGCCGACTACGATCAGGAGGCATCTACATCACATGGACCATCCATTAGACCTCAAGTGTCATCCACTCCGGTCGTGTCACGACCCATTAGAGGTAGAGGAGAGAGGAGAGTTGATCGCCCGAGATCGTGGTAGAATGGTGGGTGAGATTAAATGGTCGAGATAATTGCGAGGGTGGTCGGTAGTGCAGCACGTAGGCATTGCCTACGCCGATACCCCTCATGCCTGTCACCCAGATTTTATACCCCACAGCGACACATCGCCTTTCATACCCTAGACACTTACACATCTTTCTATATCCTTCCATGTGATGAATATCATTACCATTCGCGCTGTAAATTTTCACATTCACGCCAAGTCGGTGGCGCGTCCTTGACCTTGTATCGAGTTGGGTCCATTTCGGCTAAACGATTCGTTCTCCGCATTATCACGTCAGTACTTCATCCATCAGCTTCCTCGGCTCCCTCGGCTCCATCAGCTCCATTTGAGATTGCACAGGACCCTATTGATCAACAAGCTGTATATTCTAGGCGCCGTTCTAAGATAAATATAAAGACACCATCTTGTGGGACTCATTGATATATGTTGATATTTTTATATATTAATGTTTGTATATAATGTTTTAATATATTTATATGATTTGGTTTATGCATGGAGGTCTTAATCGCTATGTTCCTCGCTCTTTTGTGGTTTATGCATTTATGATTCTTTGATAATCAGAAAGCTGATGGCTTTGTCAAGATCTTAGTTTATGGTGCTTGTGTTTTTTGTTTCTTTTGTATAGGTCTTGGGGCACATGTTGTATACATCCCTTAAACTCTGTTTGGGGTTACTTTCCCAGCCCTGTTTCATTGAGTGACATTTGCTTATCAGGTATGTAAAAAAACAAATCAAATAGCGAGTTAGCAGCCAAATTTAGTCAGCGTATTTATCTAAGCAAATTTTATAAATCACGTAATAGTAGTCCATTTTCAAAATAAAAATGAGACTTTTTTTAGGGTCTAGTATTACTAAAAATGTTAATAAAAGCAATACAAGGATAAGTTGAACAAACAAATACAACTACGAATTATATAGTTGAAAATGGTATTAATATTATAAATTCAAAAAATTTAGTTATCAAATTTCTCTAAATATTTAAGAAATATTATTGTGGATATTTATCAATCATCTTTACAAAATTATAAATAAATATTAAATAATTCATCATGTGACTTCCCTATAACCTCATCATCTTCAAGTCGTTATTTACTTGTTCAATAAGTTAATATTACATCAAATACTTATAGTAGTCTAGTTGATAAAATTATATCCAACTTATTATATTTAGTACTCAAAATATATAATACAATTTATATATGTTATTAAACCAAAGTATGAAGAGAAGAATGGTATCAAATATAAAATAATGAAATTAAAGCCTAATTACCGTTGTTATGGTTAACGGCATTAGTATAAAATTTTCTAACAATTGCCGCTAACCATATATGCGGCATTTGAATATTTTCAAGCAATTGCCGCTAATCATAGCTGTGGCTTTTAGTAAATTATGATCTAATTGCCGCTGTCATAGACAACAGCATTAAGATCTACTTTGGTCATTATTTTAACTTCCACACTAATTTAATAATTTTTTTTTCAAACACATTATTTCCGTCTAAAACTCAACCACCACCCCCTTTGAACTAACTACCGGGCAACACTAAGAGTAAGGGTCAGACAGTGGCGGCACTGCCTCAATTGGTAAGATTATCATAAAAGTACGCAGATTGACAGAACAGAATCCTTACCCAGGCACTTCTAGTTGACCTAATCATGCAACAAAATCAGCCTCGGCATTAGCAATCCCTTCACTTCAGATACAAAGAAAAAGGAACTTCTCAGCAAGGAAGAGAAGCAAGCACCTCACATAATTCAGAATTTAAGAGCCAAAAAGCTTGTCCAAAGCTGCAGAAATTTGTAAATAAATGACGTGCTATATTACATTATCGGTTTGTAAAATACTGTATAACATGCCGTTACAACCATTCTACACACATAAGACATAATCATAAATCGAATGAAGGAGGTTTGTCCAAGCCACAGCGGAAAAAAAGGTGTAAATACAGAAAGTGCTATATATCGTACATTATCCGTTAATAATAAAACAGATTACAGAAGTACCTCAACAGATACAACATTAACAACAAAAAGCTTCTGCCATCCACACCCAACCCCTGATCCCCGGAAAACCCATTACTCTCTCTCTGCACCACTGCTTTCCTTCCTCCTCTTATTGTGGGACCAGAAAAAGACTACATCACCATTTATTCCCTTTAACATTCAACGTTTTTAAATTTCTTATTTTGGAAAATTAAGTAGGGAGCATTTCATAACCTTACCAGCACATGAGAACTTCAAGAAAAATATTATTTTGGAATTCCTTGCAGATAGAACTTTCAACAATTAAGACTTGGAATTCCGAGAGTTAAACTAAGCAGCAATGGATGAATTCATTTCATTGAGGATTCGACAATATGTAGTATGGTCTGCAGTGTTTTTGAAGCCAGGAATAAAATCTGAGAAGAACCTCAGGACTGCAGCTAGATGTTGTGGATCAGCGGACACAAATGCTGCTTCAAGAAACAATGAAGGCCGGACAGTGGTCACCTGAAAATTCATGCTACTATTGTTAGACGATATTAAAATTGTGATCATTCTACACCAACAACCATAATAAAATTTGTCTCAACATTTTGATTGAGTAAAATAAGAAAGCCAATTTTCCTCAAATGGAACACCATGATTTATCTTCAAAAAAGCATCATCTTTCCTATTCCACACCAAGAATTGGTAAGTTTAAACAGGAGAAATTAACAGCAAAAGTTCTTCCCTTCGTTGTGCTTGATAAACTATCTCTTTGTGCAATCAGTCCTAATCCAGGATAAAAGAGAGTTGGGATGGCCAAATAACAGCTAACCAAGATTTTGAGGATGAATCTTAAAATTATTGACCAAAGGCCAGTATTTCATTGCGCACCAATGCATGAGTAGTATGTATATATATATATATATATATATATATATATATATATATATATCTATAAAAGCTGCTTCTTAAGAACAGCATCCTGCATTGTTGCCTAGATACAGTAAGTTGGCTAGTCATGTGCAGCCCATGCAGGAGTTAGTGAACTAGCTTAAAGTAGACTGTCCAATGAAAAAGACAAATTAACCTTTGATTAGACATGTACCCCACCATTACACAGCAATCCAGAGGCATTAAGGATGAGATAATAGGCAAAGAATGAAAGAAAGAGTTCTAGCTGATTATATATTAATTTGTTCCAAATAAGAATCACCTTATTCTTCCGGGCATAACGTAAAGCTTCCAGATAATATCCATCTTGCACAAGTAACAGAACATAGTCATGGTGCAAAGATAACTGTCTTAGCATATCCAAACCAAGTTTCCTTGTCTGGATATTCTGACGACCAGACTCTAAGAGTTGTAATGCTACTTCTTTTGAGGGTTCAAGAATCTGCAACAGAATTGCAGTCAATCTTAAAATTCATCAAGTATAAGAACAAAAACCTGTTCGTTAGTTTCAAAATTGATATATTCAGAGAAAGGTTTCAACCTTGTTGATGATGAACAACCCAAGTTCTGCATATCGTTCATGCCGGGCCAGTAGTTGTATGGTCAACACATAGATATTTGGATGTACTTTAATTCTTTCTACATTGCAACTGCAACATCAGAAACAAACACAAGTCATGGCACAACCAATGCAAGCTCCATTATTTTTAAACCTGATCAAAGCTCTTATTCATATTTGGACTCATCTAAAGTTGGCAATTGTTGGGTCTATTGTTGCTTGGGTTTGAACTAGGACTCATCTAGTAGATGTGCTAATATTAAGTCATACAGAAGCCATCACAGTAGAGAAAATTGCAAAACCTCACATTCATGGTGGATTTCCCGTTATTATTATTATTATTATTATTATTTTAAAAAGACAGGGCATCTTACAAACTTTTTCATTGATTAAGTTTTGGGTTCATATGGACTCCGTAAATGCATTTTGCAGAAAAGATACACAAGCAAATTCATGCGGTGTACCTCATCATATTTAAGTTCATTATGAATAGCATACCTTCTGAGGAACTCAACAACAATAGCAACAAAGTAAGCAGGGTCTCCTGCCATCTCTTCTTCAACAGAAGCAAACACAAAGCTGTACATTTCATCAGGAGAAATTGAGGCTGAAATCGCCTGAGACTCCAGATTCTCAGAAATGCTAGCATTCAATGGGCTGTTACTGGGTCCAACAAGTTGGGATTGTGAAGATAATTTCTGAACTTCAGATTGAGAAGTTTCACCAGCTGTAAAATTCTCTGTGTCTGCTTTAGTGCCCAAAGAATGATGATCATTTGAGTTTTCCAACCTAACATTCTCCTCAGGGTCCGAAACTGGAAAATCCGGAGATCTATTGAGGGATTCATTTTCTACTCCACTGGAAGATCCATGTTTGATAGACTTTCCAAGTGCATCTTCCCTTCTGATGGATTCATCAACAACAGATGTAGAAATATTCAGATTAGATACACTAGGAGTTGGAGGTTTCTCAGATTTAATTCCCTTGAAATAGCCGCCAGTTTTAATTGAATTTGAGTAAGAAGTAACCAAGACATCTATTGCCCTAGTAACCATGGAGACAGGTCTGCGTTCTAGAATGACAGTGCGTACAACTACCAAGCACAATTGTTTGGCCTGAAACAAGAAATACAATATATGTTACATTTTGAAATACCCAGTTAATCAAATGTAATTTTCCAAGATTCTAAGTAATTGATATCATTCCATATTTTTCAGTAACAACCAATTTTCACTGGTTCCACATTAAGAGCATGCATTTGAATCCCGATTTCCATTATGCCCTCTTAAAGTAAACCAGGTCATATCAAAATTCAAGGGAGAATGCTCTACCTTATTAGCCTCCAACTTCCGTCGCTGCAAAAAGTCTAGTACTGATGGCACTTCAGAGCTACTAGCAGAAATGGCCTACAGTTGGGAAAAAATAAACATTTATGGCAAGAATAACAGATTATATATTCCAGTAAAAAAAACAGATTATGTATCAGTAATAATGCAGGACACCAACAAAACTTGCCTCTAAATCCAAATGGATCTTCCACAACAATCTATTAGCAACATCACATATAAGGTCGGGAACAAGAAAGATCCAGTTGTCTCCATATATGATTGTTTCATGATCACTCATATCATTTGCCTCTAAACTGTCAGTATCTTTGCTACCAGTTCTAGAGGATGAACTGCTGGCCTTTGGGAAGCCCCTCAACAAGAGAGGAAGTGGAGCAGATATGGGTGCTCGAGAATCAGCAAATATGTCATATAGTATAACAACCTTTGCATCCACTTGATGAACAAGTAGTACATTATCAACCACACTGATGGCGATCTTGTTTGAATAAATTGGCAAAGAACCCTGAAATGGAAATGTTTTGTTTAGAAAATAAATCCTGTACAACATAGGAAATAACGTGAAATTGTGATTGAACACTTGTACATGTAAACTAAAATACACCAGCAAGTTAACTAAAAATATTTCACTCAGCATGGGATTTTGTTACAGTGACAGAACCATAAGTGGGCACATATACAAGTAAGAATTTTTTTTTAATTATTCTTTAATTTCAAGGTAGTAAACTGTCCCCACTCTTTTATGAGACTCAAGTTCCTGGTAGAAATACTTTAAGCTTGATTCAAGAGAAACATTACAGCAATTGCTAAAGACAGAAGGGGAGTGTGTAAGCGGCAAATAATGATGATAATAAAAAGAAAGCTTCTTCAACATCTGCAAAAAAGCTCCTCCTCATTGAAAAGACAGGCATTGTATTGTCTCCAGTGACCCCTAAACAAGCAAACAGGAGTAATTTGCCACACCTTCCTCCCCTGCTTATCCCAGCTGAAAGCATACCAATCAAACAGAAGATCGCCAGGATAGAGGATGAAATATATGATTTTCTGTCTCCTTTCTATTTAAAAAAAGGGTACATCTGTCTATCACAGAAAATTCATACATATAGTAGCTCAACATCAAGAATCTTTTTCCAAATGGCTTTCCAAAGCGAAAAAGCAAGCCTCAAAGGAGCATGTGTACCCAAATGTCTTTGACAGGAAACTGAACCAACCACCTATATGCAGACCAACCCCACCACCTTTAACCTTTCCAATTCACTGATAAACTCACACCATGAATACAATCCAGAAGACAACCCACCGCCTCTAGTTTTACTCTAGGAATGGTCTCCATAAACCAAGGGCCTTATTGACCATAAATCCTTTCAAAAGCCTTCAGATATGCCAGTAGCAAGACTGTATAGATCAACTTTTGAAGTTCATGCATTAAATTTATACCCTTTTTATAGGCAAATTCTTTAAATGCTCACATATTTACCAAGAAGCAATTTTATTTATTTCTTTATTTCTTTTTGAAATTTCCAGGAGGAAAAAAAAAACTGCTAGCTTAGTAACATACAATGCAATTGGCCAATAACCATCCATCCATTACTTGGATCTGTGACTTCCAAGCATCAGGCCACTAGGCAACCTTCTGTTCTATTTTATTGGACAAGATTCATAACACAGTAGTTACACATGTTTGGTGGTTGGGATAGGTTAACAAACCTAGTTTTGGAAGCTTAGTTTCATAAAAGAGTTAGGCCATTATTCAAACATAGTAAATGTATCAATGAGTCATGGAAAAATGAGTGGATTATTTTAAAGAAAATCTATCACTATCCCAATAAATTCCAAAGAGTTACCTTGAAGTGGAACAAAAAAGAGGACAGCAAACTGAGAAAGAATTTTTACCTGTTGTACAACAGCATCACGGTAAAACCTATATGGGTGGAGGAGCATAGCGATCCTATCAACTTGCAAGCAATATATCCTCCCATAGCTGTGGATATATTAAGAAGAAAACTTAGTTAAATTTTTCAAAAAAAAAATTGAAGTTTATTCCAGCAAAGAAACCTACACTGTGATGATATGGACATCTTCGGCAGCTAGGACAGGCTTATTGTTTGCTTCTGATTTGGCCATTGCCATCTCAAACTTTGGCAAGCGAATAATTCCTGCAGATGAAAGCTGACCAGAAGGAATAGCAACATATCAAACTAACAATACAGGAACCTGCAAACGGTAGCAACCAGGATACATTCCTTATCTAAGAATCAAACATTATATTCCAACTGTTATTTCTACGGAATTTTTTCCAGGGAAGGTGGTACCAAAAGCATAGATGGGCAACGTTTCTATTGGATCTTGTATTTTACCAAATATGGCAAGGCAAGATAAACCGCTTGTCTTTCAACTACTATGCTGAGAGAATGGAAAATATGCTAGCATACATCCAAATTTGCACCATACTGAATGGAAACAACACAAATGAGGGCATTGGAAAGCTATTTTTTATTGAATATTCCAAACAGCAGAGATAAGATGGGATTCAAACTAGTTTTAGCCACAGATGAACATAGCATATATACCTGAAATCCTGTGAAACTCTTGCACTGCATTCCTGAAGCAAGAAGAATTAAGCGACTTTCTGACCTGATTTTGAGAGCACATTCCAAAGTTGCAGATTTGCCTGCGTGCCACGGCCAGATGATTTTGGGTTCGGATCGCCCGGGAGGCACAGTTCCGGTCTGCCTGGCGATTGATGTTTCTGGGAGAATTTCCGAAAATATGTGTGTTAAGAAACCCAGCTCAACTGTATCAGCCAACAATCAATGTTGCGTTGCCACGAAACCATGCCTTATGAAGGCGTGATGTTTGTGCCAGACGCCAGCTCCAAGGTGCTGGACGAATGGTCCGGTGGCGGTGATAAGGCATGCGGGAACTGCACAGGTGTGGGCTCTTTTCATGTTTTGATAGGCAGCTGGGTTTGGCGCATGAATGTCAGTGTTGCGGGCTGCATCAGGCTCGGCATGACTTGCTTGTAGTGGGGAGGGGCCTTGGGAGCAGGGGACTGGAACGGCTTGGCTTGCAGCTTGGGTTCAGAATGAGGGTACCTGTTTCCGGGACAGATGTTTTGTGGGTCAAATCAGGCTTTGCTTTCACTGAGTCCGGCAGAGGCTGGAAATGAGGCATCCAGCTTGTTGTGATTTGAGTCTTTCTGACTTGGACCGCAGTCGTAAAGCGCCAGATGAAAGAGTGTCCCGAAGGCATTTGAAGGTACGTGCTATCGCGCTGTCATTTACGGCTTTGAACGCCATTATGACGCGGTGGGCTGGGGCGATCGGCGCGGCGCGGCAGCGGTATCAGCGGCTCCGCACACCCGCACGCGCCTTGCGAAAAACCCTCTTCCCCGTGATTTGCATCCGAGGAACCAGGTAGAGCCAGGGTTGCTTCTTGGCCCGCCTTTGTTCTTTTTCAATTTTATTATTATCCCCTTTCACTTTCGGACATTCATCACAGTCAGCTCTTGCTGGATCTGGTCATGTGATGACTTTCTGTATTTCCATACGAGGGCGGTTTCAGCGGTTGAATCTTTTGGATTGTAAACTTTAATCTAAAGATATGGATAATGAACAGCATTGACCTTCTTGTTGGATATCAGAGTAGACTTGTTTATATAAACTAAAACAGTTTCATGTTCCATCGTTGAGTTCATCATTGTTGATAAACTGAATGTGTTGTGACTCTTGGATCATTTCTCTTATCTTTTTGATCAGGGTTTTTGAGATCTTATTTATCATCTTAGCTAAACCTGGTCAGAGTGTTGTCTTGGGAGGATCTTTGGGCTCTCTTTGTGAATCAGAACAGATCACCCAGCTTCCTCAGCTGTGTTGATGTTGTTGTTGTTGGTGTCTTTGTGTTCCTCAGTTGACGTGAGATACGGCTTGATCCTGTGACTTTGATTTGTTGCTCATCGGCAGGTTCATGGTCTTACATATGAGTACTTGCCCGAAAGATGATAAAGATCATATCATTGATGGTGTTTGACAACTTGAAAAAACTTAGACAACTCAGTAAAATAAACTTGACATTATGGCTCATCTGGACAACAGAGACTCGATGTATTCACCGACTGGTGATTGAATTGAACAAACTTACTCTCGATAATAATCAAAGGAAGTTTGTTATGATTGGTATATCTTATTACGAAACACCGGCGTCGAACAGTTCTTTCCATCGCCTTATTACGGCTTTATCATATCGGTTATGTGTTCAATACACATTGTGTTTCAATGCCGAGTGCCGACATATGTTCGGCGCCTGCGGATTATTGTTTGGCTTCCTATGATCTTTCTTTTATTCTGTTGTTTATGTTAAACAAAAGCAAAACCAGTTTGTGGATCTTCCAAAAAGCACGATTCGTGTTATATTTTGTGTTGGGTGGAACGGCTCAATCTCCATAATGTCAACTAAAATTCTGACTGATTTGGCTGTGTTTGTCTGTTTCTTTTCTTTTTGTCCGCAGAATGTTGCCATGATTGCGTTAACCGGGTGTGTACGTGACGGCTTGAGTGCCAGCCTTGCAATCCCAGTCACTGTAGTTGTTTTTTGCGGTTATACGATCTGAAATAAACGCGAAAAAACCTGATGCAGACAGTATTTCACACGGGTGTTGCGTTGTTGCTCTTGGACGCGGCGCTCAAGACGATGCGCTATCTTCGTGATATTGCAATACCGCCATTGGTGTTACCGATGCGAGATATTGCGGGGAGCTTTGTGGTCTGCACCACATGTTTGAGAAACAGATCTGTGATTCTTGGCACCTCCTCTAGTAGCCAGGCACAAGTGTCTGATTACAAAGAACATTGTGTATTTCCGAAATCTTAGTCTGAGTTAATCATTAACTGGGATCACAGTGGTCCAAGGCGATGACCAGAGGTGGGAAATACTGTTTACCTTTGTCTCATATTCTGTGACTGAATGAAGATGTATCCCAAAATAACCGCTTACAGGTCCATAACAATGGCTGCACATCAATGCCTGGCAAGAATTTCAGTGGGAGCTAAAATAACAAATGATGAGTGTGTTTTATGATGGAAGTTTCCTTCATGCTTATAAAAAAAAAAAAAAATTAAGTTTTAGGACCAGTGAGACTCTAAATGGCTTATAAGTAGTTGGAAGGAGTTCCATTGTTTGTTATCTTATCAATCAGTCCAGTTTTTTTCATATGATTGTAAGAGCTTTTTATCATTGTTCTCTTCTGTAGACAGGACCAGATGATTATCTCTTGGGTGTGTGGATGTTTCTTTGAGTGGTGAGGAAACTTTTGCCGTAAGAGGCTCCTTCTGCGTGGGGGAAAACGGTCAGTGGTTGGAGTCCGATCACATTGCATTTTTCGGATGAGTGTGAACTTGCATATGGCTTTTGAACGGATGTTTTTTATTTCCATCTGAAGTTAATATTCTTGTTTCATTGTAGTTCAGATCTTTGTCTCATTAATGTCTCTTAGCTTGGGTTCAATGGAATTGATTAACTAATTGGCTGTGTTGAACTCTCTCTTTTTTATTCTTGTTGCTGCCTGCTTCTATATGCCACTTTTTGTTTCACTCCTTGATGTGCTTCCTGTATTGATTTTTTCCTTCTCTTTTATATTTGACTGCTGCCCTTGTTTCCCTTTGTGTTTTTTATTAACTCCCACACTTTGCCCACTAAAAAATGACCTGCAAACGGCCATTAAGAACAGCAGTACCAAATGATAGAACTAGCAGTTATTGAACCAACAAGGTGGAGCTGTTTAAAAAAGTGACAGGTCCCATTATTTTTCTTATAAAAGAAGAGTAGCGTGCTTTAGGTTGTGCTCAATGAGTGTGGGATATTGAAGATGTTCGAATGTTTTGTTGCCTATCCATATGTTTATGAGAAAACAAAGAAGTATTCGATTGTTTTTTGATGAGTGAGTAATGGGTATTTAGTGCATATGTCAAGTGCCAGAGGGTACATCGTTTGAAAAGAGATCAGTTTTTTGAGATGTGTCAAACCTCAATTTAAGATTATCATGACATCTTTAATGATCTGATCTTTGTTTCAGTCAAGAATATATATTTCTGATAAAAAGAATAACATGGTTGTTGGAATTTTCTTTGTTTGTTATTCGATGTGACTGCTCCGGTGATGGCGACGCACCACTTTCAACAAATTTGCATAAGCATCAACAGTCTCAAATGGAGATCTGTTCTTCGATGGATACGAATAATGAGAATGTTTGTGAGTATGAGCGAACACGTATCTGGCTTGCGATCAGGCGTACTCTTCAGCTTTTAAAGGGCTACAAAGCATCAGAGGTCCCCGGCCTGATTTTCTTTCTTTTTAACACCTATTTTTTTGTATATTTAATCATTTGAGTTTCCAGTAAGAAAAGGGTTCCAGAAACACCGATTTGTACCTGATTTTAAAGATTTTGGCTCATGAGCTTTGGATCTGAGGCTGGTGTCTTAGGCATGTGTGGGGAAACCTTGGCAGTGAGACTGGCTTGAGGGAACTTATCATTGTTTACGACCAGTCTCAATTTGAGAAGCAAGATCTTGAGATCATCCGACTTGAAAGACAGGTGACAAAGAAGTAACAGGTTATATAAAATTTCCATGTTGCAAAATTTTAGGTAGTGGTAAAACAAATGACATATGGATTTTGTGTGATAAGGACAATAACAACTGGGGTTGATCATCTTTGATTTCTGAAACTTTCTGCATGCTTTAATGGCTGTTGACGACATATCATGTATGGATGTCAGATTCCAGATCGGCGGCGAGTCGAAATGAGAGGATGTGCATCGGCCGGACCGAAGTTGGCGTGATCCGATGATTGCTGCGGGCTTCCGCGACCGCGCCAAGAAGGATAACCGCGGTTGGTGTTTATTGTTGCGATGACTTGCTAAACGTTGATGACCTTGAATCATTGTGCGACTTATCGTTGATTTTTGTCGGTTCCCCAAGAAATAAAGACTGACCAGGATGTTTAACTCTTGGAGTTGTGTTGGTTTCATTTCAATATTGTTAATGGTGTTTCTCTGGTTGTTCTTGTTAGATATCTATTGACTTATGAAATAATAAATGAAGGAAAATGAAAAACAATGCGAATCGGACCTATAACTGTTTTGGTTTCAAAAATAGAATTTACCGCATTTCGGCGGGGGTGGGTTTATTCCCAGTACGAAAGTGATATACCTGTCGACTTGAAAGGAGGACTCAGACGAAAACGGAGCATCGAACATCCTAGTAAGAAATAAAAGAAAAGGGCGTGAAAACAAGAGAAAGTGAAATAAAATACCTAGACGCATGATCAATTATAAAATCGTCGCAGGAAGAGAAAATGTGAGAAAAAAGAAACGCTAACTGCCAACTGCAAATTTGAACTGTTCATCAGCAAGAAAGATCCAGCAAAAACGAGAAAGGAAAGAAAGAATGCAAGAAAACGAGAGAAAGTGAAAGAAAATACCTACAGGAGCGATCACTCGTAAAATCGTCCAAATAAGAGAACGTGATGATGAAAGAAACGCTAACTGCAAAATTGGAACATCCATCAGACAGAAAAATTGAAAGGAAAGGCAAACAAAAAACGAAAAGAAAATACCTGTAAATGTGATCAATTATGAAATCGTCGCAAGATGAGAAAATCAGTATTTCCTTTTTTTTTTTTTTTACAGCAAAATCAGGATGTCTTGTTTTGCTATAGAGTGGCAAACTGTCACCTAACAGTCCTGATAATATACTTCCACCATTGACGTCGTTGCGACGCCGTTTTAGGTCCAACCCGGATAAATAGCTCGGTAAAATAAAAGGCTCGATTACTGGGCTTCTGAAAACACAAAAGGTCCAACCCATCATCAATAGTAAGCCCAGCCTACAAGCCCATCAAAATAGTTTAGAAACGAAAGACTTGGGGCGTTTGTTTTAAACCAATGTTGAATATAAGCTTTTGGTAACATAATTGCTAAATATAATTAAGCGTTTTGTTGTTTTGTTTCTAAAAATCGTCTACTTAATTTTGATCTAAATTTTGATAAATTAAATTTTTTAAATAAAAAATTTAAATACATAAGCTTCCTATTTAAATTAGCGCCAAAAACAAATCATAAAAGATTCAGTTGAACATAGAGTATATGATTTTAATATATAATTTTTTTTATTAATAGAAAAAATATTCAAAAAAGTTTTAGAAAAAACTGAAAATATTTTGAGCACTTTAGTCCAGCCGAAATTAAGCGATAAGTCGTGAAAAGTTAAAAAACAAATAAAAGACATCTTTGAAAGCGAGTGATTAACTTTTTAGTAAAAAAATTTAAAAAAACCAACGGCCCTACTAGGTGGGCGTTCGGCTTTCTTAAGAGTAAAATAGGCTCGGCGTTTGAAATTTATTGTTTAACGCACAATGTACGGATTTTAACTTTTTGTTGAATAGAAAATGCTAAAATATTTGACTTTTTGGTTTTTTCTTAATGTTTTTTTTGAATATTTTTTCTATAAAGAAAAAACAAAAGTGGCGTTTGTTTTTTACTTAATGTTGAATATGACTTTTTTTTAGCTTAATGTTAAATAGTACTTAATAGTATTAAGTATTAAATTGTTTCTTTTTTAATATTTGATAGTGAGTACAACTAGTTTTCATACTTGTTGGGTAAGGGTGATGTTTCCTTTTTTTTACGATGATTATTTTTTTAATAGAAAAAACCAAAATAAATTATATTCATAATTTTTTAATTTTTTTTAATTTCAACCGTAAATCATGAAAAGGTTAAAAAACAAACAAATTAAATACTTAAATCTACTTAGCTTTTAGAAAAAAACCAAAAAAAAAAAACATCACCTAAATATTGAAATATGAGAAAATCATATATTTTATTATTCAATTGAAACTCTCATTATCTATTTCATGCTAATTAAATAAAATCATATTTACTTTTAATTTTTTATTTAAAAATTGATTGTCTCAAAATTTAGATAAACAATTACAAATTATTTTTGTTTAAGAAAAAATAAACAAATAAATACTTAATTTTATTTAACACTATTTAGAATAAAAATTATGTTAAGCATTAAGTAAAAAAACAAACGCATTATATTCCCAATATGTGGTGATATAATTTTGATTGCATGCCTAGTGACATATATACCCGTGAAATGGGCCGGCCTAGCCCAACTACCCATATTGATGATCTGGTTTGTACCAAGATCCACCGTATAGCAACTCAGGCCATTGGCCGTACCAGGGACAACCTTGACCTAATAGGGGTAGGCATGATTCGGTTAACCGAACTATGACACAAAATAAAAACTAATCGTCGATTTTATGTTTGTTATTTATATAAACCAAAAACCTAACCATTAATATAATTAATAAAATCTTTGGTTAAGTACTTGTTCGGTTAACCATATATCGGTTTTTCGGTTAACCATAATTAAAAAATAAAATTTCAATTCCATAACCATATATTAAAATTCAAATTATAATAATTATTATAAATACAATAAAAATACAAAGAAAAAAATGAATACAATCTATTTGATGAGGATATGAAAGAATTGAATGAAGGTATCCCACTCGCCCGACCTAGATAAAGCAATGGGGGCGTGCCCCACCATATCCCTCCATAGCGACTGAGGAGGTCAGGCTCATTGGGCCCCAAAACATGGGTTTGGAAAAATAGGAGGCAGTATTGATGATCGACCCCAAAATCCTTGATAACAGAAGGTAGAATATTACTAAAAGATAATATATATTAAGCGATCAAGTCCTAATATCGGCCTGTAAAAGTAATGTGGAAGACCGTTAAATGGGAACTTCCAATAAAAAAGAGGATTCCTCCCAACAAACCCTCGACTAATCCGTCATAGTCCATGCTAACAATACGATAAACATATCCCTCCAAACGGGAGGGACCCCAACATCGACGATCATCCACTATAAATACAAGTGCCACCCCATCTAAAGGTACGACTCTGACGCCTAATAATAAACAACCCAAGCATTCTCTCTTTCTCTCGCGAAGACCGACTTAAAGATCTGAAATGGCCACTCGCAAGCTTCGACCCCCTTCTTCCTCGGTTTTTGCAGAATTACTTCGGGGCCCGCTGGTGTCGACGTTGCGCCGATCCTCCCCGTACCAAACGATCCCAGATCTCCGCCAATTTCATCTGGTGAGTCTCTGTCCAACCCAACGACCCTCAACATCACACCCGCGGAGTGCATCATCACTGGCGCCGCTCGTGGAACGACGTTTCATGTAAACATAACTCCATTTCGCATCATGGTATCAACTGTACAACACGGCGGAGCAACGCGAACTTCGCAGCGGGATGCCGATCCACCAAAGATACTGCATACAGCTACCAGGCCAACATGTCGGGATCCAGTTAACAACGGCGGCGCCCGCCGTCAACCAGCGAGGAGATTAGAATAACCACCATAAATATTAACACCCTTTAGCGAGCGACAGACTGAGATGTCACAATGTTCCTCCACGCGAGGATTAATACTTACATGGTTCCTCTGGGGTCACCATGAAGCAGTTCAATTAGCTGGGCACTACCACAACCAGTCCCCCGTAGGGGAAGAAAGTCAGCAAGATACGATCATGAACTAGAACCACAACATCCTCACTCAATCACAAGAGAGCGACATGGGGAGCAAAGGTTCAGTGACTCCAAGATTGAGCCATAAGATAGTTGTGCGGCACCCCGCACCATGGATACTTTGCAGTAAAGAAATGAATCATCTTTCAGCTCTGTGTGCAAAACTACCCATTCGGGCCAACGGTGACGCCTGCCAGGTTGTCGATGGCGCTGAAGATCCAAAGAGATCATCCACACCTATAAGAATCAGGGTTGAGCACGCATCCAGACTGTTTCGGCAAGTAGGCATTCGCCACCACCTTAAAAGGTCTTCTACATGGCCTGCCCATGAATCCCCTTCAACGATTTCCTGCTCGAGAAAGACACCCGCGCTCGGCCTCCCACTCTCATCGGCCAGGACACACAGCCACCATCCCGGTTAACCGCCATCAAGCAGAAACACAGAAAATTTGGGTCATACGGCAACCCGCTAATGCCAGAGTCCTCAAGATAGACGTACTTTGACGGTGCCACGCGGTCACCGCCTTCATCATGGAAGTCAGAGTTACAAATCTCAAAGACTCTATGTCTTTATCTCAAAGAACCTCGTTAACATGGTCGGTTCCCCACAAAGCCAGCACATGAACCAGGAGAGCCCTCCCGTCAGCCAGCCGAAAAGTTCCTCCAGCAAAAAGACAACAGAGAAGCCGAATGATCTGAGTCCCAAGAGGCAAGCACATGACTGAGGAAATCTCCCAAGCAGAGCAGACGCATCCCCAAAAGATTTGCGGGGAATCTTAGGATCGCTTAAACTGGGTCGCAGCCTCAGGTGATCGATCGCAGCCCGCCAAGATTTCACTCCTTAATAAATTTCGTGGTTTTGAAGTTCTACACGGCTAACTAATCCAGCAATTCTAAGATGGAAGCCACACAGATGAAATCAAATCTCCGCTACCGTGAGATAATTTCCAAGTACGGCCTATTGTAGACTATGGATCACATCTGAGTTAACTCAGATACTACTGGAGAAGGAGAGATGTAGTATCCGACAGCAACATGGATGATCACCATGGCTGGTGTATCTTCTGGGAACAAGTTCATGCGTCAAACCCAGAACTGCATTCCAGCCTCATCACGCCACCACTGTCAGCGACGCACCGCACAAGAACCCCCGGGGAAATCCATTTTGATTCGGGAGGATTACTTATGAGTGATCTGGTCACGGTGCCCACTTCACAAAGATAAGATCTACAGACATATGCCAATGACTAAAAAATGCGAAATGACACTATCATCACACTTTCCGATTCACTGAAGGTGTCGTATGACTCATGATCTAATTCAATCGTAATCCATAATCAGGGCAACACAACGGTCCATCTGTCCTAGTAGATGTAACTGGAGCTCCTACGACATCATTTTGCACTCACTTCGACAAATGGGAATCGAAGAGGAAAGTTTGAACTACACACTCAGCCTTCCATGTTCTTGTGAGAGTAAGAGAAACACCATTGGGACGATCCAACCTATGTTAACCTGGGAGCCCCCTCACTGCCAATCACACAGCGAAGGTTTCATAAGGACGCCCACAACAGAGAACATAGCACTGCAGCCCTCTCAACGCGATAGTATTACATCTCAAAGATATCACCAATTCGTAATCAAATTCCCGACAAGAAACTGGCTGACGCTCACAGGGACAATAGTAACGAGAATGCTATATCGCGAGAAACAAAAACTACGACACGTATACGGGTGAGCTTTGATATGCGGATGAAGTGTTCACTCTACCAGCCCCCGAAGAGCCGGAGCCGCAATATTGGATGACGACCCGACATCTTGCCTATATTTTCCATTCCCAATTAGCAAGTATAGCCCCAAAGGCCCCTCACACGCTCCACGTACAGAGAGATCTTCGCATGGAAGTGGTCACAAGAGTGACCACCCCAGTCATCACTCATAAGTTAAACATCAACCCATCTCTTTGCTTCTGCATACAAAAAACGCAGGTTTCGCACCGTAGAGACAAACAATCTATGAGGCCTTAAGCTCCTCCAAGCATGGGCAATCAGGAGGTAGAATACTGCAGGAAAATAATGTCAGTCGCTGTGAAAGCAAATGGCAAATACGCCAGACATTTCACTAATATAAACAAAGGCTCAAGACGCCTCTCATCAGGATCATCTATCAGATGCACACAAACAGCCATGAGCTCCACTTCATGGATGCTTCCAGCGAGTAACCGTGATAAGCATGGATCCTGCATGACTGTAGAAGACGCCATTCATCACCGCACGTGGGATCTCACCAAGTATCTGCAACGCCGCTTTCAGTCAAGAATGCAAGCAACCCACTGTGAGGTTGTTGAACCTGGAGCAGCCATAAAAAACAGATAGGTACAACAATATATATATAGACTATGCCTGGTGAAAAATCCGCTGCTGTCCTGTCTCCACATCGCCTCACCTCTCCGAGATCGCCCGTATCCTCGGGAGGGATTATAACATTAGTTATCCGAACAGCTTTCTGCGTGTCAATAATGGAAAATTTCGCTTCATAGTCAAACTACTGTGGGAATCAAGCAATCCCGATAAAAAAGCAATAAAGATTACTAGACATGCCATCACCATCCTGAGGCAAAGCACACCCATTATCAGGAGGATCGCAGCCTCTGGGCCTGATTCTGTTGTAATCGTGGCAGTGACAAATGCCAACCTTTCCAAGTTTTAAGAAAGCCTTCAATGGGATAGAGAATGTGAAGAAGCGTTGTAACTCAACACATACTGAGCTCGCACCCATTCTAGTAAGCCCAAAGAAGGAGAAATCCTCACATTATATCTGGCAAGATCAAATTTTCAACTAGCGCAGTTGCTCGCCGATATGGAAGCTGGCACAAAGACTCAAATTACCATCAGCCGAGCCCCGAGGGAGTTTGAGAGGTATCCAAAATGGAAAAATTAATACTACCGGTGACCAAATGAGACTTCGCCCTATTTCCGTGCTCACACCATAAGTCCCGACCGACACCCGCGAAGGCAGGTTGCATAAACCGCAGGTCTCCGGAGGTCATGAACGGCCATAGCCAGCGACCCGAGATTCAGACAAGCTAAAAACAAACATAAAGACGTGATCCTAGTCGATTTCGCCATGGAATTTGCCCCAAGAGAGCTCGGCCGAGCCCACCCAAATAAGATCACTTCCCCATATGGAAGTTCTTCGTATGAGACTAAATGCGTTAAGGAAGCTTTGTTGCGTTTAATCCTCGACCACCAGTATGATATCGGTGGTGCCAAAGTTCAGTCCACGCCCAACAACGAGGCCTAGCACGAGGTCGCAATAGCGTGCCTCAATCTCGCTCATTCATTAGAGATCGATCAACAGGTCCATGTTTAATCTCAACCGGGTGGTCGATTGTGATCAAGACACATACGAGGCCAAAAGTGAGAAGATGATTCTATATTTTCGCAGCGTCCGTGATTTATTAAAAAGTTTACCGGGTCAGACAAGCACGCCCCTAGAACAGAGAATTCTGCGTCGACGCTTTGGCAAACCGGAAGCACGCCTTAGTGAAGACATCGTATTTATCACCATCGAATACCTCATCGCCGACGCACAAGATAAGAGTCGCCATGTTGAATGGGTCCGCACTAAACCGGATGGACCCTATTTGGGATTATATTAATGACTCGAACCTACTGTAGACGACTCCAAGGAAGCTGCTAAGATAAGAGTAAGATCCTCCAGTTTACTAATCACAAGGGAAGCCTCAACAAACGAGATTCTTCACACCCTTCTAAAATGTATCAGAGAAGACATCGAATACGTGCTAAGTGAAGTGCACGAAGGCATATGCTGAACTATATTCGTGTCAACGATATAATGAAAGCTTTGAGTGTGGATATTATCGGGCCCATGAATAGTCAAAGATAACCCACCGGTCAAAGATGCAGATGCATCGATTTAATACTACGCCCGTGAGTTTCACGCTAATCACTGCACCGCCGCAGTAACGATATTGTTCTACTTCATCGTAAGGCCAATGCAATTTATAATCGTGGCTGTGAGATTATTTCACTGGCATGAGGCTTCGAGCCTAGCCACAATCACAGGAGCAGAAGATATGTAACTGTATATGAGGCAATCATATGCAGATTTGCTGTCCCAAGAGCCTTGGTCTCAGATAACGGAACAGTTTGACAACGCAAAATTCAGGGACTTTAGTTGAGCCTGAATGGTACCATTCTTCGCCAGCTCACCCACAATCAAATGGACAAGCCGAAGTCACCATCAGAACCCTCAAGACCGCCCTGAAAACCAAGCTGGAAGAGCTGAAGGGGAGTTGGGTCGAATACCTCCCTGAAGTAATTTTATGGCCTAAGAGACGACACTATGTGTCAGGCAACCCGGAGACCCATTTGCCCTAGCTTTTGGCAATATGAGCTTGCAGCCCTTGAAGTTAGAATAAAGTCTCCCAGAATCGGCTTAGCCTCGAGGAACAAACGATGATGCCCTGGCTCAAATCTAGAGCTCCCGGACGCAGAAGCGTGAGTGTGTTCAACAAACAGACAGAGAATACTAAAGGAGACCACAAGAGGCACTTACACTAGTAGAGTCAGTTCAGGTTACGCTTTGGGATTTATTCAGAAAAGCACACCAAGAAGGAAAACCAAAGATACGTAAGTTAGAGGTTCTGACCTGGGAGGGCTCCTGTGGTTGGGCCCGAAATGGTCGACTGCAATTATGAGCTCCAAACAGAGGAAGGAAAATCTGAAAGATATAGAACAGAGCATCTTAAGCGCCTTTTATCAGAGGGTACTCGGGGCCAGACAAGGCCTGCATGACCTGTGATGACGAGTGGCCGAAAGAATCGTTCATTCTATGTCTCAAACGGTTCGGGTAAAAAAAAATAGATATATATATTATTGCCAATGGAAAATCTATGAAGAAAAGACATCTATCTAATACAAAGGTTTATTAACTAATGCTGCCTGACACATCATAAAGCATACAGACACATGTTCTATTGCACGTAAAGACAAGGCCCCTGCACTCAAGATGCACACCTCAAAACAAGGGGGAAAGACAAAGGAGAAAGACAGAATGAAAGGAAGACAAGAGGAGGAGTAGAAGAGAAAAGAGGGAAAAAGGAAGGACAGAAAAGCTGGGAGGAAACACAAAAAGAAAAGAAAAGAGGAGAGGATAGCAGAGAGAGAGGAAGGAAGAAAAGAGAACGAGGAGGAGGCAAAGGGACAAACCATTCCTCACCCAGACGCATTCTCAACAGCGAGAGCCAGAATGCACAACTCCCATGGAAGGGGAAACTATAAAAACACACCCCATTGTGAGAAATTGAAACCACCCAGGTACTGAGAACCTAATTAAGAAGTCGAACATCAAGCATCTATCTTCTACACACTTCATCCACTAAGAGGAAAATTAAAAGCTGTAAGGGGCACAGGTATAAACAACTTCGCGATAAGAGAAAGCACCAAGGTATCTAACTGCCTAGACATTCCCATCAATCAAAGATTAAAAGTCGTCGCACTTTTCAATAACTAAAGGACACACGAAACTGGCTTCTATCAAGGCGCCTCTTCCTACGGCACCTCTCCTCACGCGATGGATTTCTCACACGAAACTGGCCCTTCACACTGGTACACCATTACTGGGGCGCTATGTTTCATACTGACTTCCGACGAAGCCTTTCAACATGAAATGACGAACCATTATCTACCGTGATTGAGCCTTCTTCACTCAAATGTGATCAAGCCCTTCTCCCCAGAATCTCATGACGAGCTCTCCCTTCTCAACACAAAGGACGAAGTCTCTGCTACCTATCGTGGATTCAGCCCTTCAGACTCTCAAACACTGCCTCTACAACTTTGTATTCGGATTGTTTCCTTTCAACACAAAGTGACGAAGCCTCTCAAGTATTTATCAAACGAGCCTTCAGACTTCAAAACAGACGTTCTCCTCGCAAATACCCATCACGAGCTTCCTTCAACAATGTGCAAACGAAGCTCCCACTATAGCACAGATCGAGCCCTTCTCTCAGACTCAAACGACTGCTCCCTCCCCATGGGCCTGGTCGACGAGCCTCCCTTCAACACAAAGTGACGAAGCCTCGCATCGACGAGCCCTCAGACTCAAACAAACGGCTCCTCCCATAGTCTCATCGACGAGCTCTCCTTCAACACAGCGACGAGCCTCGCTACTTCCATCGCACGGTTCTCCTCTCAGACCTCAAACACTCGGCTCCTCCCACAATCTTATTGATGAGCTCTCCTTCAACACGCTACGCAGCCTCATCGATTGTGGACGCAGCCCTTCTTCAGGCCTCAAACTGCATCTGCCCCCTTTACAAATCTCATCGACGAGCTCTCCCTTCAACACACACGAGCCAAGCATTTCCATCGTGACTCAGCCCTTCTTCAGACCTCAAACTGCATCTGCCCCCGCAAATCTCACTGACAGCCTCCTTCAACACAGCGTACGAGCTCCCACTATCTATCAAAGACTAAGCCCTTCTCCTGACTCCTCAAACAGACGGCTCCTCCCTACAAAATTTAATCGACGAGCCTCCCTTCAACACAGCGACGAGAAGCCTCGTTACCTATCGTAGACGGTTCTCTCTGGCACTTCAAATGCATCTGCCCCTACAAATCTTATTGACGAAGCCTCCTTCACAGCAAACGAGCTCCCACTATTTCACCATCAGACTAGCCCTTCTCTCGTACCTCAAAATGCATTCGCCCTCCCCTCGCAAATCTTATTGACGAGCTCTCCTTCAAGACAGTGCAATGAGTTTCCCATTTACCTATAAGGACGAGCCCTTCACCAAGCTTCAAACAGACGGCTCCTCCTTAACATTCTCGTTGACGGCCTCAGGATACTCCTTCGACATGTATAATCAAGCTCTAATCGACTACATACACATCAAAACCCAGCCCTGGCTTAACCCAGTCAGACACGTGAATGGAAGGATTGCGTCAACGCCACAGTGTCGACGGCGAGGCCACAGGCCCAACCAGACAAATTCATCACGCCGACGATAATCAGGGAAACCACGCCTACGAATAACGCATCTACAAAGTTTAAGACGATACGCCCTTGCCTCTGCAGATTCTCGACTGATGGCGTTAATTCGTAAAGAAGAGCAAATAACATAAAATTCAGAGGATCTAGTATCCATTAAAAGAAGGGATATTGTTGTGAAAAGACCCCGTGTCTAACAAAAACACACAACACTCCACCCCACAAATCACTCCACTAAGTATGGGCAAAATTATTAGACGAGCCTCTGATGTCAAGCATCGCACGGAAGAAGAATGAGAAGGCCTCAGCATGAGTACTAGGCTCGGGATTCGTTAGTACCGGAAGATTCCTCCGCTCTCCATCGCTGGGAGTCAAAGTCGAAATCCCACATACATCACAGCCGTCGCTGAAAAGCAAGCCATCCGTAGCCCACCAGCACCACCGTCCCGCACTGCCTACCAACCTCGCCCTCCTGAACAACCACTATCAATGCCAGATGTAGTTCAGCATGTAGTCTCAACACTCCTCGCTTAGCCGTCCCGATAAATCCACGCCAGAGGACTCACGCTTCGCAATTTCCAAAGAATATTCTCACCTCCAAAATCTCACGACAGCAATTTCAATTATTTCTCCATTTCGTCCAAACCACCGGACCGCTGCTAACTCCATTTTCAGAAATCCCGCTGTTCGCCCAGCGGAGATGGATGATTCCTCCCTAACCACCTAAGTCACCAGGATTGTAGCTCACGGCTCAATCAAATTATCTCAGAACCTCGTCATCCTAACCTCTCGGTTTCCTCTCAAGAAGCCTGCCAACAACTCCGACCGCCTTCCCTACTTACACCGATCACGAGCCGACGGCAAGCCAGATTCATGCAGCCTTATTTCTTCGCATTAAATAAGCCAAGACTGTCCCTCGCAGCCGGTCCCGCTCGAAGTCAGTACTACGCGAAAATTCAAGATCCTACATGTTTTTCATCTCACTGGGTTTTTGCCAAGCCCTTCAAATGAGTGGCAACCTGCAAAACAAACACAGAATTGGAACTCGACACAAAGCCAGCAAGAGAGTTAGCATAATTATAAGCTTACCGAAGCAAATCCCTGGAAAGATACGCTAAGGCTCATCAAACAAGAGTCTCTTCCGATCTCGACATCGAATCATCGAGGATGGATGAGACTACACAATCTCGCCAAAGTTCAAAGATCGATAGCAAAGAACTTCGACCATCGACCTTCGATTTGTTCTCTTCTCTCGACCACCACCTTCCCGTAGAGATGGTTCGATTGTCTCAAGGAGTCGCCTCCCTAGCGCTAGGGGCACCGCCAACTACGATCGCCGCCCACGCCGATGGATTCCCACCTTCGCGATAGGCCCAAGAGGGCCAACAGCAACCAGGGAATCTCACTAATCCGGGACGAGGACCGCCGGGCCTGGGGTGAGAGGGGATCAAGGCTTCTAATCTCTCGAACTTTTGTCGCACTGGTCAGACTTTCAGAGAATCTGCTTTCTCCTCTTTGCACTGAGCGCAGATATCCTTCCCATGAGCTAAGATCTCCTGCAGAGCAAATTATGAAGGCCCGAAAGAGAAAATTCCCAGAGTAGAGGGAGACGAAGGCCCTAAAACAGTAAGATTTTTTACGGGCTTCGTAGACCAGATAGCTGGACATCCGACTCCACAGCCAGCGAGAATGAGCAGAGCATTCAATAAAGCAAGAGCGAGAATGTATTCGTCATAGTCATAAGACTGAGCTGCTCAAAATATATGGAAATCTAGGGTCAAGTATTCAATCGATTTGTGGATGAACAAACAAAGGTAAGGATGATCCTCACGAAGGTGCCATGCCCACGTTCTGCACGCCTGCAGTGTCTTCCTGTCTAAAGAATCAGACTCCTGGGCCGAGCCATCGATTGTTAAATATCGAACTTTCCATGTCCTATGAGAGCATGAAGGTCCGAAATCACCAAGGGGCTCCAGGACGCTCTGTGAAAGATAAACTTCGCAGAGGGGCCACTGGTTAAAGAGATGTAGATAAAGCCACATTAGAACGCCAAGTCCTGCCTCTAAAAAGACCAACAACCTGATTAAAAATGCCTCAACCATTAGCCACTGGGAAGACAGGCAGAAAATGTTTAAGAACCCGTTTGATGAAAGGCATGGAAAACTGGAGGCCGTTATCAAATGCGACCGAAAAAACAGTACCATTCTAGTAATCCTGAGGTAACGAACGAAGCCAAAAAAGTCGAGACCACATCACCCAGAAGAGGCCGACTGCTCAACAAAATCGACTCGTGATGAAGGGCCAACCTTACTCCTGGCCCTACTTTCACGGCATGATCGAACGATAACTTTTGAGGAAATCCGACCCCTTAGATGCGGATCGTGCTTATTTTCCTTTTGCCTTTACCCAAAGGAGGGGGAGGCCGCAGACACTGGGATTAAATAAACGGTCAACCGACCAGGATCAGCTAGATCGTGACCTACATCAATAGAGGACTAGCATGGATAATGCAGATGAAGAACGATTCGAGCCCATCGCAAAGTGCCAAGATAAAAACAAGAAACACCCAGACCCAACTATGAGATCGGGAAGGTTACACAAAAAGGCCAAATAAATAAGGTTAAGAGACCGGGAGGAAGGTTAAATCAAGAGGTCGCTGAAATGTAAGAGACAGCGCGAAACCCAAAGGTCATTATTAATAATCGGGCCTGTTTCGGCGCGATCAGTGGCATCCAATGGCCACTAAACGGCAATGACGCAGTAATAACATGTTTCGCTGCTAATGCCACCAGTATTAACAAGGGGCCATCGGGGCAACTGGAGGAGACAGGAAAATCGGACCCAGCATCCCACTCACAAACATAGCAATGGGGTCAGTGCCCCACCCATGCCTCTCATACAGCTCCTTCAAAAGGAGGTCCTGGCCATTGCCCAAAACATGGGTTGGAAAATGGTGGCACTCTTATAGCTCAAATGGCCAACCCAAAATCCTTCAATAACATGTAGAATATTCCCTAAAAGATAACAACCTATTCGCCAATCAAGTCCCACATCGGCTCGAAAAGTAGAAGATCACAAATACAATCCTCCAATAAAAGGAGATTCTCCCAACAAACCCCTCGACTAATCCGCTGCAAATCTAAGGCCAATACGATAAACATATCCTCCAACTGTGGCACTCACTACCGTAATCATCCACTATAACACGCCACCCCATCAGCCAAATGGCACGACTCTGACGCCAATACTAAACAACCTGGCATTCTCTTTTTCTCTGGGTTGAAGAATCGACTTTAGCATCTGAGTTTCGCCACTGCAGCCCCCACACTCTTCTTTCCCCGGGCTTCAGAGAATTACGGCCCGCAGGTCGACGTTGCACGATCCTCCCCGTACCAAACGATCCCAAGATCCCTCCGCTTCAAATTTACTCCAGAGTCTCTGGTCCAACCCAACGACCCCCCTGCCACGCCCGCCCCGCTCCGGCCGGGAAGATCATCACTATTCATTCGCAATCCCACGATATTCACAACTATATTACATCTACAAATAATATATGAAACGCATGAGATTATATAATTTAATCACAATTTTTTTAATTAACCACATGTTTTAACAACTCTAATAAAAAAATAAACAAATCCAAATAAATCATAACCTATATGTTTTAGTTTTGAGGAAAATGGTAAAAGCTTAGTTTTGAGAAAAAAAGTAAAAATTAATGATAAAAGTGGGAATATATATATATATATATATTTATTATTTTGGCTTTTAAGAACTTAAACCCAGATTACAGAAATAAAAACAAAAACCAAACCGCTCGATTCGATTAACCTATTTTTTTGGCCCTCATGATCTTAGTGCCATCAATTTCCGCTTATTTTGTATTTTTTTACTCACCCCACGATAGCTTCCCATTTCCTTTCTTTTCCTTTTTTTTTTTAAAAAGGAGTACTGATAGTTAAAATTTTACAAATTCATTTAATTAAGAACCATAATAACCTTAAAAAGTAGCTTTTGTAGGTAAATTGCTTTTTTTTATTATAGCAATCTATAAATGTTTTGGAGTCCCACTCAATCTCCAACTTTAAAAAACCATCGTCCCTCGCATCTAATACACCATCTCTCGGAACCATAAATTTTGTTGTAATAATCAAAACATTTATTAAGTGCATGTTTTCAACCGTTTTAATAGTTCCAATGGAGTTTATAATAACCCATCATGAAGCACTTGTATATTTTATCCTTGAACCATCAAAATTTAATTTGAACCTTCAATTGATCAAAGGAATCCAATGAATCATTTTTTTTAACTCTATGAGGAACATTACGTCATTCGTTATTAAAAAATGAGTCACTTATAAAAATTTTGAAAAGTTAAGGTAGTTTTCGATAATGAAAAATGTGATGGGTTTGATTTTTCTAAATAAAACCAGATTTATGTAGATCCAAAACATTTCAAAGGATAATAGAAATTTTTTCCATAGAAAGTTTGAAAAGTTAGCCTATTAATTCTATGGTCTTTATAAACCATTTAGCAGACCAACAAGATGGGCCAGGGGCAGCCCAATTACTCTAGAGGCTGCTTGATTTGGGACCTACATTAAACATATGGGCCTAACATAATGAACTATGAATCAGTGTCCAAATCATAATGAGCCAAACATTGGTTCACCCCCATTAGCCTCCCATCTCGTTGGACTGTGATTTAATTTTTTGGGATATTTAATGGTGATGACACATAATTATCGAGTCACAACATAAATATTAAAAGCAACCATATTAAACAAATAAATAGATAGAAAAAAAATTATTGCCGTATTTATTAAATTTTCTTATATTTTTTTTCAAGTAAAATAATAGTTTTATAAATTACAAAAAAAATCTAAGTTATAATTTCCAATCAAAGGCTTGAAATGTTGGATTTATCTTAGAAACCTCAACAGTACCTCCAAAAAGAAAACAACGATGATGGAACTGCTCAACCAAAAATTAATCTAGGACCCCCCCACTAACCCTCAATGGATACAACAATGGTTGAGGAGGATCTGCAAACTTTCTAGAGCATGTTTGGAAAGAGGGAAAAATTTATCGCAGCATAAAAATTCCATTACAAGAAAAAGAACCCATTAATATAGGCTTGTGTCTGAAGAGAAAAAAAATGGACAAAAGGTGATAATAATATAAGCAAGTTCCAATCAAGGGGCCTACAATACAACAGATAGGAAGAAAAAGTCAATAAGTTTATGTGTGGAGGAAGTGGTGCAAAATAAGATAAAAAATAAAGCCATCAGGAGGAGCAGAGTACTTGTGTATTGTGTTTGTGTTTGATGGGAGAGGGACCACATTCATTATCCAAAGGAGGATTGAAGACAACTTACCAATGAACAATTCCAACCAAAAAAAAAAAAAAAGGAAAAAAGAAGAAGGTATAAATGGTAGGTGATGTTTGATAATTAATTCTTATAAATTTCATCTTCAAAAATATAAATCATAAATAAAATATTTTCTTGAAACAAATTATTTTTCATGTCATTTTGAAGAACTAAAACGTTTAATAATTAAAACAATTGATAATCATGGGTATTCTGGTCAATTTGTGTGGGCCTCGATTAATCTCATAAAACTCTAAAGTGATGAGACTAAGTTAAGATGCTTTTTGCAAGTTTGGTGAATCTAAAATTTTAGATAAAGTTTTATTTCTAAAAATGATAAATAATTGATTTTAAAAATTAATATTAAAAAAATAATAAAAAACTTGAGGAAAAGGGGATTTTTGCAGGAGAGTAGAAGGGGGGGAAAAATAATGATACTGCCAAGGATGTTAATGAGTAGTCCAAGAAAAGATTCTCTTGTCGAGGGGACTGGGGAGGGAAGCTTTTTGTTTTTATATGCCATAATTTTGTCAACCATAGTCAAAAATGAAAATTTTCTCTCAAATTCTTTAGTGATTTTTTATTTATTTTTTATTTTTTATTTTTTCTTGTGAAGGGGAAATCTTTAAACTTTAAATTTTGTAATTATTTTTTCGCACTAAATTTAAAACTCTAGAGCGCCTTGCCACGGCCCTTCACAAAACTTAATATTTTTTTAAAAAATATGATTTAATAATTTAATTAACGATAACATTTTTACATTATACAATTAATATTGAATATTAGTTTTTACTCATTCCGAAATAATATTAAATATATAATAAAATTAATTCGTGTTTTACTTCAATTGGAAAACTAATAATTTGAAAAAATAAAATTTTAATTCATGTATCTAAAATAACAAGATAACATAGTTTATTGCCAGAATAAAATTTCTAATTAATTATATAATATTTTCAAAAAATAAATAAATCATATAATCAATTGAGAAATTGGTAATTAATTTGTGGTTCTAATCATTTTTGGTTAGTGAGAAAACCATACAAATTTTTTTAGCTTAAAATTTATTTTGATGTGAAAAAAAAACTTAACATTTATTTTTATGCCGTTTATTTTTTTATATATGGATTTGTAATCAAAATATGTATTTCATTATTGAGATAAATCCGTTAATTTTTGGATTTTTATCTGTGAAAATAATATGAAATATCAACTTTTGTTTTAAAAAAAGCTAATTAAAATGTAGTAAATTCATAAGCTTTTACTTTTTTATTTTTCTATTTGAAATGAGAAATCTGAAGAAACTTATGGAATTTAGTTGTTTAAATTTTTAAATAGGATGCATTATAAGATAAAAGATTATCATTGGTTCCACTTTCATTATTATTGTGTCTACTTCTATTTTCTTTTATGGAACGAAAATTTGTATTACTAAATTATTGTTAAAATAAAATTAAACTTTGTATGTTTTACTACGAGTTTTTAATTAAAAAATATCATTAATTCATTTATACGTTGAATTTTTTTTTATTTTTTTTTGAAAAAGATTTATATGTTCAGATTGAAAGCTTAAGTTTTGATATTATATTAAATAACTTTAGTGCCTACTTTTAAATAAATAAATAAAGATTAAATATTAAAATTACAACTGATGATGACTTCCGGGTAAACCAAGTTGTGATACCATATGAAATAACCGATTCTTCTAAGAGTTTAACGTAAATATCATATTTCAAAACACATGCTATAAATCATGAAAATTGAACTTCCAAATCACTAAAATTGAAAAAAAAAAATGGTATAAAAAAAATTATTAAAGAAAAAGCTGTAAGCCTGTCTATGTCGACATCAAAAATGAAAGATGTGGACCTATGGGCAGTGAGGGGAAGTAAATGAGGGGACATAATTCATGTGAACGTCGTTAACTTACAACTACTAAATTCAGATGCCCATGGCTGTAGCTCCTAAATGTCAACTTCATACAACATGTCTTCAAATAAGACTTTCCCTTTCCTGACAATTACAATACACTCACTCTCCTTCCATCTAAACTCCTCAATTATTTCTTCCTTTCTCCTCCTTTTTCAACCATTTCATCTCGTGTTTTCCATTCTCTACTTGTTTTAAGGAAATGACTTTTATTTTTCCCTAAGCATTGTAGGTGTTAGAGCCCGTTTACACGTACCTTCATTAATCTCATAAGATCATAAAATTAATTGTTAGGTAAACTGTAATGGTGAGATTCCAAGTGATTTCTAATACTAAAGAGTCTAAATTTCTTATATAGTATTTATTTATTTATTTATTTTTTAAATCTAAAACATTATTTCAAATGATTATCACTTGATGGTATTATGTTATATCCAAAAGTCATGGGCTTTATATTTCTATTAGGATACTTTTGCTTTTTAGAAAACAAGAAAAGGGTCTTTTTAAAGAATAAACAACTTTTTATTTTTAAGAATAGAAACTAAAGTGTTTCAAAAAAGATATTTTTTAGTTATTGTAATTTATTTCTGATATTTGTTTTTAAAAAAAATAATTTCATGACCATACAAAATGACTAAAAATAAAACTTAATGTAATATTATTTAAAAATAAGTTTAAAATATATTAGAAGTTTAAATTAATAAAACTGAGAACAATATTTTAAAATTATTTTTCAGAACTGATTTAAAAAAATGAATATCAAATAAACCTTAAACAATTATTTAGTCTTAATGGTGCTTCTAATAAGAAAACGCTATTGAGAAAAAAAAAAAAAAACTAATATTAAAATCATACAAATTAAACATATTTTGAACACTTGTCATGTGAATTAACAAGGTATTTAGGGAGGATTAATTCCGAATAGAACAAAAGACTGTAGAAAAAGTTTAAAGTACAGGTAGAACAGCAAGAATAGCAGAAAAGACAGACGAACACGAATAAACAAATTAAGAAATAAGTCAAATTGTGGAATGATGTGTTTTTGTTTATACCCATGTCACATGTCACATATGGCGATGGGGGTCAATTTTCTAGATCTCTTACCTTCCAAAATCCAAACCCCTTTAAAAAAAAATCAATGCAAATCATATCCAAAATCTCAAAAAAAGATTCATTTTTACTATGTGGCATATATAAACACATTTTATATCGATCAGGATTCATTATGTCCACTAAAAAATTTGAGTTTGTAAGGACTAAAGAGAGAGCGAGGAGAATTTATATTATTGGATATTTGGGTTCACATTTTCGTCACGTTCTGAATATGGGAACCGCATGTGGATGCCTGTGGTATGTGACAGAAGGAACAATCCCTACATGACTTATAATTTTCGAAACCATCTAAAAATCACAGGAAAGTGATGCGGATGACCCACATGGGGAAAGCTATCTAGGGTTTTGTTTTAATCATTTATAGTAGTATACATTTGTATTTTTTTGGCTTAATTTATGATAGTGGGTAATCAAATTTTTGGAGTGGGGTCTTCAATTTTGATCTAATGTAACACAACAAATTAATATAGAGGTGGGAAAAAAACAAAGTTAAAGGAGGAAGAGGGACCAATCAAATATAGCTAAAGATACGTTGATAGTCTTAATGCAACATCTGAAAAGATGCCTTTTGTGGTCCAAACTCTGAGTTCCCAGACAACAATCATAATACCCCCCCCCATCAAGCTTTTAAAAGAGTTCAAAGAGCTATCCTTACATATTGACAGTCTAGGTTTTTTTTTTTTTTTTTTTGAGCATATAGAAATTAAGGTCATATCAATATCATGATCATGATCAGTTCTAGAGAGATGGAGATATGCATGTTGGGTATGTGTTTGATGGGTTGTTTTTATCCTTTCAAAGAGAAGAGATGGTGGGTTCTCATATGTTCACATCTTCTCCACTTGTATGGTTTTTTAGGCATCCACATGCTTCCTTTCTGTTCTTTTCCTGCTAAAATATCTACTTCCAAAGCATTAAATTTGGGTTTGTAGTTGAGATGTGCGAAGTCACATGCAATGAAAAGGCCAACAGGAATGTCTGATAAACCTTTTCCCACTCATCATCTTCAACAGGTGTGACTGAGAGAGTTCAAATCCTCTGAACTCCACTTGGAGGATTCCAACCAATACCCACTTGACATTTGGTCAAAAATTGTAGTCATAGCCATTGGGTTTTTTTTTTTTTTTGGGTACCTATTTATTTTAAGACATAAGATAATAATCACAAAGATTTATTCAACTGCTGTCTCCCTGGGTCCCATTCTACAAATGCAATACCTGAGTTAGATCTAGAGATTCAATCACAAACGAAATGACAGAATGAAAAATGAGAATTCCATTAACACAAAATTGACCTGCTCAAGTCTTTCTCTAGTTGGGCACGGAATCATTATCAAAAGTGTTTTTTCTCAACAAAAAATTAAAATGTTTTCCTTAATATAGACATGTGGTCAATAGGAAACAATCCATATAACTGATAAGACATTGTGTGGGGTAGTGCTGACGGAAGATTAAGAGGTGGGGCCAAACTATGACTTAGATGCCACTTGCCTTATTTCCCAACAAGTACAACTTTGAAGTGTTCAAGAGATAAGAAACAACACCCTCTAATGATTTACTTGAAACCACTGTAAATTAAGAATCATCAACCAATGATCCCAACCCACCTCCCAAAAACACTATCAAAAAGTTGTCCAGAAATTTCAGTAGAACTTGCTTCCCAGAACCTCGGTGCTTGAACTGAATCCATACAAAGAACATACAATGTTTTCTACAATTATTTCTCATATTATTCAACGAGGCTTTCTTTCTTCTTTCTCCCACCTGTATAAAATTTCATCAAACAACTTTTTTCAAAACCACACGTTTTCTCCCATCTCCCTTTTTCCAAGCAAAACAATCTTCACTCTTCTCTCTGGTCCCACCCACTCTTTTCTCTTTATTTTATTCCTTGAGTAATACCCAGATTCTATTAACTATTACCCTCTTGAGTCTTCATGTTAAAAAAAAAAAAACTATTACCCTCTTCAATTTTATTTTGTTCATGGTCGGAAATTATCTTTTGTGACGTTTTTAAATATCTTATAATACATACACACACATATATATATATATATATATATATATATATGATATACATATATTATATTATATGATATATATATATATATGGAGATATATGATACATACATGTCACACTTAATAATATCAACTGATAAATAAGTATGGGAATAGTGAAAATAACTGTTAGCACTTTAATGATATGTGAGAAGACCCTTCATAATACAACATATGAAAAAAAGTCATGAAAAGAAAAAAAAAAAAAAGAAGGAAATTAGAAAGAAGAAGGACAGAATACTGTAATCAAACGAGGTGAGATAAGACCTTACATTCCAGTTGAGTTCACAAAGGGAACACTATAAATGTTATGGAGAAGATTATAGCAGATATAAAAGGGTAGTCTCTAAACCGTAGTTCCCCAAAGGCAATGTCAGATCTAAGCTGTCTCATGGGAACAAATCCAGACAGTGACCCTTCCCTTCCTCTCCACACACACTAAACCAAAACCCTTCAGGGACAGTGAGATATATATAAATATGTTAGGACTGGCTGTATGGAGCCCAAACAAATTAGGCTTAACTGAAATCACTACAACTAAAATTAATTGTGCTGTTGGATCCATAGATCAAAACTTAATTAGTGACAAAACCCATTAATAATCGCTACAAGAAAAACCCATTTATGAAGATAGAGCCTTGACTATTTGAGGCAAGAAATCTCGCAGAACGATTAATACTGCTGTATTAAAGAACTTATGTACCAAGTATTTCTAATTTATAGCATTTTCTTGATTTCGTACATTCTCCTGTAGCTTCACAATACATACATTGAATGATTCTCATCTTGTGAATTAGATGATGCATGCATAGGTCTATTACCACAGAAGATTTATGCTGCTGTGAATACATAGACAAGAACTGACATCATGAGTACAATATCATATTATCTTATTCTTTATTCATTCATAATCCGTTGCTTCGCTGAGATGTGAAACTAGTTCAACTTTGAAAATAAAATGAAAATTAAAATACTTCCATAGATTTAATAAAAAAAATTTTTGAATTTTTTTTATCCGTCATATTAGAAGGACTGGGCCAAATTTAGGGTTTTCTGACAATGAGCCGCTTTGTGACGGTGGGCGAGAGTGGCACTTTGATATTTTTCAACCGTTAACAATAGTAAATGATAAATTAGTCATTATGATATAAATATACATGTGGAGAAAATGCAATAATATAATAAAATATTTATTTATTGATAGTATAATGTCTGAACTGATTAAATTGAAGTGTAAATTAAAGACAGCTACCAAGTTATAAGAATATAAGAATATAGGAATATGTATTATATTCAAAAATAAGTACAAAGGCATAGAATCAAGTCTAAATCTTCTGTTTTCCTCTATCCTTAAACATTTATCACTGAGCAAAGACATATGGTGCCACAGTAATTTTTCTTACAACATAGATATTTAACGTTTTCTTTAGATCGTGAATTAGACTTTGAGTTAAACTGACTTAACACTTAAAATGATATTTAAAACCTTTACCACAGTTTTGAATAGAGTTTATATAAATAATTATTATATTTATGCATGTCAATTTTGCCAATCATTATCAAGGAATGCCATTTTTAATATGACACACACGGTTAGCAATGTATGTCATCACTGATTAAAAGAGATTTTTTAGGTCAAAATTAATCATTTATTAACTCAAACTGATTGATTTTAAATACCTGAACCACGACTTTAGTGGTTTCATAGGATATTTATTTATTAGTCTGAAAAATAGAACATGATATTAATTTTTACAGAAAATACAATAATTTTTTTAAAATTTTATCTTAAAAACAAAAAAAATTTAAACATCGAAATAAAAAATTGAGATATTGTTTTTTGTAGCTTTAACTTACCATTTAAATCATTAAAGAAAACCCTAAATCTACATTTTCTCAACTTTTCTCCGAACTCTTTCCTTTAAAACAAAGAATTCGATTTTTACATTTCTTGCCCTGAAATTTCTCATCTATATATCTTTCCACAATTTTCTTTCTCAATAAAATAGTTATTCCATAAGACGGCGCTTTCATTTATTTTTCGCTTAGCTTATCGCTTACGCGCTGCTTGTTTATCATCATTTCTGGAGACAACGCTTGTTTGGTCATTATCACACAAGAACGCTTATTTATAATGGCACATTTAGATTTAGCAAAGATATCCAATCGACGACAAAAATCAAATCAATAATCACACACAAGCCAGGTGAATCAAATCATAAAGATATACCACAATAAGAATATCAAACGCTAGCGAACTCAATTATAACTCGATAAAAATGAAATATTTATTATACTATTAATATGAATACATTTTCATCTTCTATGGTTTTTAGTGATTTTGATTATATGTTTCTATTGATGTATTGTTTGTTTGAATCAATATAATTATTTTTTTCTTTAAAAAATCATTAAAAAGTGCCACTTGAAATAAAAAATAAAAAAATTGAAACATGTACATGAAAGTAACTAGGAAAAAAAAAGGTGATTTAATTAAAATAACCTTTGAAAATTAAATTTCGGAAATATACATCTTCATCAATTTTTGACATCATTTAGATAAAAATAACCCGATATTTTCAAGAATATGTAAATATATAAAATAATGAAGGACATTTTTCGTTAAAATAGGTTATTTTTTAAGAAACACATATGAATAGAGCCTTAGATTTACAAAATATTAGGTTATTTGAGGTTATTTATCCAAATATTTTTTTTAAAAAAAATCCATCTAATTTTTCAACTTTGTTGTACTTTTTGGAATTATCAATTCTTGTGAGGACCAGATGAGATTGGCAAGTGGAGACTGCAGGGGCACTAGCCGCAAGCCAAAACATTGCAATTTCAGGTTGGTCCCAACTCCAAGTATCTTGACCCACAGCCGAAAGGATGGGGACAGATGATCCACAGGGAATTTAATTTATAAATAATTTCTTAAGAATTTTAATCACATTATAATATACCTATTTATTTACAGAGTTGTTTTTACTATTTTCTCACATTGTTATTCCGTATATCCATTCCATCCCTTTACCTGAGCCAGACCTTAATAGCTACACAGTTGAAAAAATATCTTTTAATTTCACAACTCATCTCAAGGATGAAATTAGTTATCTCAAAAAAAGAAAAAGAAAAAAAAAGATGAAATAGTTGGTGCAATGAGAGAGAAAAAAAAAAAAGGTAGAAGCACGTTTTGAATTAATAATATACAAAAATAGAGATTTTGGATTTCTTTTTGGTCCAAATTACATTTTTTTACTACCTTTATATATTTTAAAGATGAAAAAGAGGAAAGAGAAAAAATGGATTAAAATTTGAGATAAAAGAAAAAAAAAAGGAATTAAGACAAATAGTTGATTTAGAATGAATATGTGTTAAATTTGTATCCGTTTTATACAGAGAACAAGGGATTTGAAAATGCATAATTTTGGGCGTATTTGGTTCTTATATTTTTAAAATTGTTTTTAAGAACAAATAGTATTTGAAAACATAAAAAACATAATTTTGATGTTTTTTGAAAAATGTTTTCGTTATTTGAATTTATCATTTTTTTGTGTTATCTAAAAATGTGTTTTTCCATATTTTCTTTATTATTTTTGTTTTTAAAATAAAAAACAATTTTAAAAAACGTAAGCCAAACAGGCTCTTTGTTTCTAATTTTTTTATTATAATTAATTAATTAATTATCATATTTTTCAAGTAATTTAAACAAAATATTTTCAATTGTAACCTTCAATAAATCATAGGTCTTGAAAAAAAAAAAAAAAATCTTCGTGAAAAATTTGAGGGTCTTTTATTTATTATTATTATTTTGTATCATTTTCCAAAGATAGAGATTAGTCATGCGTTGTTTCTTTTAGATGCGTAATTTTTTTGTTGCAAAGGATTTGACTTTTTTACATTTTTTTTTTAAAAGATTGTCACATATAGATATTGTTTAAGATTTTGTTAGATTTAAGGAATGTAAAGACAGCTAGACAAGAGCATAGAGATAAAGAGTAGTTAGAAATTCGTTGGTTTAGGTCCGACTACATCAATCATAGGAAAGTCATTCCTTTCTATGGTCCTTATTTCAGGATGAGGTAAATTTGTGTGGTATCAAGTTCTGATGTAGACCATTCTCATGGTAGTTTGATTTTTGGTCATTTCAAGATAATACCACTATTGTCATAAGTTGATTGAACTTACCATTACAATGAAAACTACCATAAGCGATCTAGAAGAAAAAAAATATTTAAATATTAAAAGGAACAAATAACAAAATCATGATATATATCATGATTTTGTTTAAGAACATGTTTAAGTTACATAAGTTTGACAAGAATTAATAAATGAGGGTTATAATCTATCATAAAGTTATGATGAATTTTCAATAGGGTCATAACTTTACTCTCATGTTCGAGTATCTTCGGATGTTTATATTATAATTCGCCTAGTGACGAAGTAGTCCTTCAAACGTATATATTAAAATCTATCTAGTGGTGGAGGCTTGGAACCACCCAGTACTACATTTGCTAAGACAAGACCCTCATAAGGTTAAATTCTAGCTTCATCATTGGATCTGCCCATATTTATATATATAATTGAATATGTAGTAGTTTTTTAGTATAAATCAATATGACTTTGTGAAATTCAGAATCTAACAGATAAGATGGGTTCACAAAATGCAAACAAATCCAGTATGAAAGAGTTGTCAAAGTCACCAAACAAAAGCATTGCAAATAAGTCCAATGTAGGCACATCATGGGGGGGGGCAAAGAAGACAGCAAGTGCCCATGTTCACATCATATAATTTTATACTTTATGAGAGGGCACATAAGTGGTGTAGTTAAATTGACCCCATATAGGACATGGTCCCCTTTGCAACCCTGTGACCGTATATGACTTTAATGGCAAAGAGGGTTTGCATGAATGAAGGGTTGTTGTTGCAGTTGTTGTTAGGGCCATGAGATGTGGCTTCTTTTAAGGGTATGTTTGGGAGGTGGACCCCCACCTATCAAACCCTACTTCCATTAAACACAAACAACATATGTGTGTGTATATATATATATATATATATTGGTTCTACTATTTATACCCATTTCAAACCTTAAAAACTGCAGATATTTTAAGGTTAAATGTTATAACGTCACATATTTTTAATATGGTGATAAAAGTAGAGGCATCTTCATCTTAAAAATAAATAATTGTTACTTCTATTTTTAGTTTTATCATTACGAGTAGAAGTCCCAAAAATGTCCTAATTAAGCCCATAAAATTTAAAATAAAGTTTCAAAAAACAAAAGAAGGTGAAGTAGAGCAAGAAAAGAAAAGAAAAGAAAGCTTGATTCAGTCACAAGCCCAAGAAAAACAAAATGAGATGGAGAGGATAGTGACAGGTCTTTGGGTGGCAAAAGAAGAGTGGAATTATGAAGATGTAAGCAGTTGAAGATGGGAATAATTGCAAAACAAAGTCAAGCATGCATGAATAAAGTAGTAGACTGTTGTGCAGGGACACCCCCCCACAAAAAAATATTTATCATTAAATTACTATTTCAGTTAACATTCATGCAAAGCTACAGACCCCCCCATTGAGAAATTCACCAAAACCCTTGTTACCAACTTACCAAAGAATCTCTCGATCTCCTCTCTCTCTTTCATACACAAATGGGAAGAAGAAAGGAGAAAGAAGAAAGAAGAAAGAAGAAAGAAGAAAAGGGGGTTTGATTAAGCCAACAAACTGTAAAAAAAAGTTCGGGTGCATGAGAAGTTCTTGAAAGGAGTGAAAGATGGAAAGAGAGTACATACCTTAGACAGAATTGTCCCCTGGCCTTTATAACTATGACAGACAAATCTAATACCTCCTCTTTAATTAATAGATAGGATGAGCTTTCCAATTAGGTGTAGTCGATTTGTGAAGAAACTCTTTTCATAAGCTACATGGCAGAAAAAACATTACGTTGGTTAATTTTGTTCACTACATTTACTTATTACTTTTTCATGAATATCCTATTTTGGTATCTTATATTCAAGACTATCATATTTTACTCATGTGATATCACTCTCAATGTTTTCAAAAGACTAGAACATATGAAAGGGAAAGATTTCGAATGTCGATGAAAATAATTTACTATATTATAATTAAAAAACAAATTCAAGATAGCATTACACACTTGAAGAGTCATATATACAAGTTAAATTAACAAATATCTTTAATTTTGTCGGTAAGATAAGGATATTTTATTATATATTGATGGTACACAGGGAGATCTCAAGCTCGAGTTTTTATAAAAATAAAATACTATAATGATGTAATACAAAGTAAATAAATATATATATAAAAAAAAGATAATTAAGCCTTGAGATGTCATATTAATGTTCACATTAAATTAGGAAACGACTAATTGAAATGCTAATTTTAAAAATTATGATATTAGAATGTCATAAATATCTTATTTCATTGTTACATACTTAAAAAGCACTTTGTGTTTAATATATATTAACCAATTTCTTGTTACATCTAATTATATGAATTTAAAACTGCGCAGATATTTTCATTTCTTTCTGGTTATAAAAAGTTGCTAAAAGATATATAACCTATAATCGCTTTTACACGTCTAATCACACAAAAACGAAAGTCAATAATGATTTTGTTGTACAGAATCAAAGTAGATAATCCATGAAAAAAAAAAAAACCTTGCCACTGGTAATGGAAACTAGCGGAGCTTTTGTTTTAATGAAATGGGTACATAATCATCTTCCCAATGACCTTTGTTGAAAGCCATTCCAAAGTACACTACACAATCTATCATTACACATTGACTAGTGCCATTAGACCAACATCTGGAAATCTTTGCCATGGATATAAACCTTGTACTTGTCGGTTGACATCAATGCCTATGAATATAGAATTGTTAAGAATACATATTCTTATTAAACCCAAATTTAATGGACTTATTTTCTTACCATTTTTAGAAATTGTTTTTTATTATAAAAATAAGAAGTGTAGGAAAAATACATTTGGTTGTTAATTTTTTATTATTCTGAACAAATATAAAAAATACTAAATCAATAAAACAAGAAAATATTTGATTTGCGTTAGTGCCAGAATCGGGATCAATAGCCTCGTCTCTACGACTCCATGAAGCGAAAGAGTACTGTTCTCATTTACAGCTCTGCACGTACCCGATCGAACTGAAATATATTCTACCACTCCGCTTAACTTACGAGCCTTTAAACGACGTTTTCTGACTCGACTGCCAACTTTAATAAACGAGCTCAAATTGAAACTTCTAAAAGTTTCGAATGTTGAGCGACCCAACTAGATTACAAATTCTTACGAGGTCATATCTATTTCATTTCCCTGTTATTTGAATATTTAAAGGTTGGTACGGACTATGTTGGTTTGTTTATCACTCCACCGCCGGTATCGGATACACATGAGGGATTTTTTAAAAATATCTAATTTCATTTTATTTTTAATCACACACCGAAGTCCCATGAGGTGAGAGGAGAAGAAGAGTCATGAAGAGGGGTTTGAAAGTAATTCAAGCGAAGGGAACAAAAAGAGAAAAAAGAGGAGAGATGTACTTTGCTAGGCAGAGGAGGGGGATGAGGATGAGAGGAGGAGGGAGAGAGAGAGAGAGAGAGAGAGAGAGAGAGAGAGAGGAATGGAGATGATTACATCTCTCTTCTTCACCCACCCATCCGTGTATTCTGGTTAACATTTTTCAGGACCACACTTTGCAGAATCCTGCAACAGATATAAAACAGCCAACAGCTATAAAGAACCAACACCAACTACTAGTACCTGGTCCTGGAGAGAGAGCCAAAAAGAGAGAGAGAAAGAAAGAAGACCCACCATAGAAGTGGTTCCTCTCTCTCTCTCTCCAAAGTTACTACTACGGGGTTGACTGTTGGATTTACAAGTACGTACATGCAATTAGAGATGGAGTGGAGAAAAGACAAGTGCCCTATAGAGATAAATCTAAATGATCATAAAAGTAAAAAAGGTAGGTGGTGCATCATCTTCTTTCTTTATACCCTGAAAGCACATAATAATAAATATACAGTAGTTAGTTGCTACAACTTACAACTTACAAGGGACAGTTTGTATTACATTTTAGTATGGTACAGTGGAGAGGGATTAGTCAGATTAGAAAAATAACTAAATTTCAATAATTAAATTAAAAGTGTACATTATTTTGGGTTTTTGTAATTAGTAGCAGAGATAATGATGGGAGCCATGATTTGGCAATAAATAGTGAAACAAAGGATTTAATTTTGAAAATGAATCAGGCAACCAATTGATGATTTTCCGCCATTGCAATTAAAACATGTAGCAGATGTCACTTTCCACCAGTTTGCATAAGAAAAGGGTAGAGAGAGTAGTTCTTGGACTGAAGTGTCAAAGGAAAGGTTTACAGAATGAATGTCTTGTTAAATTGATTATGGGGGTGTACCACTTTGCGTCAATGCGCCCAATGGTTCATGAACATGCTCATTATTTTTTCTTCTTTTATATTTTGTGAATAAAAGAAAATAAAAAATATTGTATTCTCAAGAGATCATTCAATCCAAATATATATAGAAGAAATCAGACTTTGATATGCACTTTGGAGAAGGATAGGATTTAGGGTTTTGTCATCCAAATATATTAGGATTTTAAATTAAGTTAGGATTTTGTCCTGAAATGTTAAATTAATCAATTATTATAAATTCTAGAAAAAGGGGGAAAAAATTCTATCGCTACAATCTCTGGTTTCTCTTTTGGGTGTAAAAATATGCTATAAACATGATGGGTATAGCAAAGAATAATCAAATCAGAACCACTAAAAGGGAACAAAGAGCATGTGCAGAAGAGGATGGATAAATGAGTAGATGTTTTCCACGCAAAAGAAATGGTACATTATTTCAAACCGTACACTAGAACTAACAGTGAAATATGTTTTCAGCTTAATTGGTAATCACAAAAATGCATATCATTAAACATTCCCTCTTCAATCTTCACCATGTGCCAACATGATCATCAACTTGATTCTTACCCATCTCCTTCTTTGTCCTTAAACTTCAAATGATATATATTTTTTCTATAACCATGAGTGTTTAGGCCAATTTCCGTTTATACCTCAATTAATCTTATGAAGCCAAGACGTTAGTGATCAAGTAAATCTTCCAGTGATCCTAATGTAATTAGAATTCGAGTATACATGATTAATCCTATAAAGCCATGAAGTTAAAACGTTCAAGTAAATCCTCTATTGATCCTAACGAGATTAAGTTATAGTTCATTTATGGATATAGGATTGCATGTGAATGTCCTTTTTGGTGTACACTGCTAATTTCATAGGTTAACACTTTATATTTACGACATGAACAGAGAGATAATGAAAAATGGGAGGAGGTGAGCAAGAAGGAAAGAACTTTCCAAAATAAAAATAAAAAAACAAGCGAAGGAAGGATGGTACTTGAGAAGCCAAAAGCCATTCTCATGCACCAGAACTTGAGGGGTTGTCAGGACTTACTCTGAGATGGGGTCAGCCCCAATTGTCCATCTACAGACCATCACCACCCCAACCCCCCCACTCCCTTGACCCCTCCCCCCTGCAACCCCTTTTATAGGTCCCACCACTCCCTTCTCCCAAAAACCCAAACTCACATTGAACAAACAACCCCCTTCTTCTCCCTCACTTTCTCCTCCTCCTCTCTCCTCCATCTTCTCCCATGGACAAGGCCACTGAGAGAGAAACGCATGATTTCATGAACGTTGAATCTTTCTCACAACTTCCCTTCATCCGTCCAGCACCCGTCAAAGAGAAAGGTATTCGCTTGTTCGGTAAAGAATTCGGCGGCCACCACGACCCAGCAGAAGACCAGTCCGAGTCTGTCGAGACTAACACATGCGAGGATGTTAAGGACAGAGAAAATGGCGAAAGTGGTAGAAGGTTCGAATGCCATTACTGCTGTAGAAACTTCCCCACTTCCCAAGCCTTAGGAGGCCACCAAAACGCCCACAAAAGAGAGCGCCAGAACGCCAAACGCGCCCACCTTCAGTCAGCCATGGTCCACGGCGGCCTCTCCGACGCCCAAATGTACGGCCTCGTCAATTACCGGCTCGGCTCCTCCCCCACGCCGCCAATCTCCTACCCGTCATGGGGCAGCCAACCCATTTCCAGTAACGGCAGGTTTTACGGAACTCATCAATCCTTCTCGCAGCCGCCAATTAACGGAAACCCTTTGGCGTTATGGCGAATCCCGGCCTCCGTACAAACTACGCCAACTTTCAATCGTGACCGTTCATCACACCACCATCCGCTCCCATTATTCTCCGGCGACGACTTGAAGCCGTCGTCTCTTGTCGGTGGGTCTACCTCGCAAAGCAGATACGTCTACGAACCGACAAAGCCGGCCGTGCAAGATCATGTGAGTTTGGATCTCCATCTGTAATAATCAGAAACATTCCATTTTTAGAAGAAGAAAAACAAACTGAGATTTTCTCATGCAAGCACCATCTTTTGTTATGCTAATATGAGGTTATTCCAGGCTCGCTCATTACCGTTTCTCAATCAAACATGGCAATTTTAATATTGTAAATGCAATGGTTTGACTATGAACGTTCTTGAATCTGAAGAAATATGGTGTAATTTAGTTCCACAACAAGAATCCAGATGCATAGATTAAGCCTAATTGCACCTATATTCTAAATTTCTTGCAGAGACTTCTATTTTCTTTTACTTTTTCCTTTTTTTTTTCTAGTTAGGGCAAATCTACCAATGGCTTCCAAAAATCCTCACACGTGTGAGGTATATATATCTCGGAAATGGGTATGAGTAGATTCGAATTGGGTGCATGTGTACACGTGTAGGCACAAAATCTAGATGTTTATGGACATGTGGGTAAGATGAGAGAGGTGAGTTTGGCTGCAATACAGAAAAAAAATATAAGAAAGATGAGGCCAGACAAGTTTTCATTGTGTCTGCTTGAAACTAGAAACACAATTATAAAATATTAATTTTCTTGAATGTTGCCGATTATAAGTTAGAATCGTTTGTCAAACTTTAATGTAAATTCTTCTTCACCCTCCTCTCTGCAGCTTAAAGTGCAATTCTGTATATGTCTCAGAAAAAAAAAAGGGAGGGTGAAAAAGAAGGCATAGATTTTTTTTTGGGGGGTGGGGCGGCGGGCGCGCTGCGTTTATACCTATAATGTGGAAGTTTTAAAGTCCACTAATGATAAAAACCAAGCTAGGAAGATGAAGATGATGATGATGGAACAATGATGGAAAAGAATGGAAAATTTCATATAAGTAATGAGGTTGGAGTGGTGGGACAATGGTGGCTAACTGCATCATTATCAAAATCAAATGGTTGATGTGATGGAGACAGATCATGGAAGTTGTAAGAGGTAATGGTATCAGAATGTGGCCATTCAACAATAAAGTGAAATGTGCGATCACTTTGTTGATGAAGGAGCAAGGTTAAGGCATGTGGGTCATTTTTTTTTTTTTGAGCTTATCAGCAGCTTTCTAACACATTTTTTCATTATTCAGAAGGCAGTAGTAGTAGTAGTAGTACCAAAGCTTTCATTCATGGCTGCTTTTTAAAAAAAAATGGAAAAAACATAAAGATATTTCTTTTGCTCTCTTGATACACTTTCAAAGAACAATGTGTACATATATGGGTTCATGGTAGTTACACTTCTTTTCTTTATTTTCTCTATCTTTTGTACGTCAAAGCCTTTTATTCCTGCAAGAGAAAAAAGAAATAGATGTCTGTAATGAAAAAAAAAGAGAGAGAGTGGTTAGGTGGGTTTGTTTTAGGAGTGAGTTAAAAGTTTAAAACCCAAGAATTTGGAGATTCCCATCAAGGCAAGATGGTATTGGTGGCATACATTTAAACATGGAAGACTTCAGTAAAAGTCAGTATTCTACTGATATTTATCTGTAATCTCTTTGTTGGATGCCCTTGCAGCATGAGATGATAATGGACAGCATTTAATGAATTCCTCACGCAAGGCACTTGGGAATTTAGGACCTGTTTAGTTTTTGTTATCTAAATTTAGTGTTTTTTATATTTTTTATAATTAAAAAAAAAAGAAAAAAAAAAAGAGGAAAACCAAACTTGTTCTTTATGTTTATCTTGTTATTCTTGTTTTTCATAACAAAAAAACTGTTTTCAAAAATTGTAAACAAACTTGCTGTAAGAGAAAACTCAATGCCTCGAGCTACTAATCTTGTTTTTTGTGTTCATACTTGATACATGACATGGGTACTTTCCTTTTCCTTGATGTATGTACAAGGCAAAGTGTCGCTGTTGCAAGTGTGAACTCAAATTCGTGTTTATGATCTTCATTGTTACCTGTTTTTCAATAGGGTTCAGTGTGGAATCCGGGCCCGGCGGGGGGCTGTTTTTGTGTTAGCAATGGTGACCGAACCTAGACCTCATTGTCCCCCACACCTTCACTACCTTGCAGAGACGGCATTGACCCAGCTAGCTACTTCAATTAAGATTCAATATGGTACATTATCACATGCCCACCTCTTGCCAAACAGGCCTTGTGGGGATGGATTATCATCTTCGTTTAAATTCTACATTAATTTGATCCGTCCGCCCTTAACCAGGTAAGTAATACCGAAATTTTTATCCAACTTATGCTTAATCAACGTTAAGGATATGCAAATTAACTCCTCATCCAAAGCCAATAAAACTTAGGGTCTCTTTGATTCTTATTTTTTAAAACACAAATAATCCATTTTGGTGTTTTCTGAATTTGCTCCATGTTCTCTAACTGTAGTGTTTTCCGTGTTTTTTTTTATATATTTTCAGAAAAAAAGAAAAAGAAAAAAAAACAGAAACAAGCATGTTCTTCTCACTGTCGGTGTTTTTCAGAATGATAAATAATTTTAAAAAACTGTAAACAAACATACACATATAGTGTCTTCTTTTTCCATCTAATTAGGGTTTGTGTGTATAAATGTTTAAACATCAGTCATACTTTAAACCAAAACCCTAGAGTAATCAGTTTTTACTTTTGACGATAAGTCGATAACCCCCAGTAACTGTTACTTTAGAGAACTAATGGCAGTATGAGAATTAGGGTTCATTAGGCTTTGCACGAAAAGAAAGCTGGAAGCTGTGAAAAAAAAGAAGTTAAGCTACCAATAATGGGAAAATTTACAGAAATAAAGCAATGTTCTACCTAACATTACTCGGAGCATCTTCTCGAAGACGTCCACTATTAGGTTAATTAATAACATATATGTTTAACCTTAGCATTAGCTAAATTTGGACTAGGATCCAACTCTATTGCAGCAACGATGTAAATAGCATTATTCGCTCTTGGGACAAAGTATTCAATTATGGAGATGACCTCCATTAATAACCAACAAGAAGTAGATTATTTATTAAGAAATGAACAAGAAAGTTGAAAATGTGTAAGGAAAAGGACCACACAACCATTTGCAGTAACCCTAAAAATTTGATTAATCCATAAAGTGATTTAACAGATTCTTAAACATCAAAAGTTCCCAAAACATGGAGTCACCCTCAGATATGAGATGATGAAGAGGTTTTGAATTTGATACACACATTTAGTATCAGTTAGGTGGGAGGGCTTTGTTTTCAAACCAAATTAATAAAGCTCCTCAAAAATAACTTTTTTTTTTCTGCAGTTATGTCTATATTAGCAAGTACACAGATATTTGGACTACTAATACGTATTTAGATGACGTAGATATCTTCTAACATAACTAGAGGCCTTTACCAGCTTCTAAGAATGCACCATGTTGGCCATGGTGAAACTTTTTACCGTCTTTATTGGCCCATCCCTGACTAAATAGATTAATTTTGAGCTCACAGATACTAAAAAGAATTTCCAAGTGCTACAGAAAAGATTCAATTATGGTTAATTTTGTATATCTGACAAAAAGAAAAGATAGACATGACTAATAGTATGGTTTCTACTAATGTAGCCACTACACATAAAACCCTAAAAAACTTGACACAATAGGGAATGGGAGCATCCAAAAAGACACCCAAATTGAAGGGGACCCTTTACCATTTACTTTTAGAAAAGGACGCTTTTGTTTATTGAAAATACAAAAATACTTAGGTCTTTTTTGTTTACCCTTTTTGATAACTATTTTTTGTTTTGAAAAATAATAACACAAAAAGCGCACAATTCAGAAAACAAGAATATATTTCAGAGAACATCAAAACAATGCTTTATGTGTTTTAAAAAACATGAATCAAACATGCCCTTAGTTCTTAAAAATCGAATAATTTGTTTTAATTATAATGATAAAGATAAAAGCATTGATGGAAGGGGTGCCTTTTAGAGGGTCTTGGCGTTATGTAACAAAAATTTTAAGTTTTGCCACACAGTAAATAAGACCAAGTAACATTGTGTTTCAGAAGGGTTGAAACTTGAAAGGACACTTGTACCCATGCATTGTACAAATATATTGGGCATTGAAGAAGGGTGTTTTGGGGAAGACCCATTTAGCCCTTTTAATTGAAGGGGGGGTACCTATACCCCACAATAATAGGGAAGAAGTGAAAAAAGAGAAAAAAATTAAGGGGGGAGACCCATAAGACTGTCACAACGTAAACGTCCTACATCTATCCAGGGACCCACAAGTAAATGCATGTTGGCGGGTGAGAGTGGGGGCACATGATGATGCAAAAGATGGTAAAAGGCACAATAAAGACTTGTGAAGAGTACACATTATCATTTGGGACCACTAGTCTCTCTCTCTCTCTCTCTCTCTCTCTCTCTCTCTACTCCTCTAAAGAGAGAGAGAGAGAGAGACCAGTGGAATTTAAGAAACATCGGCCCACACCCCTATAAAAAGTTGTAAACGAGGTTGACACTTGCTCCTATCCTTTGCCTTCTTCAATCTTCCTCATGTCATGTGCCTTCAAATTTTGGGTCGCACCCTATTGGCTAAATCCCCCACTCTTTCTCAATCAATGCCACCAAACTTAAGTTCTAATAGTTTGGTCCTTGGCTCTTGTTTGGCTTTCCTTCTTTCAGCGTTTTCCTTTATATACAAACACAGAATAGAAGGACAATCCTGAGCATACAGCTGAAGAATAAAGCAATGGGCCTACAAGTAATATGACTTGCAGGGCCTCGTTAAAGTAACGAAGGTGATGAAGATTGAAAAAAAAAACTTTGCAGAAACAATAATTTCTGATGGACATTCATTGTGTGCCAAACACCTCCACATTGCCATTGCATTGATGCTCACTTCGTCTTTGACACAGTTAATATGAGAAGCAGAAATAAGACGCCGAACTGCTTAGTCATTGGGCCCGCCCCCGCCTTTTGAGCTTTAAAATCTAATGATCGAATCCCTGGATAATTCACAATCGCCATTAGAGCAGGGGGAGGGAGGGGGGCGGTAGGTTTTGAACTTAAAAGATTGACAAACAAATTCAACAAACCCAGAGCTAAAGTTAGTCAGACAGAGCTCAATGAATCCGCACCTGATATATTGCTGCTGCTGCTGCTGCTGCTGCTGGCCAAGGCTGGTGTGTACTATACTTTCAAAGTAAATATTCTGAAGCTCGAGGTTGAGTCTGTCTGCCAAGATAACAACACAAGAATTCAAGACAAGACAGTGGTTGTGTGGTGCCAATGCATATAAGGTTAGAGGGGTACATTGACAGAGTGATACAGCTACTGATGTACAAGTAAGCTTGCTCTGTCTCTGTATTGTATGCCTCTCTCTTAATTACAGCCTCCATAAAGCTTCTTCACCTGCCCTTACAAGTTAAGTAACAACCAGGGTTTTAGGCTTAGTAACATGCTTCCAAATTTTGTCAATTGCTGCTGCACAAAGTGTTAGATTCCCTAAAACAAATGGGCGTAAATTGTGGGGATATTTTCAGACATTATTTCTGAGGTGCACTTTAATGTTCTGCTGAGAGTGGAAACATAAAAAATGTTTCACAGTTTTTATCTAACCAGAAAAAAAAAAAAAAAAAAAATCACTAGTTTTGACTCGTCCAAAGTGGGATAATAATTCAAACAACGGCCAAGCAATAATTCACTTTCTTCTTCTGTCTCAGGACTATGACCAAAGAAATGACCCCAGAATGCTTCTCAGCCAAAGCCCAGGAACTTGGTTTTGTTTCGTACTGAAGCAATCAAAACTGCAAAATAACAAAAGTTTTGCGGTACTACTGAGAACTGAGAAAGTTTAGAGTTCTTAGAAGATTTACCCAAAGGGTAGGTGGCACAGGTCCATGGAAGGGGGGGTTTATTAGACATATCCAACATCTCATCTTTCTCTTTGCTTTTTCAAAGTATCTGCACTCCCAGATTTTTAAGTCCCTCGTTCCAAAAGGTATATTGTTGAGATCAGCTAGAATGAGAAAAGGAGTCAAAGGGTTTTCTAACATCCTCTGGAATCAAGTTGTTCAGAGGAAACATTTTTGAGAAGGCCACATTCCTGTGAGAGAGTCGATTCATAGAGTATAATATTGCAAAGTATTCCTCTTTGCAACTGGCCTTGGCTCAGATGCTCAAAGAAAATAAGGCAAGTTCAGGGTTCAAGTTTACGCACCTTGTTGAGGAAGCAATAAAATAGAAAAAAAAAAGAAGAAGATATTTGTTCTCAATAAGGGAGAGAAAGGAGAGGATCTTTCCATGACACAATTGTTTTCCAATCCTAAAATAGTGGGAGATCATGGATCTGTAACAGAAGTATCATCATGAACAAAGCTTTTAGTTACTCTGCCCCCTTAAACTCTCTACCCTCCGCATTAGTTGACTCACTATAGTGAAGATCCACCTTAAAACAATCATCTAGGATAGTAAAAAAATTGGTAAAAAAAGCTGCTATGATCATTCTTACAAGAGTTTACACAGCCAACCCCGTCCATAGTAGAAGTTCTGGTACTTGTCCTATCATCTGTTTTTTGAGTTCTCTCTATAACATTTATTTTCTACTTTTTCTCTTTTCCAGTCTCCAGTAAAATTATTAATAAGATCATTTTTTTTGTGAAAGAAAGAAATGATTTGTGCTATCCTTACGCTTTCAAATCATCCACAGAACCATAGTGATGATGGCATGCACTGATCAATTCGTTATATTAGGTAGATATCATGCCTCTAACTAATAAAAAAAAAGAAAAAAGATCATGCCTCTAAATTCAATCATTATTGATGAAGCTTTACTTCATCACCTACCTCACATAAGAAACCCAGCCAGTCAACAAGTTGAAAGTCAAGGCTGCCAGAACAGCATCTCGATGTAAGGATTATTAATAAATATATATTTCTTTATCAATAACAATTATTAATAAATATAAATTTTGATAAACAAAGTACAAAGATAATACATTATTAATAACAAAATAAAGGAAGAATGGTCCTACCCATCTACTGGCTTCAAGCATTTAAGACTGGAAATATAAGATATATTACAAAATTCAAAAAGTGAAGCATATTTTTGTTGCATGCACCTTCAAGTGATCATCTGAGTCTCTCATGATGAGATTGAGTAGTGTGGAACTCTTCAATTTGTCTGGTGAGTAGAGATATTCCATAATGTGAAGCACTTGAGGCAGCATAATATGATGTCACTGTGAGCTGAGCAAAATTTGGAAGCGCATAACCTATAAAAGCAGCCAACGAAAAATGTAAATCATTAATGAATTGGGACTCTACAGATACATAATACCATACATGGTATGTGTTGCAACATTTTCATAAATCAACAACTCAGTATGCATCTCTAACTTTTCCATATCAGGCATATTATATTATAATATGTGATAAAGAAAGGTATTCCAAATTAAGGCTTCTTAATAAAAGACAAATACAGAAGAAAAAAAATAATAAAAGTAAATAACTTTTTAACTAACAGTAAAGTAGAAAGATCCAAAAACAATGTCCAATATCAATACACAAGATGAAAAGATCAACCTTAGTTTTTTTTCCCCTTTTTCAAATAAGAAAGAATTATATTAAACGTGAATCAAGAAGTGAACACAACGTATACGCCCTTAAGACCTAGCTCAAGTGATAAAGGGTTGGGATGAGGTTATAAGAGGTTCTAGGTTTAAGTCCAGGAGGGGACAAAAAAAAAACCTTAATGTACCCAACAAAGAACCTAATAAATTTACAAACCTAACGACAACAAATGAACAAGCCTAATGTACAATCTGACTCAGTTCCAAAATAAAATAGACACAAGATTTTTTTGATAACCTTGAATATCCTCGGGGCCGCCAGACACAACTCGACTAATCCAATCCAGCCTAGTTAACGACTTAAAGAACTACCGACTATCGGTAACCCCACTCCAAAGGAAATTTTTTTTATCGTTTCATCCATGCTTTCACAATTATCGAAAGATCTCTTATTTCTCTGCCTCTAAATGGCCCAAAACAAGCACAATGGAGCAACCTTTCAAACCTTTTTTTCTCCTTTTTCCAACAAATGACTCATGGTAGCTCAAGAGAGCCCCTCTAATTGAAAAGTGCATCAACCACCATACACCATCACATGCATTGATCAAATACAACAAAATGCACGCTTAAATGAATGAAAATATGGTTGTCAATTTCTTCTTTTTCCTTGCACACACAGCATTTACTAACAATATTCCAGCCGCTTTTTCTAAGTTGAGCGAGAGTCCACATCTTGCCTCATGTTGCTTTCCAAGCAAAGGAACGCATTCTTGATGGCACTCAAGAAGTCCATAATACGCCAAAGGGGAACAACTCCACTCTCCTATTTGTTAAAGAGAAGAACTTAACTTGAAAAGATACTGCTCTTTGTAGAAAAGCATACCATAATATCCTTAGTCCCCAAGGTAAAGGACTGTTCATACAATGTCCTAAACACGATTTGTACACCCTGTAATTCTTAATCATGCAATTGCCTTATAAGCTAGGGCTCCAATCACTATCATCCCAGCAACCATCATTCAAAAGGTCACCTACCCAAGCATTTTTAAAGAAGCTATAGAATAGAGCTCCAAAGATGATACCCTCAAAGGTGTGTCCCCACACCACTTGTCCATCTGAAACTTCACCATGTTCCTAGACCTAATCTTATTACCTATTTTCTTGATCACACTTTCCTACAGTTACCCCTTTCTAGAGAAGATTTCATTCTCTTACAAATATTTAAGAACATTTTCTGAAAAAGAGCCTCATTAAAGATGGATAAATTTTTTACACTTAAACCCTCTTTCTGTTTCTCCAAGTAAACAATAGCCCAATTCAACATAAATGCCTTTTGTTCCAGAGTCGGCCATCTTCCCCCCCACCATACACACACACACACACACAACATAAAAAAGCAGCAATAAATAACGTCAAAGGTGTTACCTATAAAAAAAACATCAAAGGTGTCTTTGGAGGAGAGATCTAGAATTTTTGGATTCCAAGGAAGAAGGGTGGAATGATGTTGGTACTGGTGGTGATTATGGCAGGATAGAAAGTGTCAAGAATCGTGGCCGTGGAAGTAATAGACGAAGACATTTTATTAGGATAAATTGACTAAGTTAACCCTCTTCTTGTGTATGAATATAAAGATTTTTAAGAGGAAATCTATAAACAATGCAATCATCTAATCAAAGAAAAAACCAAAAGAAACAAAAAACAAAAACAGCCAAATGAAATAAACCTAATCATATGGATTTTGCACTAAATAAGCCCCATCCAAAGGTAGAAACACTACACAATGGAGACTAAAAACAATCAAATCCTCTTCCTTCCCAACCTGCTTGCCCACAACACAACTGAAGCGCAGACCCAACATTTTGAATGGTCATCACATGGGAAAATGGAATAGACAGAAAAGTGTATCTGGTGTGACCATGATTGAATTACAAATAAAATTAATATAATCAAACTAGTCAAAATGGGTGGCTGCTGTAACCAATCTCTGTCAGAAACCAGTAAGATGATAAACTGGAGTTTGCACCTCTTAATCAAGCTTAAATGCTTAATCATCATTCCTTCATTTCATCTTAACAAGCAAGTTACAATGCCTGAAACATGCTTGAATATTCAAAGTAAAAAGCACAACACTCACCTCCAAATGCAGCACATGTAGCTGAGAACATTAGCAATGGAGGCATCTGTCATTAAAAGAACAATGCAATTAAAGTGAGCTAAAGAAAATGCCCATAGAGTTCAAATGTATGCATTTCATGCAGAAACAAAGCATAAGATGGAAGCAATCCAAGTCTAACAAAAACAAGATAAAAGGTTTGAAGAGGAAGGTCGCAAGTATTAAATTCATACCCCAATTAGAAAAGGAAGCCACTTGGGTCCCCTCACACGATTCTGAATATATGGGATCCCTGAAAATCAAAACATTAATAATTTTTTTTTTTTTTTGATGAGTAAATGCAATTTATTAAAAACCAAAGAAGACCCAAGGGAGGCCCACAAGTAAGGGACCCTCAAAGGGGAACAAGGAAAACAGAAAACCCACCACCTCACTTACCCAAACCAAGTCAAAAAATCAACTAGGGATCTAGACCTATTAGTCAAAGTACATATTTGTACGGACAGTAATAACAAGGAATAAGGCCTTCATCCTTTGAGTCGCTCCCTATTTTCAAAAAGCAATGTTATTTCTTTCCGTGATAGTTCAAAACAATGTTAGGGCGTTGCCATCCAAGCCTTGTCTGCTTTCCACACGGGAGCCACGCCACGAGATGACGGTTTTACGAGAAACGCCCGACTTAGGGAACACCCAGATTCACCCCGAAAATCGCAGAGAAGATCCCACTAACAGCCTAGCCACGGGACGGTGTAATAACAAATGAGTGTCGTCACTCTTCATCCTTCCCACGAGAGGAAACATCTATTGGCTAGAGCTCTTCCCGTTTTTAATTTATTCAAGGGAGTCAACACACTTGCCCAAAAGCTTCCCGAGCAAAAAAACTCATCTTGGTTTGGAACCCGATTACTCAAATAATTTGGTGGGGAAAAACAATCGAATTAGACCCAAACAAAACCTTATAGAAAAGTTTCACCGAAAAACACCCATCTTTAGCTTCTCTCATAAGCATCAAATCATCTTGGTTTGGGAGAATTCTTTTATCTTGTAAGGCTTGGAGAAGATTTTGAATCTCCTCCACTTCCCAATCATTAAAAGGCCTAGAAACGGGGGTCAAGCCCACCCTCATAGAAGGCTCCCATACATATTCTGAGACCTCTTTGTTATTTGCTGCTTGGCAAAAAGGGTGGGGGTAAGAAGGAAAAGCCTCTTCCCCACTCTGACATCCTTCAGCGAAGTCTCCTTCCATTCCCGGAGAAGCGGCCAGAGAAGAGACGGTATCCATTCCTTTCTAATCTCCTTCAGGACGAGGAACCATAAGCATCCCTCGAATCAGCCGAGCACCAACCACCTCTTTCCTCCCGAGCTTCCATCAGATAATGACATTTTCTCGGAGGACTCCCTCTCATTTGCGAAACGCCAAATCCATTTACACAACAAAACCTTGTTTAAAATAGCGAGGCTCTTAATACCTAGACCTCCCATTCAAAACATTAATATAAATAATATGTGTGTCATCACATTCACCATGTAAGAAAAGGAATGTGATTATACCTGTATTGATACCATATACTGCACTAAGCATTCCACCTATACGAATTGACCTACTCAAGGAAGATGAGAGTAGTCGAGGAGAGAGAGAAAGAGAGAGAGAGAGAGTACAAATGATATTTTGACATCATGTTTAGGTAAATACTATGATTGACAAAAACTGAACCATATGTATAAAGAAGTGGTGAAATCAGAATCTATGATGACTTACAGGCAGACATAACTCTTATGAACCAGGTTCCAAAACAATATTTTTTAGTAGAAACAATCAATTTCAATTAATTTGTAAAGACCATGAAGGATGAGGAATTCTCCCAAAATGTCTGAATCTGATCAAAATAAGGACGAAGGCTTCAAAATATCGAGAAGCAACCCAATGAACAACTAATTACAACTCATGGGTACAACTTCCCCTACAGAAGGGACCAAAAGTATTGCCTCTGACTTGAATAATCAATCCACCACTTCATTAGCTAAGGAGCCGAAAAAATGAAAATCCAGAAAAACGTGGTAAAACATACTGATAAATATGCTATGAAGAAATTAGAAGCATATTCATCATTAAGATTCACCACCTGTCCTGGATTATGCTCAATTGTCCACCAATATTCATAGGTCTGACTGACAGCCACTCACATTATTAGCATGTGGGCAAAGCTAGCATATAATAGCAATATTCGAATTAAAAAAAAATATCACATCAGGGATTAGATACGCAATTATTGATCTCAAACTTAAGAACAACCACTATCACCTCAAGTGTGATAACAATTACAATTCATTTTGGATTATACATAGTATTATCGAGGCATAACTTTAAATTTTCGTCCAGAATTCATAAAATAAATCAATCCAATTCAACGGAATTCAGTAAGAAATTTCGGTCGGAAGTAAACATACCACAGCAGTAGCGTCGTGCAAAACAGAAGTAATCGTCCATTCACCACTTTTCTGATTCAGCAACACACAAAAACAATCAAATCATAGCAGAGTCAATACTGTGATCCACAGAATGTAAGCAGAGAGAGCGTGTATACACAGTAATAAAAAAATAAAAAAAGCATACAGAATTATTGTTTATGAGAGAGTGAAAGCATACTGAATCAGGGTTTATGAGAGATAGACAACGAGGACAGCGTGCAGATCCAAGGCCAGGATTTATTGTTGGATCGTAATGGAGATTCCCACTCCTCAGTTTCTGCTCGTAGACTTCTCTTGTTCCCATTCCTAGGGTTTTCTCACCTCTATGCAACTCTAAATTTCTTTCACTGAAATTATTTATCGGTTAGAGGACGAAGACCATGGATGGATGATGGACCCCTAACAGACTATGGGCTTTATATAGCCCAATGTAAATTGGGCTGCAATTCACCCACTCGCCAGCCATTAGATTTTTTTAATAGGTTTGACGTGGGCTTCAAATGTATATAAGATAACCTTTATGACCTATTTGGATATTGGGCTTGGGTTGAATCCGGACCTGGCCTGCAGGCCGACCTAGCCCAGTTAGGGTCCAAAACCCTACTATAAATTTTCATCAGCTAGGGTATACAGAGCCTCTGAGTAGTAGAGAGAGAGGTGGGTAGGGAAAAATGCCGGCGGGACATGGACTCCGAGCGAGGACTCGAGATTTGTTCGCAAGGCCGTTCAGGAAGAAGGGGTACATTCCTTTGACCACTTACCTGAGAACCTTTCACATCGGAGACTACGTGGACGTCAAAGTTAACGGTGCCGTCCACAAGGGCATGCCCCACAAGTTCTACCATGGCCGCACTGGTAAGGTCTGGAACGTCACCAAGCGCGCCATTGGTGTCGAAGTCAACAAGCAGGTCTCCATTCCTTTACATCATCATCCCTGTCTCTGTTCTGTTGTTGCTGTGTTTTGATTGTCGTTTACGTGTTTTATATATATATTTTTTTGCTTGGATATGGCGGTGGTTTGATTATTGGGTTTTGGTGGCAACTTTGGTTTGAACCAGATCACGTTTGTTTTTGAATTGAATGTCTGATTCGGTGATCTGGTAATGAATAGGTAATGTTTTGATTGTAATTGATCAGATTATGGGGACCAGTTGTTCAATTGATTCGAGTTGGCTTCATAGCTAGTATTCAAATCAAGCATGGGAAGTACACCAATTTGAGTATAGGATTTTGGGATTTGATCATAATAGATGAAAAGGATTCTGAAGAACAGCTTTGATTTGTGCATTAGTTAGTCATCGTTTCTGTGGTGGATTCTTAGGGAAGTGCCATCAACTGTCTGTTAAACTTAATATTCCACAACAATTTTCTAAAGAATCACTTGAACCTCGTTATCCAAGCAATCTGTATCAGGGAATGGTTTTGCCATCTTTTAGGTATCAATAGAAATGCAGCTTCTTCCAAATATACACCGAAGGAGTTAGATGCCTATGTCTAAGCCTCCATTTCTATGGATCCCTCAGCAGCAGTATCCTGTTTCATTTATTGAAGATATCTGCAAAAATTGATAAATAATGATGCGATCAAACATGCCTCAAAGAATATATAAATCTAGTCCAAGTTTGGACTACAAATTGTCCCAATTTCTTTCTTTAATGGGATTATCTTCCTATTTAAAATTATGGGTTCCTCTTTCTTTCTGTGAACTCCTTAAATACCAATTTTCCATTCTACTACTTCTGATGATGTGTAGTATTATTGCAATTGCACCAGGAAAGGAATTGTGTATGAAGAAAATCAGCATTCTGTGTTTTCCCCTTGCCTTCCCTTAAATGAAACTGGTAAATGGGTACACTTGATGCTCTTCCTGAAGTGTCCTGTTTACATTTGTAATTAATTAATCTTGCATTGCCTTATTCTATTTGCTTATATGTGGTTGTGGCATGTGCCCAATCCAGGTGGGTAACAGGATTATCAAGAAGCGGATCCATGTGCGAGTGGAGCATGTGCAACCTTCAAGGTGTACCGAGGAATTCCGGCTGAGGAAGGTGAAGAATGATGAATTGAAGGCTGAGGCGAAAAAGAATGGTCAGATCATCAGCACAAAAAGGCAGCCAGAGGGACCTAAACCAGGTTTCATGGTCGAAGGTGCAACCTTGGAAACTGTTACGCCAATTCCCTATGATGTTGTCAACGATCTCAAGGGTGGCTACTAGGTCAGCTCTTCCTTGGTTTCGTTTATGTGCTACAAACATCAGTAGACTGTATTAGGTTATTTGAAGGAATGTTTTTTTTTCTGAAAATTGTCCCTTGGAGTTGTTATTTTCTCAGAGAAGTACTTGTGCTCTCTCAATGTTTGGGTTAGTAACAAAATATTGGAAATTGAAATTTTTTTGCGTGTTAAATCATATGTCCATTAGATTATGGGAATTGAGCAACTGCTTGAAATGGAATTATGGGTATGCCATAAGCTTGTCACTCTTTAGAATTTTCCTGGAATTCATTTAACTGGGATGGATTGCTTAGGTTTCACCAGGATGTGTTAGAAATTGTGGGTCAAGAAAAATTCAGAATATGGTGATGAAAGATGAGACCGTTTGGATTTCAGTGTGGTTGAGTTTATACTTTTTTTTTTAACCAAAAATCAACAAAATTGAAAGAGATTCACCTGAGTTCTCCATGACAATACATATCTAGTCTGAGCATTTTATCCAACTGGGTGATTGGGCCAAAAAGAACCTCAAAGTTTAGAGACTAGACTCAAATTTTGGTTCTACTTTTAAGGTTTATTGAATTAACCAAGGTCTGAACCAAATCAAAACTCTTAATTCACACATGGTCAGCTCTTCCTTGGCTTTATTATTTTTGTGCTGCCAACATCATTAGACTCTTATCATATTTATTTGAAGGAGTTTTTTTTTCTGAAAATTTTCCCTTGGAGTTGTTTATTTCCGCAGACATATTTCTGCTCCCAACATTTGGTTTATTAACAAAATATAGAAAAGTGAAATTTAAAATATGTTCATTGGATCTTTGTTGCGGAAATTGAGCAGCTGCTTGAAATTGAATTATGGGTTTGTCAATGCTCAGAGTCTTGAGGATGGATTATCTTAGGTTCTCCTAGGATGTGATAGAAAAAGGGTGGGCAAGAAAAATTCAGAATGTGGTGGTGATGAAAAGACGAGACTATATGGATCTCTGTGTGCCTGACTTTATGCTATTTTCTAACCAATAATCAAGGTAATTGAAAGAGATTCAGCTCAGTCGTCCATGGGAATACCTCCACTTTTTTACTCCAAGTCATAATAAAAAGCTTAAGTATGCTGTGAAAGTGAAATTTTCTATTCAAAAAATGAAATTATACTTTAGTAAAGATCTTAACATTTTAATTAGAAATTATTTTATTATAAAATTTCAAATTTCAACATTATAATAATACCTAATTAAACCAAGACTTATTAGATTTATAAAATTTGATTCGTATTCAATTAAATATCTAGTGGTCTCAATAATTTCAACTAATTCTAGTGCAGTAGTTTGTAGGTCTGGCGTGGGCTTTTGGTCGTCTTTTTATTAAGGCTGAGGCCAGTTAAAGTCCACAGGCTAGGCCCAAGCTTCAGGCTCAAGTACCCTTGCCTACAGGTTAGGTCCAAGTATCCTCACAATACGGATCCGAACTACGGCCCAAATCCCGGCCCGTGGACTATTCCAATCACATTGAAGGCTTGCAGAATTTATTGCTCAGGCGCACATCCTCACCATAGTCGGTAGAATCTGAGTCTCTAGAAAGATGGCCAACCCGATGAGTACGGTGATCCCTCGCACCTCGAGCATCCTCCCAAACCACGTGCGTAGCATTACTTAGGATGATCGAAGCGATTCTTGGCGAAGGTCGGATAGCTGATTTATCGAAGAAGCAGTTACTTAGCGTAAATGAAGCGTCTTCATCCTTATTCAGATTTCGAGCCGTCAGCGCGCCAGTAAAAAGTGGATCATTCTCCTCCTTCATAAATAAGGAAGGAATCGCAACAAAAAGGTATATGAAATTACTCTACTGAAAAAGGGAAGAGATTTACGCTCTCTATTCTAATTTAAGTATCGGAGAAGCGGCCCACATACCACTGCCGGTGCATTGTGTATTTTTGCAGGTCCTTGTTGCCAAGTTCATGCCATGACGATCCGGAGACTTCGAGAATTCAAAAGATAACAATTGGCGCGTCTGCCAGGAGCGATCGAGCAAAATCTCATCGACGTGCGAGAGAGAGGAAGCGGCTCGTCGGCTATCAAGCGATCCCCACACCTGAATTGATGGTTCAGCTCACTCATTCGGTTTGTCGGATCCTATCGCTATGGCCCGTAGTGAGTCGCGAGGACTAGTTTCGCTGTTGGCTTCGGGAGATGGAGATGGCGAAGAGCAAGCGGACGGATGGGCTGAATTGCGGAACCATCAAACCATTTGCAGCCCGAGGATCACTGCGGGCTCGTTTGGAAGAGGATCGGTGAAAATGCAATAGGGGCGGCCATCACCTGCACCGGTCGGCAGAATAAAAGCGAGCCCGTCACATCGGGGGACGGTGATCGGCATCCCGGACGGCGGTTATCCTCTGTTGGCTCTGAGCTGCGATCTGTCACCCCCAAAGAACAACGTGGAGTCTGAATCAAGAAAGAGGCCCCCACGCCATTCCAGCCATTCTGTCAATGGCATGCGTCGCCTAGTACGAAGAGATATTAGTAGAGAGCGACGACAGTCATAGTAGGCCCCTGAAAATGTGCGCATGGCGCGGCGTAACTATATCACTTAAGTTCGTAATCACAGCCCGGTGCACCGCCTCGCACATGCCTACATCCACCACTGTTTGGGAACCTAAAGACATGCTATCCTCTCGCCGGGCCAGTACATCTTGAGCTACGAACTGCCTTGTGGCTTTGTCATACCGTCTTTTGCCATGTATGATGGCTCCTGCGGTCTCGTATGACCACGTCACGCATGATAAAGCGTGATCTTTCAATCACGGAGGCGATGCGACACTATGCAAAGTGTTCGGCCCGGCAGAAGGACCCGCCACAGCTTGGTTCCCTGAGCTCCCACGGAGATTTATCAACTCGTTCAGTGACTTGTGGGCTGCATTTGTTTCCAGTACGTGCTTAGTTATTGGAAGGAAGCGTCGATTCTGCAAACCATCTTCAAGCGGGAGGACGAGTGCATCTGCGATTTCATCAGAAGATTTGGAGGAGCCGTCTAATAGATTGATTCGTACAGTATGGATGTAGTCCTCTAGAATTTCCGAAGGAGCTTTGGGCCGACCACCCCATTCTTCCACTTGCTATCTTTGGATTCGCCTATGACAATGGAAGAATTGTACAGACGGGCGGATAAATATTCAACACTGGAGGACAATATCCGGGCAGCCTCTAAAACCTTGATGATCATAGTGAATGACAATGGCCACCCCAAGGGTCGATCTGAACAAAGGGACCCGGTAAGGGCCGAAACGCTCCCGAGACCCGATAAGAGAGAAGAGGGACCCCGTGGGTTTACCCCTACGAACATCTCTTTTCTGAGCTCCTTCCTAAATGCAGGGTCCGCGCCCCACTTCAAATGGCCCACCGGTGATCGGATCGCACATCGCAGCTAGTCTTTGAGATGTGATTACCATAGAGACCATGGGCACGAGACTAACCAATGTCGAAACTTGAAATTTATGGTGGGCCGCCCACTCAGGAGATATGTCCGAGAGATGGTCCGCGGAGCTGAGGCCACCCTTGCGGTCGAAAGAATAGCGGCTAGCGTAGAGCTCTTGCCTGAACCTCGGCCCACCATAAACTACATAACAGGCGGCTTGTGACGATTAGAAATGTCAGTCTAAGGCGCGGAGAAAGAAGGTTGTTGCGTGCAGCCACAGTCCAGGCCCGGGTGAACACCATCCACGTCCCAGACAGTAGCAGGGCAATCCGGCTTGATTGGCGACCACATATCCTTTCCCACATTAACGTCCGGTCATTTACTCCACACCACGATGCGCTCATACTTTTCGGTGTATTACTTGATTTTGATGTGCCGCAGTCTTCGAGTTGACCACACAGTAGTGCGTTCGACTGTTCGGTACTGCCTTGAGCGGATGAACATCTCTTTTGACAGGCTGAGTTCGGTTAGTAGAATCCTGTTCGGGTTTAACGGGGCAACCACAGTAACGATGGGCGACATTGCTCTCCTCATTAAGGCAGGGCTGATAGTTCAACAAGTCTTATTTTCAATTGTCGAGGACCTGGGCCCGTACAATGCCATTATTGGCCGAGCCTGGCTGCATGTGATGAAAGCCGTGCCCTCGACCTACTCTTGAGCCTAGAAAATCTACCTCTTGAGCAGCCAACTAGCAGCTCGACAGTGCTACCAACTATCAGTACAAGAGCGTGAGAAGAACGAATGCTCCTACAATCCGGCCCTTGAGACCCAGACCTCAAAATAGCAATTATAGCTTGCCACCCAAGCGAGGGTGGAAGACAGGGAGCGATTGGCCGTAGACCCTTTGGAATCAATATCCCTAGCTGAACTGGATAAATCCACATATGTTAGTTCCCTCATATCCAGTGGGGAGAGGGAACAAATACAGTAGGTTATGCTCCGTAATATGGATGTATTTGCCTTGACTCACTCAGTTATGGGCGCATTAACCCTAGTACATGCTTCTCTAAGCGAATGTCATCCATTCGACGGTAGGTTAGGTAGAAAGTGGCGTTTCCACAGGGAACCACCATCTCGAGTTATTCGAGGGCGGAAGTGGATGAAATCTTAAAGCGAGATTTATCGGGGAGATAAAGTACCCGGAATATTTGACGATGTGGTGTTAGTCTGAAAAAAGGCGGTAAATGAAGGTGTGTGTGGAATTTGCACGGATCTCGGCGGGCATGCCCGAAAGCTTCCCTCACCTGCAATGGGCCCGGTTGCCGACAGCGTCAACTGGCATGGATGTGTCGTTCTTGGATACCTTCTTGGGGATATCATCAAATACCACATTACCGTAGACACGGAAAAACAGCCTTCATCACCGCCTGTTTGTTATGCTACAATGTGATCTTGTTTGGCTTAAAGAGAATCTTAGGAATTAACGTATCGGAGGTTAGTGACCAAGATGTTCGGTGCTTCTCGGAAAACCATGGGTTTACATTGATGATATGCTAGTAAAGTCGAAGAGCCTAGACCATCTTTGGACACTTGCAAGAGACTTTGAACTCTGAGGTACGATGGCTCGATCCTGAAGTGCGCCGAGGTCGGTGCGTGGGTTCTTGGGTTTCATGGTGACCCCGAAAGGTATAAGCCAACCAAGCAGCTTAAAGCTATTTTGGAGTCCCAGGCTCGGCTCTAGAAAGGGTATAACCGAGTTGGTAGTCGATTGGCCGCCACAGGCGTTCATCGATTGAGGCCAGAGTAAGCGGGTTCTTTGCCACCCTCGAGAGCCCCAGCCCGGGGTCAGTGGAATGAGGAATGTGATGAAGCCCTCACGGCTATCAGCAGGTATCTCCTTAGAGCCTCCGATCCTTGCTGGCCTTGAAGCCGAGTGAAACACTCGCCATGCAGCAGCGGTTTCGGATGTCTCGAGTGAGTGCGCCTGTTCAAGGAAGATGAGAATAGACGAGAGGCTAGTATTTTTCGTCGTGAGAGTCATAGCCCGATGCAGAAGCCAGTAAGCCACCTTGAGGCGGGAGGCATTAGCCCTCCGGGTAGCAACAAAGAAGCTTTGCCAATACTTCCAAGCACACCCCATTATTGTGCTAACTAGCCTCCCTCTTCGGAGCACCATTCATAAGCCTAACTTGTCTGGGAGGATGGCTCGATGGGCAATTGAATTGAGTGAATTCGGTGTTTAGTATAAGCTAAGATTGGCTAAAAGGACGAGTTGGCAAATTTTTCGACGAGAGATCCCGGTCGGAGTGAGCACAGGCGGCAGATTGGTGGACCCATAATGTAAACCAGGAGCATCATAGCAAATGGTGGCATCGGTTTTGCAACTTAAATCTGAATTAGGGAGAGATCAGTAGGCAATCGGGTTTGGGCTTAGGCGCCTCAGCGATGAATCCAGTGTAGGGGCCATCCCTGGCGAGTGGGCCAGGCTCTGTTGATGGTAGGCAAGCTCTTGATTCGAGTGATTCTCGATTGGTGGTAGAGTAGTAAGCAGAAGAATATAAGTCACGAGACCCTCGAATGGCAAAATATGTATCCTTGGTTAAGCAAGCGGCAGGCGGATTACCGACTTGGAGCGCTCGAGCACATCGGGCAGTAAGGAAGCGAATGCCTTAGACCATAGCCGCTTCTCTCTTCCGATGCGAAGCGGTGTTCTGCCATCTATTATCAATAGAATTCTTGATTATCACTACCAGATTAGTCAGTTGGACGGGGTCTCCCACTAGATGGACCCGTGAGTACGATATATCGACGGGGAGAACTCCCAAACGAAATGAACAAAGCTCACAAGATCCAAATCTAGTCGGCCAGGTTCTCTTTGGTTAATGGGCAGCTGTTTAAACAATCCCTAGATGGGCCGTACCTAAAGTGCTTAACTACCGAACATGGACAATATGTATTGGTCGAATTACATGAAGGGATATGTGGTAATCATCCGGGCCACACGAGTTTCTTGTCTGAGCCCACATTGACCAGCCATGAGATATGGCTTGCCGCCGATTCGTGTGAAAGTGTGATGTTGTGACTAGCCCACATCTTGAGATCACCATCTCGAGTTAATTTATCCACGAGCCCTTGGCGCTTTTGTTTCCCGATGGGAATTGACATAGTCGGGCCACTCCCTACCGCCTTTGGCTCAGAAAAAATTATTATTGGTAGCCATTGATTATTTCAGCAAGTGGATAGAGGCCGAGGCTTTCACATCAATTAAAGATAAGAATGCCACTCAGTTCATCTGGAAGAATATTGTCTACCGGTTCGGTATACCCCGATCGGTGTATCGAACACGGGCCTCAGATTTGATGGCCCGGGCATCGGGAACTTACGCCGGAATTGAAAATAAGATCTACTCTCCACCCAGCGGTATCTGTAGAAGCGACGACCAGCGAAGCTTATAATAAAACCATGTCGCGCCTTAAAGCGATTAGATTCAGCTAAAGGCAAGTGGGTGGATGAACTCCCCGAGGTACTTTGGGCCTACAGAACGATAGCTCGCAGGCCAATCGATATATCCCCCTTTGCGCTCACCTATGGGATGGAGGCTATAGTCCTAACAGAAATCGGTATGCCCACACTCGGTGATATACGGCGGTTGAATCTTGATGCGTGATTAAAGACCTAGACGCATGGCATCTGACTGTGGCCGGCCGGGCTGTGAGAATATCATCATACCACGGCGGTAGCAAACCTATACTCTAGCAGGCGCGTGAAACCTCGAGATGTTTTCGGCCTTCCGTGGACATGGTCACGAGAAAATTTTCGAGAACAAACCGATCTATCGGTACGAAAGGTCAGTGGCCCCGGGAGGGACCGTATATTGTATTTACAATTCGGTGAATCGCAGTCATAAGCATTAGATAAACTAGACGGGACACCTGTACCTAGAATGTGGAATGTTATGCACCTCAAAAGGTACTATCAATAAAGAATGATTCAATTTCTAACTATGTTCCCATCTCAGTTTTTTCATTACAAAGCTCGGGTAAGGTTGATGTCCTACCAGCCCAGTATGGTTGATGCCCATCTGGTTCATTATAAAGCCCGGGTAAGGTTGATGTCCTACTAGCCCAGTATGATTGATGCCCAGCTGGTTCATTGTAAAGAGACCACAAGACATGTACAAATTTATGACACTATTACCAAAGGACTATTGTCTAATCCCCGGCAACGGCGCCAAAAACTTGTTAAGGAGACCAAAAGATGTTGTATATGTGAAAAAATGGCCAAGAATTAGATGTGGTAAATACTCAAAAAGTGATTTGAAACGAAGTAAAGTATACTCAAAAGCGAAATGAAAAGTACCGCTCTGACCCCTTTCCACATGAATGCCGCAGGTCATACAAGTAATAAAGTGGACTCTAAGTCGGGATGTCGACTCTGCAGTTGGAGGTTCTAATTGGAATTTGATCACGATTACAAGGGCTCTTCCTTTGTTTGGCGTCAATTAGGATGTGGAATAAATCAATTTAAATTGGAAACAAAAGCGATTTAAAACTAATCCACAAAAATCTACCAAATAAACCTTTACTTAATTCTATAAGGTATGAAGAGTCAGGGATGGAGATAATTATTTACAAAGCAGGTTTGCATTTCCTTGAAAGTGCAACATTTGTGAGTTGAATGCTAGATTTGTCCAAGAGCAATGTAGTATAGCTCGGATTTCTCCATACACCATACATTTCACTATCTAACACACCATATTCCTTTTCAGGACAAATGGGTCTAAATAGCTACTTGTAAAATTTGGCACTCTTTAAGATTTGATTGTTTTTTTTTCAATACTTCCTGACCATTTCTTAGAATTTGAGAATTCTTGCCCCAGTAGGCAGTGTCACTGACCTTCTCGATGTAATTGGTATCTTGTCCTTCAAATCTAATAAATTTTCTATCTCATGATTAGATCTTTGCTAACCACGGGATCAAAGATCCTTTCATCGGACTAAGGAGAAACCTCGATCAACTAAATTGATACATCATCCTAATTAATCCTCACACCATGAAGTAAATTGGTAGTCCCCATCAAAGTAATTTTGAGTTCATTAGTTCTAAGATATTAGTCTAACATACCTCTAAGTTCTGGCTCTTTACTCTCGGAATCTCCATCTGCATTGTCACTCGGAGGGCCTCCACGGAAATCGGAGCAAAGATCTGACTCTTTTTTGAGTATAAGCTACTAATGTCCAGACAATTCATTATATGAGCAGTACCAATTATAAATTCGATTATTGAGCCCATGAAAATATAGTAAGAAAAGCGCCGTCGAATATTCAACAATTAATCCTGACCTAGGGTGTTTAATGTTTCATTCTTTGGATTTCAATCATCACTAATCAAACAAAAGTAAGAAATGAAGAAAAATCAAGAAAGAAAGAAAAACCCGATTTGTTTAAATCTTCTTTCAGCCAGTAAATAAATGGAATATCTAAGTACAACACCGAAATCTCTTCAATGGAAATAAAAATTTGCTATAAAACTACTCTAAGATCAATTGAAAATAAAAATCTGCAGCAAATACTAAGAAAATGGGCAGTTTAGAGAGAGAAAACCCATGAGAGAGAGAAAATCCAGATTCTTAGCTTCAATCTTTGTCTGAACCTTAGTGAAATGCGAGATCTACATTATCTGACATAAAAATCTCTTCAATGAAATAAAAATCGCTCTAAAACTACTCTAAAATCTAAAAACGAATCAAAATCTCTGAAAAGCTGGAAAAATGGCAGTCTAGAAACCCCATGAGAGGCTCTCGATCTTCCCTTCGCCTCTTTACCTAAAAAGCGAGTATATATATGGTCCTGGGTGAAAGAATGGGCTTGAAATTAGGTCGAGCTCAATTTCGGCCTTTTTCAGAGTTTTGCGACATTGGTCGCGATACGGGTTTTAAATGCGACGACATTTCTGTCGCGTGCCTTGCGACATACTTCACAGTCACGACATGCTTCTGGATTGCGACATACTTGACATGCTTCACAGTCGCGACATACTTAGCGACATACTTCTGATCGCGACATACTCTCGGCAACTGTTTTTCTTCTCAATTTGTCGGGACCATAACTTCGCCGTTTTAGCTTCGGATTTGGGCGTGAGTGCCTCGTTGGAAAGCTCTTTGAATGTAGAATTCAGCCATGAGGGAATTTGAACCATTTGTTGTTCTAGATGGTACAGAAAAATTCATCTTTCTAGTGGTGCGCTATGAGACTCTTGGTTGACTCTTCTTTTGGAAATAAATTGCTCATTTCTTGCCAAATCACTTGCTTTTCATCAATAATCCTACGAAGCAAGTTTAGAAATTTTATAGGTTTTACATGAATATGGATATAAAATGCACAAAATAGCATGTGAAATGAACTCAAAACATAGATGAGTTTTGCACTCATCAAACACCCCCAAACTTGAAGTTTTGCTTGTCCTCAAGCAAAGAAAGAAAAAGTTGCTTGTCCTAAGCAAATGAAAGGAAGGATTCATTTCGCCCTTTTTATTTAACGAAACCGAGGTAATCCAAGCTTTACTTGAGGGTATATGATATGTGTCTACAGAATCCACCCTTACAAGGAATATAGAAAATATGATCAAGATAATTTATTCATTTTAATAGTGAATTAATCTCATAATAGACAAATTTAGTCCTCATGGTTCTCACTAATTGTGCAATGCGTGTGGTCTTCCCACATCCAAACAATTTACAAGCTAGGCGAGTTTATGAGAATTGAGATAAGTATCGCGGATCTCTAAGATAATTTATTTAGGTTCCATGAAGCATTGTTCTTATCATTCTCCACTAATGTAGGCACACAACTCGAATCAAGTAGGTCTTTATAAGAAACATCAATGTAGGCCCAGGTAGGGGTAGTTGAGTAGTCATTTTAGGCTAAAACTTGCAATTATACATATTTTACGCATTGCGACTCCTACTCCATCCTGATTCTTACCATCAGCATAGTGACACTCTCAAACACCCCAAAATTTGTTTAGGTGCATCCTTCCATACTCCTCATATCACTTTTCTGCACAAATTCTGCATTCTTTCAACAAACATCAAGAAGCCTTTTTCTTTAAGACAAGGTTATTAGAGTAGTGCAATGTCAAAACCCCTTAAACTTTCTACCAACCCATATGAGCTTTAAATCAATAGCTCCCCATACGATTGGCCTTAGGGTATTAGGTGTTGAGACACCCCTTAAGTTTACTTGCTATAGGGAAGGAAAGGCTACGAGGCTAGACTCACTCTTCCTTGACTTTTTATTGTATTTTATTCTTTTACATGATATTTTTCTATTTTTTTTTTTTTTTTTTTTTGACAACTTCTTTTGATTTTCAACTTAACTCCATTTCAACCAATTTAGGTTATTTTCCTATGGAAAAATAACTCCCCCAAACTTGCTCCTCACTACATTTCTCAATTATGTTTCAAATCCTCATGGTATAGGGCAGTTTGGTTCTTTATTGAGGATAGTAGTGTACTAGAAAGGTTATTGGCTTCAAACTTAGTTTTTATAAACAGAATTTTGGCTCTTTAAGGCTCAATATCTTGGTACTAGAGGAATATGCATATGCATATTAATAGGGTTAGCTTGAAAGGCACAATCTTTCCAAGGATGGCCTATATCATTTCTCAATTGTTGTGTTGCCTAGGATTTCGCCTCAAGCGATAATAGAACAAGTTCTAGAACCTATGGAGATCAAAATTAGATGGATTCTCATAAACCTTCTCTAATAAGCAAAAACTGCTTTTCAAGGGTACTTAGTGACCCACGTGCATGGATTTTGAGAAACCAATGACTAAAATAGCCTATTAAAGAGATAACTCATTAAACATTAAGTCCTATTATCTCTAATATTGTCCATATGCCAAGGGTTCATTTATGGTCCTTATTGACATCACAACAACTCAAGCAAAACTCAATTAACTCAATAAACTCTAACTAAAAAAAAATATACCAAACTAAGATGTAAGTTATGAAGCATCAAACAAAGTCATTATCCAGAAAAGCACCAGAAAATTTCATCCTCAAAGTTGTCATTTGCAACATGTAGGGTGTGACATGATAAACTAACAAAAAATAAACACCCCCAAACTTTGAGATGAACATTGTCCTAAATGTCTAGCAATGAGCAAAGGAAGCAATAAAGTAAAAGAGTAATAAAGAGAGTTGGGAAAAGTGAACTCCCCTTTGTAGTCTTGGCCACTTTGAATAGGAAACTTGATGATTATAGACATTGACATTGGTGTACTACCCCTTGATACACTCTTTTGCTTCTTTGGAGCCATGAAAGTGGCGGCGTTTCTCAAACACTTGAAAAGTGTGCATTAGCTTCCTTCACCTCAAATGAGTGAGTTTGATTCTTAAAACCTCCTTCAATACATGCAAATCACTCCACAATCTTGTGATCCACAAAGAACCCAAAAGCAAACAGCCAAGCACAAAAAATTTCTTCCATTGTAACTCCTCTTTAGTGCTTGGAATGATGGATGGAAAATTGGGGTTCAACAAGGTAAATTTGTGGGTTTGTGATGGGTTTTGGAAAGCTTGAAGATGATGGAGATGGATTGGGGAGGAATGTGATTTAGGATTTAGTGGATGAGAGATGAATTTGAAAGTGGTTGAAGTTACAAGGGTTGGAGGAAGAGTATGGCAAGATAGAGTATAAAGTAGGAAAGAAGAAAAATGGGTTTTAAGGTTAAAAAGCCTATGTTTTTCGTAGTGTAGTGCTAGTCACATCGGTGATTCTACTTTCGACACCCACATTTTTATCCAACTTGTTATACTCATATCTCCTTCATTTTAGCTCGGAATTAGATGTGTAAGGACTCGTTGAAAAGCTCTTTCAATGTAGAATGTGTTCATGGGATGAGGTGAACCATTTGGAGCCTCAATCAATACAGAAAAATCAGAATGTTCAATGCTGTCCAGTGTGATGATTTCTTGACTCCTTAGGTTCTCCTTGCTTTGTCTCTTGCCCATATCACTTGTTATCCTTCAAAAGTCCTTCATGCTTATATATTCTCTCAAAATTCCTTCAATAGCAATCCTTAATTCTTTCATTCATTCTTGAACTCATCTCTTGTCTTCAATTCTCCTTAAGCATGATCATGAACCTTCCAACTTTATATTTCAGTTCAATTTGATTCTTTTCACCTCAAAAACCTGAAATTTGATGAACATCTCCACTCCATTTTTTTTTTTTCACTTCAAGCACTATAATTACATCAACCACTTTCCAACTTCTTGCCTTTGCTCTTGCAAACTAGTCATGACAACATGTTGAGCTTCAAACTTATCTTATTCTGAAAACACTAACAACAAAGTTAAAACACTGCTGGAATTTTCATCCCAGCAGTAAAAAAAAAAAACAGCAACAAATAAAATAACTAAAAAAATAGAAAAAGAAAAGAGAATGGATAGAATCCTTATTACTTAAGCAGTTTGCCTCCCAAAAGCTGCTCCGTTTTTAGAGTCAGTACAGACTAATTGGAAAAGTACTAGTGCTTCCATTTGACGATCATTCATCTTGGAAGCACTTCCTCTTCATAACCATTCAGCTCAAGGATCTCTTCGGACTTTGAAGAGAGGAAAGAAACTCAAAATCCTTTAATTATGGCTGGTGGTTCAGCCACAATTTCTTCAAGCAGTCCCTCTATGTGAGTAGATGTAAACACATTTATGCTTAAGGAGATTGTTCAAACATGCCCTTTTGATTGAAGCAAGCTGCACAATTTTCTGCACATGGCTCTTTCTTGCTCCATCAAAGGTAATGGTTGGTGAAGATTGAACTTTGCTTTCTCCTCACCTACAAGCAAGGTGAGCTCCCCCTTATTGATGTCAATCCATGCTTGGCTTGAGGAAAGTGAGGTCTTCTTAGCATATGAGAATTTTGTAGATTCCCTTCAATGCCCCAAGTCATAAAATCCATGGGGAAGGTAAATGTGTCAATCTTCACCAAAATGTTTTCAATAGCCATTACTTGACTTACTTCTTCAAATTTCAGTTTATCCAATAATGACTCTTCATCATCTAGTTGTTTAGTGCCTTGTTCTCAATTTCCAGCTCATTTCACCTTCTTCCTGGTTCGGGATAGGAAATTTACGCTGCTTGCTGAAAGGGTATCAATGCATTCGTGGGATTTGGCAAAGTGTTACTAGGAGAGGTCCTAGAGAATTTTCCTTGAATACTTGGATGATGTCCCTATTTGAGCTTCACATTTCAATCTAGCACTAGTGTTGACTTGGGAAGGCATCTAAATCCTGGAAATTTCTGCTCATGAAGACTACTCATCTTCTTGTTCTCATCCATGTAAGTAAGATTCAGCTCCTTAGCAAGAAACAACTCTTCTTCCTCCTGAAATGTGGGATTTGAACTCCCTTGATAAGGCAATACTCCTTGTTCCATGGTGAGTCATTGTAGATTCTTTGGTCCAATTTATGAAGAAGTAGTTGACTTGAAAGCTACATGGAGACAAATCTATCTTAAGTGAATGTTCCTCCCGTAAGTATTACCAACAAATAAGAAGAAAAACAAAAGAAAATAAAAAGTACAAAATACCCAATAAAAAAATAAACTAGAAACAAATCACAACCAAAAAGATAAAAATAAAAAATAAAAAATGCCTAAATTAGCAAATTACACATTCTTTAAAATGTCAACTTCCAATGAGAGAAGAGTGAACGCGCGATCATTATGTGCAAAAACATAAGAGACCCTGAGGCATGTACAGAATTTATGACACTATTACCAAGGACTATTGTCTAATCCCAAACATGGCCATCAAAAACTTGTTAGGAGACCAAAGATGTTGTATATGTGAAAATATGGCCAAAGGGAGTGAATGTGGTAAATACTCAAAAGCGATTTGAAACCAGTAAGTATACTCAAAAGGCGAAATGAAAGTATTACCCACTCAACCCCTCTCCCTTGAGAATGCACGGGTCATACAAGTAATAAAGTGGACTCTAGAATTAGGATATCATTACCCACGAGGATTGGAGGAGTTCTCTACAATTGGAATTTGATCACCCAGATTAGGGCTCTTCACTTTGTTTTAGGCGATCAATTAGGATGTGGAATAAAATCAATTTAATTGAAACAAAAAACTGATTTAAAACTAATCTAAAAATCTATAACAACTACTTAATTCTAAAGGTACTGAAAGAGAGTTACTAGGGATAGGGATAATTATTTACAAAGCAGTTTGCATTTCCTTGAAAGTGCAACATTTGTGAGTTGAATGTTTGATTTGTCCAAGAGCAATGTAGTATAGCTTAGATTTCTCCATACACCATACATTTCACTATCTAACACACCATATTCATTTTTAGGACAAATGGGTCTAAATAGCTACTTGTAAAATTTGGCACTCTTTAAGATTTGATTGTTTTTCTTTTCAATACTTCCACAGCCATTTCTTAGGGCCCCGAAAAATTCTTGCCCCATAAGACCGGGATAATGCAAAAGCCTTCTCAGTGTAATTGGTATCTTGTCCTTCAAATCTAAAATTTTCTATCTCCTTGGTGAATCTTGTTGCTAACACGGGATCCAAGATCCTTTCATCGGACTAAGGAGAAACCTCGATCAATAAATTGATACATCATCTAATCAATCCTCACACCATGAGTAATTAGTGATCTATCAAAGTAATTTTCCAGAGTTCATTAGTTCCAAGATATTAGTCAACATACCCCTAAGTTGCAACTCTTTACTCTCGAGAATCTCTCCATCTGTATTCACTCGGAGGGCCTCTTGGAAATCAGACGAATCTGACTCTTTTGGGTATAAACTACTAATATTCCGAACAATTCATTATATGAACAGTACCAATTATATAAATTCAGTATTCAAACCCACAAAATAACTGAAAAACTGCAAATCTGAATATTCAACAATTAATCCCCAACCCTAGAGGGTGTTTAATGTTCCATTACTGGATTTCAATCATCAATCAAGCAAGTAGAAAATGAAAGAAGAAATCAAAGAAAGAAAAACCCGATTTGAGCTTAAATCACCGCCTCAACAGTAAATAAATGGAATATCTAAGTACGATGCAAGAAATCTCTTGATAGGAAATAAAAATACGCTATAAAACTACTCTAAGATCAATTGAAAATAAAATATCACGACAAATACTAAGAAAATGGGCGGTTTAGAGAAAAGCGGAGTAGAGAAAATCCAGTTCTTAGCTTCAATATTTGTGCGAACCTTAGTGAAATCTGAATCTACATTTATACAACACGAAATCTCTTATTAGAAATAAAAATGCACTCTAAAACTATAAAATCTAAAAGCAATCCAAAATCTCTGAAAAGCGGAAAAATGGGCGGAGTCTAGAGAGAAGCCCGTGAGAGGCTCTCCAATCTTCCCTTCGCCTCTTTACCTAAAAAAATGAGTATATATATGGTCCTAGGGTGAAATGGGCTTGAAATTAGGTCAAAACTCAATTCAGGCCTTTTTCAAGTTTGCGGCATTCACGGTGCGACCACGAGGTTTTTATGTCGCGACACCATTTCCTGTCGCGACATACTTCACGACATACTTCCCAGGTCCGCGACATGCTTCCTGGTCGCGACATACTTATGACATACTTCACAGTGCGACATACTCTCTGGCAATGACTTTGTTTTTCTTCTTAACTTATCGGGGCCATAACTTCTTCGTTTTGACTCGAATTTGGGCGTGTAATTGCTCGTTGGAAACTCTTTGAATTTAGAATGCAGCCATGGGGAATTCAGACCATTTGTTGTTTCAGATGGTACAGAAAAATTCGTCTTTTCAGTGGTGTAGCGTATGAGGCTTCTTTGTTGACTCTTCTTTTGAAATAAATTGCCATTTCTTGCCAAATCCTTGCTTTCTCATCGATAATCCTACAAAACCAAGTTTAGAGGAAATTTTATGAGTTTTACATGAATATGGATATAAAATGCACAAAATAGCATGTGAAATGAACTCAAAACATAGATGAGTTTTGCACTCATCATTCATTACAAATTCCGGGTAAGGTTGATGTCCTACCGGCCCAATATGGTTGATGCCCAACTGGTTCATTACAAAGTCCGGGTAAGGTTGATGTCCTACTGGCCCAGTGTGATTGATGCTCAGCTAGTTCATTACAAAGTTCGGGTAAGGTTGATGTCCTACCGGCCCAGTATGGTTGATGCCGAACTGGTACATCACGAAGCCCGGGTAAGGAAGTGGTAGAAGAGGGGCAAATGAACCTTGCTTATCGGAGTGTTCATCCGGAACCGATCTATGTCCTACTCAAGGTACATATTTTCTTGCTTGGCTAAATTAACTTAATTACGTGATTCGATAAAGATAAAGCAACAACATTAGATTAGCAAACAACACATGCTTTATTACTGAGAACAACACATGCTTTATTATTGAGCTTGGTTTCAAAACAACAAAAACCGGGGATACAGAACATAGGTGTAAGAGCAGGGCTCAACGAGCAATGACAAAATGCATACCCTAGTTCCCACCAGAGACATCAGGTTCCTTAATCTCCCCAGTTGTTCTTGCGGAAGAATCAGGCTCATTACCCGGCCCAACCTCGGCGCCGATGCTCGCGGCCTCGCTAATATTCTCCTCCGAGGCTGCGGCGGGACCTCCCTCTCACAACCGCAATCAGCCATTCACGGGGCAAACATTGATGGTTCGGCCGGCGAGGACAACTTATCGGGGCATCGAGGGTTCATAAAGAACACTGGTGGTAATGGCTTAGGCGATGTGCGGCATCCGTGCGGAACCACGAAACTGACCCCAGCGAATATTATGTGCGAAAGCACAACAACCATAGCCATAGTTGAAGATCACGTCAAAGCCCTCCTCATAAGCCTCCCAGGGCCTTTTTCTCTTTAAGGGCCTATGCTTGGAGAGCGGACATTTCATCTTTGCTAGTCTCGAGCTCTAGGAGCAGAGAGACTCGCTCAACAACCCAGAACGACACACACGTCTTAGGGCATTTGGACCTCTTGACTTGGACTCGTTGGCACTCTAATGAGTCTTAAACTCATTTATTTTTAATCAATTTTTCTGACTTATTTTTAGTATTTTCAAAACTGTTTTAATGCAAAATTATGGAATATTTACAAACTTTGTGTTTTGTGGGAGTTAATTCAAAAGGAGATTTGCGTGATACGAAGAAAAACAAAAAATGCGTGATCTTTGTGTGACCGAGTTCGGTGTGTTGAGACAAGCGTCCCAAGCAAATGGTAGAGAGCGTAGCCGCCTTAACATTTTTTGTGTCGCAACACCAGATCTAAAAATTGGCAAATGAGCTATGTCGCAACAAAAGAGAGCATGTTGCAATTGGAAATGGGAAGAAGCCAGCTGTGACAAAGATCAGTTATGTTGCGACATAATTAAAGATCAGAAGGTAAAATCTATGTCGCGACAGAATCTACTCAGTCGTGACATTGACTCTTGTTGTAAGACCTGAGAAAATTCCAATTTCTGGAAAAAGGGTAAAATCGTAATTTCGGTCAAAAATCCAAAATTTATTATCTAGATCTTGGATGACCAGCGTATTTCTTAGTTGGAATCAATCTCCGCGAAATCTAGCTACCACTTTGTCGAGATTTTGTCAAATTCCGAGGCGGTCGGAGTTGACCGCGTTTTCAAGGCATCGCGTTTTGGGTCTTGAGTAAATGACATGTGATGTGACGAGAGTAAGCATAACATGTCTTAATGTTACTTATGTGGCATAGTGAAATGATGGAAATGGACGGTAGAGATAGTACGAGTGTAGCCCAGGAAAGAAGGGACATAGATGTCATTTATAACTTTTAAATGATAATAAGACGAATTATCAAATAGTATTCATCTCCCTCAAAATGGAGCCAAAAACGTGAGGGGCTGGAATTTTTGACAGTAGGCATGAAAATGGTGTTTTAGAGAGAGAGAGAGAGAGAGACTTCTCTAGATTTGCAGGGCGTCAGGCCGTGAAGTTTTGAGCAAGAAGGAAAAGTTCTATGCGGGTGAGGCCTACGCGTGAAGCCGATTTTAAGTTTTCGACAGGCTCAGTGGGTAGAGTTTATCACCTTGTTTCCCTTTATTTAAGTGTTTTATGTCTTCCCGAGTTGGTTTGAGGCCTTGAACGGCCGTTTGATCGGTCCCAAAACTTGGGATCGGGTGGAAGATTGAGAGACTTTGGGTTGTTCGTGACAGTCCAGAAATTGATTGGGCTGTTTGTGTTGGAAATTAAGCATTAAATTGTATGTTGGTATGTATGAGGCTGGGAATAGCCATGGAAATCGGTTTCAAAAAGTGGAATCGATGTAGGATGAGTGGGCTGCCCATGGATAGCCCACTTGCTTTGTTTTGGGACTGTAAAAACAATCCCGGGTTTGTGTGAAATGGACCCAGCGTCGATGTGTTTGGAGTGCTTGGGAAATTGATGGAAATGAATGAGCTGATTTGTGTCGAAATGGATAGGTTAATGCATGAACTTCTTGTATTAATATGATAATGCAATTATATGGAATACTAATTGTGTGTATAGGCTCGTGGAGATGAAATTGTGATTTGCTCGATTATATGGAATATAATTGTGTGTATGGAAGCCATTGGAGATGAGATTGTATTTAGCTCAGTGAGCTAATTTGGGTGATAGTTGATATTGTTGAATTACATGTGGTGTAATTGTAAATTATGTAAATATATGCATGATGGTATATTTGCATGTGTTGTATATATTGTGTGAAATGGCATAATGCATCTCGTAGCTACGCGGTAACTAAATTAGGTGAGTGCATGACGCTGAAAAAAATTGAAAGAAAAGCGAAGCGTTTTTGGGGAAAGGAATTTCACGGTGATTTTCGGAGGAATGGGAGTTGGGAGGCGGTCCAGCGAGATCATTTGGATGAGGACCATGGCCCATTTGGAAGGTTATCCCAACATTCGCCTCAGAGGGTAGTCTCATATTTTTACCGATACTTCGGTAGTATAGTTTCGAAAACAACAAGAATTGTTTTGAAAAAGATGTTTTTCTCATACATGGCTTAGGCAAGTGTGAGGGAGTCGGTGAGGACTCGGGATGTGGGTTAGTCATTTAGACATTAGTAGATCACGAATTTGCTTGAATGTGTGTTTACTGGAGCATTGCATATGCACTTAGGTGGAGAGTAACCCACTTGGGTGATTCACTATTGGGCGATAGCTCACCTGTCGAGGATATTATTTTTAGGTGCAGTGTGAGAAGACGACACATTTTAGTAGAGTTTGAGAAAACGGGTTATGGCTTTTAGTGATTAGTTGTATGCATGTATTAGAGAATTATATAGAATTTAATATATGTTGTATAAAATAATTTCTTAACTCTTGAAACTATTGTATATAGTTAATTATTTGTTTGGATGAGTATTGTTGTAGGCCAAGTGGCCGTTTACTCATGGATATGTCATATTAGGCCCATTTGGGACGGGTTTGTAGTTAGGTAGAGCTCCCAGTACAAAGGGACTACCGCCGATTTTCGTGAGGGGGTCTTCGGGTCATCAGGCATTCCAGTATTCCGCGGGTTGACGGGTAGTCAACGGACCCCCGGGAATGGGGCGTCACAACTTGGTATCGAGCTTAGGGTACAGTACTGAAGCGAGGATTGGAGCTTAGGCCATAGTCTTTGAGGTGTAAGAACATCACCACTAGTTGTGGTTCGATGTTAAGTTTAGGTATGAGATTACCTAGGAAATCACGGGACAACACTAGGACACTGCATGCATGTGTTTGATGTGTGTGAACATGTGAATTGATGAATGGTTGTGTTAATGGTGTGTATACCATGTTGAATGTGTTGTGATTGATTGTGTGCTTAGTGATTAGCACATAGGAAAAAACAAATTTGAAGTGTTGGAAAACAAATTTTTTAGGAGCTTACAGTGTGTAAATTGGAACAAGGAAAATAACTGAAATAAATTTTTATAACTTTATTTGGTTTATAGGATAATGAAATAAAATTTAAAATAAATTTTAAAGTTGACCTCATAAAAATTATTGAGTTGTATGGATGCAGTATTCAAGCTACTGCATGTGGAAGTAGCAAGGAAGACTACTGATAGGAATGGGAAAAAAAAAAAAAATGAAGAGAGGAAAATTTTTAGGTTTTATAGTGGGTAAAACTAAATAAATTGAATAAAATAAATTTTTATAAATTTATTTGAGTATTATGGAAAATGAAATTTTTTTTTTAGGTATATATATATTTTTTTAGTGTATCTTCCAGTAGCTAGAAGAAATGAAAAAAAAAAAATATATATATATATAATGAAAAACGAAAAAAAAATTTGGTGCAGGAATCGATTTGGGCTACTGCCCAATTGTATTGTGACCTAATCTTTTTGGCAAAGAATTGTATTGTAAGAGAAGGCTTGTAGGCTATTGAAATTGTATTGCAATACAATTAATGTATTGTGATTGAGGCTTGAGTGGCTGGTGAGGTTGTGTCACATCTTACTTGAGTGTATTAATGACGAGAGCGATCTTAGTGGGGATAGGTGTGTCTCAATACACAAATTGTATTGTGACTGAGGCTGCAAGGTTGGTTGGGCCATTGTATCGCAATACAATAGGTGTATTGTGACCAGAAAAGGAGCTAGAACACTTGAGGTGTATCCCCTTGACCTGGCAGAGAATTTATGTGTGTGTGACTAGGGGTTGGTTTGGCTGGGCATTGTATTGCAATACAATTGTGACAGGCTGAGGTTTGATAGGCAGGGAAAGTGTGTCACGATACAAATTTTGTATCGTGACAGGTTGAGGCTGGCTTGAATGGATGAGGTGTGTCACGATACAAGCAATTGTATCGTGACAAGGGCAAGAGTTGAGAAATTTGGGCATTTGGGGCGCGGGCGTTGGGCGTGCGGTGATGCGAGCGACTACTTGATCTGATTGCCATCATAAGCCATTCTGTGTGGCGCCCATGACCTGGCCATTGGGGCTGCGACACGGCCACGCATGCGTGCTGGGCGCTGTCTTACTGAGGCGTCTTGTTTCAGTAATCAATGTGCAGCTGTGCATAGTATTTTTGGACTTAGTACTGTTCTTGAGTCACTTTTTGGGCACTGTTCATGAACACTGTTCATCACAAAATTTTTTCGATATATTTTTTTTATAAAATAAAATAAAATAAAACGAGACAAAATTTTGGAAAAAAAAATGAAATTTTCAAAAATAAAATTTTTGTTGTTAAAAATGATTGATATATTGCAATTATGTCTTGCATTGCCTATAAATGCAAGGACATAGTATACTCTGATGTTTTACGTGTATGAATAGTGTCACCGAGTGTGTTTGGTATGGAATCTGCATTAATTGACTTGCCATTTAGTATGTAGATGGCTAGTAGGGCAAGGGCGTAGAGGTCATCCACGGGAGTCTTGGTCGGGCACCAGGCATTTGACCGATGCCATTTGATTAACGAGGCCTTTGTTGAGGGTGGTGGAGTAGTGTGGCGGCCCCCCTTTATCGCCTGGACCGGTGTAGCGGTGGTCGGGGAGGTCACAGTAACCTCTAGGGTTTAGGGGCGCATCATCCTCCCAGACATTCCGCGGGAGGAGATCAGTGGTGGTAAACCATTGGTTCATGCGAGGTTGAGAAGGTGTTAGAGGCTATGGAGATTACCTCTGACACTACGAGGATTAGGCTAGCTGCGTTCCGGTGAAAGGTGAGAGGCCAGTATGTTGGAAATGGGCAAGGAACCTCCTAGAGACCTAGGCGATGACTTGGACGGAGTTCATGATCTTTCATAAAATTAGTACTTTCCAGTCTTGCGGGCATGCGAGGCTCAAGTTCCTAGAGAGTGCAGGCGAGGGGACGATATTTGTGATGGAGTATGTGGCTAGATTCACGAACTAGCCCGTTTCTTGATGATTGTCCCACGGACATGGCGAGTTAGGAGATTCGAGAATGGGCTGAAGTTGTCCATTCGGGGTAGGATTGTAGGATTTCGCCTAGAAGACAAGGACTCCATGGTTGGGACGACCCTGACCATAGAGAGAGAGAGCGAGGATGCTCGGAGCACTCGGGATGCTGGTGTTGGTAGAAAAAGGGAGGATTAGCCTTCTTCTAGTTCGGGGAATAGGCAAAAGACTTCTGCTTCACACGAGTTTTAGGCTAGGGCCGGGTTGATCTCGTTGACCCGGGCGAAGAATATGTTATTTACGTCGACCCGGCTTGGGCATACGAGGGCGAGATTGTCCTAGGAGGCGGAGGTCTCACAGATTACTCTGGTGAGCATCTGAGCAAGCGGATATGTAGAGTCGTTCTACTCTTGCACTTTGTTGACTAGAGTAGCGTTTAAATTGGATGCATCATATTCATTCATTGTTGCATCTTGTGTGATGGATTTAGGCTTAGAGGTTAAGGCCTTTAGAGAAGCCCGGTATAGTGTTCTTCCTAGGATGTAGGGTGAGGTTGTTTGATAGGTCGGGATTATGAATGAGAGATCTCGGGTGTTCGCGGGCCAGGGATTGGGTGTCCACTGATGGCATCATTGCGTTCGTGTGCATGGTAACATCGCGTCGAGTCGGGTGTGGGTGCCGCAGTACGGTCATTCACCACTCTTGGTGAGTGTGGGTTGAGTTTGTCTTTGGGACTACGTCCAATGAGATCATAGTTCGAAGCAGGGAAATGAAAGAGTGAATTACAAGTGTATTTGGGCTAAAGCAAGAAGAGTAGTTAATCCCTAAGGTGAGAAGCTAGAGTTAGGGTGTAAAGAAGAGACTCGGGAGGTATCCAGAATTTACGTAATGGGTGTAAGAGACAGGAGAGATCCCAAATTTACGTAGGTGTAGGGCAAGGGGAGATATCGAATTTACGTGTGGGTGTAAGAGACCTAGGGGTATCTCGAAATTTACATTGGGTGTAAGGGCAGGTGGAGTTATCAGAAATTTACGTAATGGAGTGTAAGAGACAGTGAAGTTATCAAGGGATTTACGTGTGGGTGTAAGAGACCCGGGTGGGTTATACGGGAATTTACGTGACCAGATTGTAAGGGCCAGGGCTATCCGAAATTTACGTATTGGTGTAAGAGACTTGTGGAGTTATCTGAGGAAATTTACGTATTGATTGTAGAGACAGGGGCTATCCAGGAAATTTACGTGTGGGTGTAAGGGCAGGTGGGTTATCGAAATTTCGTGTGAATGTAAGAGGCTGCTTGTAGGCGGATTCTGTTGCAGAGATGAAAACCTGGTCGAGTTATCACATAGACTTAGAGTTGAGTGATAAGTCGGGAGTGACTCGAGATGAAAACACCCGGTCGGGTTATCATAGACTTAGAGTTGAGTGATAAGTCGGGAGGCGACTGAGATTTGGATACCCCTTTGGAAGTGCATTGGGTGTTGTTGGGCACATAAGGGCAGTATATGGATGTCATTCATGACATGGATTAGGTTGTGATCCAATTGGTTAATCGGTGATTATGAAGCCTTAGGAAGGTCAGTTTTACACCAAGTAGGGGTTGTGTGGGGTTACACGTTGTGCGGATTATGTATACGGGTGTTAGAGGACATTATACGAGAATGCGTCACAGATTATAAGGGTGAGTTTGGGAGGGCAATTGTCGTAGTGAATCCCGCCTATATGGATTATCGAGGCCCAGTATCCTAAATGGCACCATATGGGCATTGTATGGGAGGCCATGTAGATCACAGATATGTTGGACCGAGGTGGGAGAGAACTCAGGTCCAACGGTCTGATTTGATTAGAGACACCTCCGAGAAGGTGAGCGATGTAATAGCGTCTTCTCTCATTTCAGGCCAGGCCAAGAGCTATCTTGATGTCGGCGTCGACCTTAGGATTCGAGGTTGGGATCACGTCTTCTTGAAGGTGATGCCTAAGAGAGGAGTGGTCAGGTTCGGAAAAGCGGGAAGTTATCGCAGAGGTTTATTGGGCCTTTCGAGATACTCGAGACATGATTAGGGTGAATTGCAGTGACATGTGTCACAGTGTTTGTGTGTCTCTCAGTTATCACGGCGGGATCCGACTCACGTGGTGGTTGGCCTTGATGGGACATGAGGGAGGGACCGGTGCATTTGGATAGTCGTGATCGGGTTTTGCGGCATGAGGCCAGTGAAATTTGAATGAGGGTGCTATGGTGGCACTATGGAGTGGAGGAGTCAACGTGGGAGCACGAGGACACGATGCGGGCCACCTATCCCTTCTTGTTTAGGGATGAAGGTAAGTAGTTTAGTCGTTTAACATTTAAATGACGAGTTTACATGCATGGTATTGTGCACGTTGCATATGCATGTGAGTGATTGTGATTGTCCAGAATTTCGGGACAAAATTCCTTTTAAGGAGGGGAGAATGTAAGATCCGAGAAAATTCCAATTTCTGGAAAAAGGGCAAAATCGTAATTTCATTCGAAAATCCAAAATTTATTCTCTAGATCTCAAATGGCCAGTAGTTTCACCGTTAGGTCGTCTCACGAGAAATCTAGCTACCACATTGAATTTAAAATTGGCGGGCTACGAAGCCGGTCGGAGTTGACTACACCAAGACATCGCGTTTAGATGCAAGTAAACGATATGATGTGTGAAGTCACTTATAACATGTACTAATGTTACTTATGTGGCATGAGTAGAGAAATGATGGAAATGGACGGCCGAGATAATGCCAAGTGTCAAAACTGGGGAAAGAAGGGACATAGATGTCATTTATAACTTTTAAATGATAATAAGACGAATTATCAAATAGTATTCATCTCCCTCAAAATGGAGCCAAATATGTGAGGGGCTGGAATTTTTGACGGTAGGCATGAAAATGGTGTTTTAGAGAGAGAGAGAGAGAGAGAGACTTCTCTCTAGATTCTGAAGTCGGAGCCTTGAAGTTGAGCGAAGGAAAAGCGTTCTCTGTGGCCGAAGACTCTGGCGTGGGCTCAGTTTTAAGGAGTTTAGACAAACTCCATGAGTAGGGGATTTATCCTACTTGTTTACACTTTATTTAAGTGTTTTATAATATTTCAGTTGGTTTGAGGCCTTGAACGGCCGTTTGATCAGTCCCAAAACTTGGGACGAATTGTTGCAGAATTTTGGAGACTTTTTGAATTTGTCAGTAATGATCCAATGATGGAGTTGTTTGTGTTGGAAATTAAGCATTAAATTGTATGTTGGTATGTATGAGGCCGGGAATAGCCATGGAAATCGGTTTCAAAAAGTGGAACCGATGTAGGATGAGTGGGCTGCCCATGGACAGCCCACTTGCTCTGTTTGAGGCTGTAAAAACAATCCCAGGTTTGTGTGAAATGGACCAAAAACGTCCATGTGTTGGGTGCTTGAAATTGATGAAATGAATCAAACTGATTTGTGTCGAAATGGATAGGTTAATGCATGAACTTCTTGTATTAATATGATGTCACAATTATGTAAGGATATAATTGTGTGTATAAGCCGTGGAGATGAAATTGTGATTTGCTCGATTATATGGAATATAATTGTGTGTATGAGCCATTGGATATGAGATTGTGTTTAGCTTAAGTATTTAATTTGGGTGATGGTTGATATTGTTGAATTACATGTAGTGTAATTGTAAGAATTATGTAAATATATGCATGATGGTATATTTGCATGTGTTGTATATATTGTGTGAAATGGCATAATGCATCTCATATGCACGGGGGTAGCCTAGAAATTAGGTGAGTGCATGACATGAAAAAAAAAATTGAAAGAAAAACTAAACGTTTTTGGAAAGGAATTTCACAGGATGAATTTCCGGAGAATGGGGTTGGGAGACGGTCCAACAGATCATTTCGGATGAGGACCATGACTATTTCGGAAGGTTCTCCAACTCATTCGCCTCGGAGTCGGTGAGGACTCGGGACGTGGGTTGGTCATTTAGACATTCAAGTAGGATCACGAATTTGCTTGAATGTGTGTTTAATTTGGAGCATTGCATATGCACTTAGGTGGAGAGTAACCCACTTAGGGTGATTCCACTACTGGGCGATAGCTCACCCTGTCGAGGGATATTATTTTTAGGTACAGGGGGCTTTGGTAGTTTGAGAAGAAAGCCGGGTTATGGTTTTGGTAGTTAGTTGTATGCATGTATTAGAATTATATAAATTTTAATATATGTTGTATAAGAGTAATTTCTTAACTCTTGAAACTATTGTATATAGTTGGTATTTGTTTGGATGAGTATTGGTTTGTGGGCCCAAGTGGCCGTTTTACTCATGGATATGTCATATTGAACTGGATGTGCTTCAGGCTGGGGTAGAGCCCCCGCACAGCGGAGACTCTGCCCGATTTTCGTGAGAGATGTCGGGTCATCCGACATTCACGAGTATTCCGCGGGTTGACGGGTAGTCAACGGACACTCCGGGAATGTGGCGTCACACTTGCAACATGGAGGAGCTGGTTGAGACATAAGAGAGCACTGAAAGAAAGTCTGGCCGTGATACAGCACCTGTTACCACAACGACGCCACTAATCACCTGGTCGCAACAAAGGAACCTAAGTTGCAACATACTTCAAGCTGAGGAGATAAGTCTGTGTCGCGACATGGATCTTTAATGTCGCAACCCGCAAATAAAGCGCAACAGAAACAAGGCCGCAAATGCATTTCTTTTCTGTGTAGCGACAAAGAATTCAACATTGTCGCAAAGAAGTTCTGGTCATGGTTGCGAACTGAGCAATGGACTACAAGAGAGCCTTATCGCGACATAAAAACTAGGTTGCGACAACAAATATTGACAACACCAAGAAGCCATGTCACAACATCATAACGAAGCTACGACAAGAAGTCTAGCACAGTGGCAACAAGCCTCTCTCGCGATAGAAATGCATGTAATACAAGATAGTGTTGCAACATAACCTTAACAGAGTCCTGTTGTAACAAGAAAACTCAAGTCGCAACACCAACTCAGGCCGCGACTCAACCGGTTTGCGACATGATTATCGATGTTACGACATAACTGTTTGAGGAATGCACAAAATCTTGTCGCGACAAAGGAAACTCTGTCGCGATAGAATCATCATACTGAAAGAGAGAAGACTGTCGCGACAAAAATACAATCACAGAATCGGGGCTAAAGAAGGAGCACAGATTTTCGCCGCGACAGACGCATCGCATACTCTCAGTAAACAAAGACTTGCAACAAAAACACAAAACTCTATCGCGACAGACTTTCTAGGTCAGACAGAGAAGACAAATCTAGGTCAGAATTTTTAGGGATTCACACATAGACTTAATTTTAGGGCCCAAACTTTTAGGGCTATATAAATAGAAACGACTGCGGAAAGCGAGGCAGTCAATCAGCATCGGACGAACTAGAGTACCTGGGGAGCTGAGGACTCTTTTGTATTATATTTTTCTTTTCTTTTCTTTTATTTTTTATTTTCTCTTTCGTAGATTAGATTTAGAGTAGGACTGCTTAATTTGTTTACTGGATCTGAAACAATAAAATTGTTCAGAAGTTTTGAAGTTGAAATTAAATGCTTAAATTCATTTACGATTACTGTAAGAATTCAATGAACTCCAGACAAAAGCTGGAACTCATTTCTTCAGTTGATCGCAGTAACAATGGAATTTTCCTGATCAGTATTTCAGTGTATATTGTAATCCAGTTTTCGAGAACACAACTTCCACTGGGAAAGATCTGATGTTAGTTATGATATTTTCTGCACCATGAGATGAAAATTTCATGAGTTATGTTCTTGAAATTTTAATTGTTCCCAATTTTAGTAGCTTATACCCATGAAAGGACTATTGTCTGACTCTGATTTCCAGGAGGCCCTCTGAGTGACACAAAGATGGAGATTCCTGAGAGCATAGACCAGTTACTTGGGGGTATGCTAGACTAATATTAAAGAACTAATGAGCTCTGAAAGGTTACTTAGATAAATCTTCAATTTGCTCATGGTTTGAGAAGGGGTTGAGTGATATATCAATTTAATCAATTAGAAATCTCTCCTTGATCTGGAGGAATGATCTTGATCCCATGTTAATTGAGATTTAATTAAGGAAAGAGAAAACTCTTTCAGATCTTAAGGATGAGAAATCATTCATTTTGTAGAAATCTAAAGAATCGGGCCTGCTCGAAGAAACTGGCAAATATAAGAAATGATATGAAGTATTGAAAAGAAAAATATCCAGATCTTACAGAGATTCTAATTACAAGTAATTGATTAGAATCATGATTCAGAAATGAACATGAACCTCTACTCAGTGAAAAGTATGGTTAGAGGAGGAATCTAAACTATATTACCTTGCCTCTTGACAAATTCAAATTCCAACTTAGGAGAAAAATGATTTAGATTATGATGTAGGAATCGATAATTTCACAGTAGTGAAATCCCAGTGTCTACTTCCAGAAATAATTTGGTTCAATCTAGATTATATTTAGGATTTAAATTTTTCCCTTTATTTTAAATGTAGGATCCCATGTATTAGAACTCTTATTAGGTTACTAAATTTTCTCTAAACTGGACGTTCAAATAGTGTAGAACTTGAGTAGTTGGGGTAGTTGGAGTTTAAATTCTTTTCCATCTCTGTGGGAATGATATTCGGACTAATAGGTCTACTTTATTACTTGTATGACCTGTGCATTTGCAGTTTTTAAGACCAAATTAAATCTTTAATTGAGTTTAGTGACAAAAATTATTCTTCTTATGAGCTTACAAGTTATATTTGGTTTTAACAAGTTTTTGACGCCGTTGTTGGGGATAGAAAGAATTTAAAAATTAATATTACAAAAGAGAGAAATGCTAATTTAAACATTTTTCTTTATTTTACAAAAATTTTAAGAAAATCAAACAAAAATAGTTTTACCTTAATAGTTGAATAAACTCTTGAAGTCTTTTGGAAGCCTAATGAATATACAATTTTTCTTATCACCGACTCTATTTGATCTCAGTGTGTTTCCCACTTTCAGGAAAATATTAAATGCATAGAAAATCAGAAGTAGAACTACTGCCCCTAGAGACAGAAATTGAAAGAACCTGAAAAATCTGAGAAAAGCTTGCATTGCTGAAGATAGAAGTGTGACTAATCAAATAGAAAGATTGCAGACTATCTCAGAAGAAGAAGAAGCAGAGAGACAACAGAGGCCTAACACAATGGAGGAATTTTGGAGGCCCATCATTCGGAAGAGTACTGCGGTGAGGAATGACCCTATTGAGTAAACAATTTTGAAATTTGAAGCCCCGACTTTGATTACAATGGTTCAACAACACCAGTTCACAGGCCACCCTTCTAAAGATCTAAATGAGTACTTGGGGAGATTTATGAGGATGACAAACACTGTGAAACTGAATGGAGTAAGACCAGAAGTAATCAAGCTTCAACTCTTCCCATTCTCATTGAGAGACGTGGCAGCCACATGGTTTGACTCACTACCAGTGGGATTAGTGAATACATGGGAAGAACTGGTGGAGGCATTCATGAAGCCAGTTTTCCCTCTGGCTCGGCTGCTTGAGAGAATAGGAGAAATCATTGTGTTCAAGCAAGGGGAGGATGAGAGTCTCTACACTACATGGGAGAGGTTCAAGAGATTGCTGAAGAGGTGCCTTGTGCATGAGATAGATTTGACAACTCAGATAGACATTTTCTAGCATGCCATGAATTATACCTCAAAGGGTATAATTGATGCATCATGTTGTGGAGGTTTTAAAAGAAGAAGTGCAGAGGAGGCAAGAAAAGTTATTGAAGACCTTGCCAAATGCAGCTTCTGAACTCCATCTGAATCTTGATTATGACGGCGGATGAGGAAATGGGTCGATTGGATTGAAAGAGACTACGACTATAGAAGCTAAGCTTGATGTGGAGTTATAAACCGGTGAGGTAGCAATGAGGAGGAGGATACTGCGCACATGAAGTTAGAGCGGTGAGAGAAGGAAAGGAGAAATAGTCTTTGAGGGTATGAGGAAGAAGAGCCCTGCAGAGTTGAAACAAAGTATGAATGAGCGGAGAAGTTACCACTTCAAGCCTAACTGACTTGCCTACCTTTACAAATCGAACTAGAAACCGTAGCTTTCATATGGTGGAAAAGCACAACGAGAACCAGGATATGAGCAGGCATACATTGAAACTATACTCGGCTGAGGTTTGTTAGTAGCGAGGAAAGCCGAGAGGAGATTATCGGGGTCAGAAAGGACTCAACCTTTGAAGATCAGATCTTAATTTCATGTCGAGATAACAAAAAATTTTGAATCGAAGGCAGAAAATTTTCGACCTTGAATTTCGAGCAAACACACAACGGTATTTCGGGAAAACACCAATGCTTGTTTGAAGAGATGTCTGGAGATGCAGTTAGACGAATTAAGCTCAGAAAGCTATGCAGAAGAGCCTAGGATTGTATGTGGTGGCTGCGAGAGTGGCGAGAGTTAGATGAAAGGAGAGTAGAAAGGAAGAATCTGGGGAAGAGAACAAAGTGAGATTGGAGGAAGCACATAGGCATAACAGTTCGGAAGCTCTGAGAAGGAGAAATTGAGTGGCGCATCGAGCGGCGGGAATGAAGAAAGGGTGAGCTTATAATCCTCAAGTTCCATTCCCTTAAAAAAAAGGGGCTGCGGAAGTAGTGGAGAGGCAGTTCTCTAAATTCTTAAACATGTTTAAGAAGATAGAGATCAACATTCCCTTCTCAGAGGCATTAATTCAAATGCCTCATTATGCAAAATTCATAAAAGATTTGTTGAGTAAAAAGAGAAAGTTTACTGAGGAAGGGATAGTGAGCCTAAATTCAACTTACTTGGTCTTGATAGTGAGAGAGTCCATGCGGGGGAAAAAGGCGGGATCAGGCGACTTCACTATACCTTGCATGATTGGGAGAATGCGACATGGGAAAAACAACGTGTGATTACGGAGCCCGACATCAACCCAGTGCTATGCGTATTGCTAAAAGACTAAGGTTTGGGGGCTTACTCCCACGACCATGACCTGCCGGATGGCGGGACGGAACATTAACCCGTCTTGAGCCGCGTCCGAGGGGTATCACTTGAAGATGTCTTGATCAAAGGTGGGAAATTTTTCTTTCGATTAAGGTCGTAGTCATAAATATAGAGGAAGACTAACAATCCATTAATGTTAGGAAGACCCTTCTTAGCAACAAGAGAAACATTGATTGATGAAAAAATAAGAGGCGACTCGGGGTTGGAGATGAAGTAGTGCATTTGATCCTACCGATGGCGATTCACGAAACAACGAACTGGGGAAGTCTTGTTGTGAATTTGTAGAAACAAAAATTCTTGTTAGTTTTGAACTGACCACATATTGTAATTTTCAGAATTCAATGATTGAAAATGAGATGAATTTCCAGTATCTTGAGCATCTTGAAGTTGAATTTACGAACTCGATTTCAAATGAAAGGGTCGGTATTGATATTAGAAATAGTACTTGAGAAATATCCATTGAATTATGAAGAAGAAAACAAAAAAGTTTAGAAAGGTTTAATACTAAAGGAATTACTGAACATTTAAAATATCCTTCTTACAACCAGAAAGGAAAGCTATTAATCATTTAATTTGGATTAACTAAAATTTGGAAAAGCAAAAGCTATGTGAGACTCTCGGAAGATATAAGGGAAGCAATATCTTGAGTACATAGAAGATTTGAAAGGGAATCGGAGTCCGCCGGTCTGTATATACAGATCTGTTGGAAGAGAGAATGCTAGAACCTTACGTGGAGCATCGAGAGAAAGGTTGAATCCAGTGTGAAGTAGTCGAAAAAAAGTCTTAGGAAATATTTAATCGAACTATATACGATTTGAATAGTCATTGGTAAGCTTAGGTACATGTGGTTCCCGAGAAAAGGAGGATTCATGATCGAAATGAGAAGAATGAATTGATTCCCTCTGAAACGTGACGAGGATGGAGAGTGTGCATGAACTCTGAGGAAACTTAACTGCTAGCTACCCGAGAAAGGACCATTATCCTCTAGCTCATTGATCAAATGTTGGGCCAGGTTGTAAGGCACTCCACTATTATTTCTTGATGGATATTAAGTTTATAACAGTTGCAATAACCAGAAGGATAAGGAGAAATCAACATTTACATGTCCTTATGGTACCTTTGCCTTTAGAAGGATGCCATTTGGATTATGTAATGCTCCTGCCACCTTTCAAAGATGGATGTTGTCTATATTTTCTGACTTGGTGGAAGAGGTTATGGAAATATTCATGGATGACTTCTCAGTCTATGGATCCAGTTTTGAAAGATTGTGAAACTTAGAAAGCAGTACTTGAGGTGCGAAGACAAAAATCTAGCTTTAAAAGCGGGAAAAATGTCATTTCATAGTAGCCCAGAAAGGTATTGTCTTGGGAGCCTGAATTTCTCTTTGTTGGATTGGAAATAGATTAAGCAAAGATTGTTGTTATAAAAACTCTCATGCCACTACAATGATGAAGGACATAAGACTGCAGGGCGTGCTTGGATTTTATAGAAGATTCATTAAGGATTTTTCAAAAATCTCCAAACCATTGTGCAGATTGATAGAAAAAGATGCAAAATTTGATTTTAATGAATCATGAGAATCTACATTTGAGGAAATTAAATCCAGATTAGTATCAACTCCCATCATGTTGACACCAGTTGGAGCAATGAATTTGAAATTATGTGTGATGCTAGTGACTATGCAATGAGAGCTGTATTGGGACAGAGAACTGAAAAGATCTTCAAGGCCATATGCCATGCCAGCAAAACATTCAATGAGACATAAGAAAACTACTCCACCACAGAGAAGGAGATGCTAGCAATGATTTTTGCTAGTGAAAAATTCAGGCCTTATATATTAGGGTCCCATATTTATGATACATTGATCATCTTTTGCAATTAAATATTTAATGGAAAAAAGGATCTAAGCTAAGATTGATCAACATAGTGCTACTCTTGCCCAAGAGTTTGATCTCTTGAAATCCCAAAGAAACTAGAAGGGTAGTGACGATGTGATATGATCATTGTCTGGGTGGAAAGAATTGCTGGAGCAAGGGCGAAATATTGAGAATTTTTGATGAAGCGACTATTGATGTTGTCTAATACAAACACCTTGGTATGCTGATATTGTCAATTACTTAGCTTGTGGAATTATGCCATGTGAATTCAGCTACCAGCAAAAAAGGAAATTGAGAACTGATTGCAAATTATATATATGGTATGACCCACTGTTGTATAGAAAAGGAGCAGACATGATCATAAGGAGATGTGTCCCAGAAACAGAACAAGGTGGTATTATGGAAAAATGTCATGCATCATTATATGGAGGACACTTTACAAGAGACAAGACAGACCAGAAAATTCTCCAATCAGGATTTTATTGGCCTACTCTATTCAAAAACTGTTTTGAATGGGTAAAACATTGTGATGCCGTCAGAGGAGAATGGGGGCATTAGCGAGAAGAAATGCAGAAATGCCCCTGCGGAATTACAGTGGTGCGATTTTTGATGTATGGAGAATAGACTTTATGAAACCTTTTCCATCATCGTTTGACAATATATACATTCTCCTAGCTGTGAATTATGTATCCAAATGGGTGGAGGAAACAACATGTCCCAGAAATGATGCCACTACAGTTGTTGGGTTTATACAAAGAAACATTTTGAGTAGATTTGGGGCACCTAGAACAATCATTAGTGATGAGGGAAGCCATTTTGCAAAAAAAGTCTTTGCAAAACTCATGAGCAGATATGAAATCAAACAATTGGGGTTATTATCACCTCGATGATGGAGTAGCGAAATTTCCGATAGGGAGATAAAGAAAATTTTAGAAGACGATGCATCTGACGAAGGAGGCGGGTCTATAAAGATAGATGATGCATTGTGGGCTTACATAATTACTTACAAAACTCCCATTGGAATGTCCTCATACAGAATTGTATATGGAAAACCTTGTCATCTCCCTTTAGAATTGGAATGCAAAGCTATGTGGGCCATCAAGAAATTGAACTGTGATTTCCAAGCTGCCAAGGAAAAGAGACTACTCCAAATGAATGAACTGGAAGAATTGAGAAATGAAGCTTATGACAATGCCAGAATCTACACGGAAAAGACCAAGAGGTGGCATGATTAGAAAATCCTAAGGAGAGAGTTCAAGGCAGGAGAACAAGTTCTCTTATACAACTCTAAGCTCAAGCTCTTTCCAGGAAAATTGAAATCAAGATGGAGTGGTCCATATACAGTGTTAACAAGTACACCATTTGGAGCAGTAACACTAAAGACTGAATCTGGAAAAGAATTCAAAGTAAATGATCAAAGATTAAAGCATTATCTTGGAGGAAACATACAGGAGGTAGATCCAGATTTTGAAAAGAGAAAAGAAAATGACTAAAATGAAGACACTCTACAACCTGTGTCTAGCTAAGGACATTAAACTGAGCAGCTTCTTGGGAGGCAACCCAAGCTGAATTTAATTTTTTTATTATTTTTCTTATTTGCTTAGATTGATGTTGGTTATTTTTTCTATGAATTTGGATTATTAAATTTTGATTTGGTTAGAAGTTTTTGGAAACTTGGTAATTTGCTAAATTTTTCCATTTATTTATTTTTTGAATGAGGGGAAGAATGAATTGGAATCGAGATTTTATTGTAAAGCACCACGCCTCAAAGTGGTGTCTGAAAATGACTTCTGAGGGGGTATTTCTCATTCCTAAACTTGTTTGTAATATGAAATACATATCTCAGTTTAGGGGAGTTTCTTACCAATTTCTTGAATGCTATGTTGATGTGTTTTAATGAGATAGTTGTTCATGATTGAATTGATGATTTTCTATTGCTAAATATGTCTTCACAATGCTTGAATTGAAAATTATGACTGAGTTGTGGGTGATTAATTGAATTGAAAGGCAGTTTTAAGTTGTAGAAAGTTGGGGAAACAATTACTTGGTTGCAATAATAAAATCTGTATCGCGACACTATTTTATAAGTGAGGGAAAAGGGTTGTCGCAACAAGGAATTGATTGATTAAGACAATTTATAAGAAAATTTGGTCGCGACATTAAAAGTTCGGTCGCGACAGAACTCACTGAAATATGATGTCGTGACCCTGTTTTTCTTGTTGCAACAAAATTTTTGGAAACTAAAGTAAATGGCAACTGAAACAGTATCGCGACCACCTTCAAACATCGTTGCGACCCACTTTTTAGTTTGCAGAACCAATCTCTGTCGCGACAAGAAAATTCTTGTCGCGACCCATATTGTAACTTGGAGATATTTATTGGGTCTAATGACAAGTGTTGCGACAAAAATTTTCTACTATCATGACGAGTCATTGTTGCGACAAACCTAAAGTATGTCGCGACATGGAATTTTAAAGAATGAGATGAAAATTTTCATTTTTTTTAGGGGTCACAAAACAAATTCCACAAGTAAATTCAAAAGATATTGTTGTGACCTAATCATTTATTGTCGCGACCCACGAAGAGAAACATTAATTTATTGAGCCATAAGGCGAAGAGTTCTGAGTGAAAATACCCTTCCCATTGCTTCATATCACTCATACTCTTGCCAAAATTCTACCTTCCTCTCTTCGACTTCTAAAAACCCTAGACTTTAGAGACTTTGAACCCCAAATCCAGATCTCATCGATGGCGAAGCCAGGCTGGTCCCAAATCTGTGAGATGATGGAAGGAGGAGTACAAGCGGTGAAGAGGAGGTTCATACGGAACCCAGTTGAGACAACCCCCCGGTAGAGCCAGGAGTGTAGAAAAAGAGGCACAAAACCCTACTCAGAAAGGAAAAAAAGCAAAAAAGAGCTAAAAAAAGTAGAGCTGAGCAAGCTAAAGAAGTAGAAGACAACGAAGCTTTCATTTCAGATGAAGCCTACTCCTTATGGAAAAATAATCTAAGTGACAAAGGGTTTATTGGAGAAAGGGGGTTCGGTACGTTCATCCACCGTTTGATGAGATAATAGTGAAAAAGAAATTTGAGTTTGTTTTGCTGACACAAACCACAGGTTTCTTTATATGATAATTCGAGGAGTTCAATTCAATATGATAGATATGAGAGGACTGGAGTCTATGTCGGAGGAATTATGGGTCCCATGGGTCATGAAAGGATCAGTGAGTTATAAAAATAAAAATCTAAGAATGGGTCTAAGTTCAAATAGCCTTGGAGGGAACCCAATCATGACAAGATTGTCCATTTCTAACGGGAGAAAAGGAAATGGAACTCAAGCTAGAAAATCCTCGTGAATCCATCCACAGGGGGATCCACGCGAGAAGAAGCCAAAGATACGGTTTTTATTTATCGCTTTTGTTATTATTCTACTAACATCCCGAGCCTGATAAGGGGAGAATGAAGCCATTCTCTTGTATGCCCTACTAAAGGGATACAAGTTTGACGTGGGGAAAATTATTGAAACATCCATTAGAACCTTCCACAAGATTGTGAAAAGAATTTGATCCCCGTCTAAGCGACTATCACCCAGGACTACGTGATGCAGGTGTTTGGAGTGAAAGGGATATGAAGCGAAGGAAGCCTGTCCTAAAGTTTCTCCTTTTGACATTGATAAGGAGTGATCAAGAGACTGAAAAAAGCGAAAAATAGGAGATGGAAATTATAGATAAGCGGAGGAGCCCCGGGAAGAAGAAGATGAACCCGTTAGGAATAGAAACGGAATCCAGTTGGGGACCAGTATTGCTATCCCGGGGAGCGAAATGCGGAACAAAGTCAGTGATTAATTCACGATCGATGTAGGAAATTTTTACGAAGACAGTGGGAATGTTCAGGAGCAATGAAGAAATGCGGTGTAGACATCTTGGTGTCAAATAAAGAAAGAAATGGAGGAGAGAGAGAAAAGGTAGGAGCAGCAACAGAGGATCGGAGAATAATTTCTGGAAGCTGAATTCAGAAGAAGAGAGCAAAGATGGGAACAATTATTCAAGCGGAGGGATGAAGAGTGGAAGGAAGAAATGGAGAGGAGAGAAAGAGCATTAATCACAGCTAGATTAAAGATAAATACCTTCTGATGAACAACTAAAAGGGATGAAGATCATTTGGCCTTTTAGGAAAGAAAGAAAAGATGGAAGGTAGTGATACGTAGAAGCGAGAGGGGTTCAAAATATCTCTCAAAGAAACAGTTCAAGGAATTTGGGAAGCTTGTAGAGAGAGGGACAGGAGCTAGAGATGGACAACGAATTACGAGACAAAAGTTGTGGAATGAAAGTGCAGATCGAGGTGAATTTGTGGCCTTCGAGGGTCCGTTGACAACGTCATTTGCGGAATATTCGTGGATGTCGGGCAATGACACCGCTCCTTGAATCGAGCGAGTCTCCTTTGTGGAACTCTGCAGATCCTTGTTTGTCACGACAATTAACAGCGACCACATAGGTCCATGTGTGAGTAAAAATGGCCCTTGGGCTGTATCATCTCCTGAAAATATATATCAAGTTATATAACAATAGTTAAAAGTTATTACAATACTCTTAACCAAAATATATCAAAATTTAGGTTTTAATACATGTTATACAATGAAAATACCAAAGCCACAATCGACTTTCTATTACAGCAGAGGCCTCTAGTGAGGGCGTCGTCCTCTGTGCCTCCACCTTGCCTAAAATAGTAGGATTCCCTCGGCCAGGGTGAGCAATGCCCAGTAGTGATAATTTCCTACATGGGTTACTCCCCACCTAAGTGCACATGTCATGGTAAACAAACACACTCAAGTAAATACATGATCCTACTTGAATGTCTACATGCCCAATCCACGTGTCTGGTCCTCCATAGAGCTCCCTCACACATGCCTAAGCCAAATGCGAGAAAAACATCGTTTTCATTTTTCTTTCATTTTCGTGTCATGCACTCACACCTATTGTTCTAGGGTGCCCCGGTGCATATGGAATGCATTATGCCAATTCCAAAATATTCATGCTAATATATTTTACATGCATATATATTAACATAATTAATTCACATAATTCATATTATTCAATTTACAACACTAACACCAAAATTAGCTCACATGGGTTAATTAACCAATTAAGCAATTCATTTTGAATCACCCAAACCACACAAAATCACACAACAAAATCACGTGAACAGTGAAACCCTCGGGTCGGCAGCATTCCCACGACCTAATTAGGGATTTCTTTACTCGGTTCAGATTTTGGGGCCAGATAACCACATTTATGGGGGCCTCAACAAATCCCTATCCATAAAATGGCTCTTAACCAAAGAATAAACCAAGTAGGAAAAGATCCCTACCTCTTGGAGTTGTTGGAACTCCACCAAATCGGTGTCCACGTGTAGCCCTCGCTGCGTAGATCGACTTTGCTTCTTTGTAGTCGAGGCAGACCGGTCAGGATCTTGGGAGATCTGAGAGAGTCACACTCTCTCTCTAAAATCTCAAACACCACTCACTACACGATTTCCAGCCCCTTTGGAGAAGAAAACTATTCTCCATTTTATCTTATTCATTTAACTTTTCAATAATTCCATCAATGTCCCTTTATTTAACTATTTGACACATGGCTTAATTTAAGCCATTCATCTCATCCTATCACTAATCATGCAATATGTGTCACATGGGTACATGTAGTAGGTGACTTTGTCACGTACATGTCTTTCACAAATTAAAACTTCGACACTTTCGACACCGGTGCCTCGAAAAGCGTGAAATTTATTTGTCTGGAATTAATGGTCGACGTGTGGTAGATTTGTGAGATGATTCCGTGGTGAAATCAGTTTTTCATCATCCGAGATCTAGAAAAATTTTGAATTTTGATCGAAATTACCATTTTACCATTTTCTAGAAAATTAGAATTTTCTCGGGTTTTATAGAATTCAAATTTAGTGAACATGCACACTATGCTCACTGAACTTGAAGGAACCATGAATAACATAGTTATGAGGCAGGATGAATTGATCACTCAGGTGGAATATACTAATGATCATTGCCTCTTCAACAGTGAAGAACCTCTAGAGAAAGAGAAACCAAACATCTTAATACCCACGTTTCCTCCTACTTTAGCTAGCTTCAACCTTGAACCTCCTAACCTAAAAATTCTCAAATCCTACAAAAGAAAGAGATGAACCCCTGTAGCCTATTTCTCTCCAAACCAAAATTGTAACAATCCTTCTTAATAAAAGATCAACAGTAATTTTTCTGAATGATTATGTGTGAAATTCTTTTTGTCTGGTGTTAATTGCTTATTAGATTACATTTTTGTTTGAATAAATGAATGAATCTGATGTGAAAAATGAGTTGGTCAAAGATAGTGAATTGTTTGGATACATTAGATTGAGTGAATTAAGTTGTTGATGTCATTTTTGGTTTGTTTGCATGATAAAATTATGTTTTGAATTGGCATAACAACTACTGAATAATCCAACAATAAGTGTAATTTAAATTGTATTAAATAGACATCACAAATAAGACTTTTGAAACTGTTGTATAAACAATAAAGTCAGTGAAAGTCTTGAAAAACAATGCACATGGTCAAAATGTTCCTTAACAAATTGTGAAGGATTAGGGACATCTGCAGGTTGATCACGGTGAAGCAGTCAAGGTCCTAGAACTTGTTAGATTATTAGTCAAGGCGAAATCCTAGGCAATACCACTAACAAGAAGTGATATAGGTCATCCTTGGAAGTTTGAGCCTTTCAAGCCTACCTTCATAATATGCATAAGCATATACTCTAGTTCCAGGTTTGAGCCAAATTGTCTAGTTTCTTCATTTAAACAGCAATTAGAAGCCTCAAACCCTTCCTTTATTTTAATCCTACAGTAAAGAACCCTTATTTGCCCGGTTTCAGGACAAGAACTTCAAAATACAGAAAATGACAAGTTTGGGGGAATGTTATGTTGATTTGAAAGGAAACAAGGACTAGGGATGGAAAAAGAAAAGAAAAAATGAAGAAATGAAAAAGAAGGCAGAGAAGAAGTCAAATTGTAAATTGTCAAATGGGATTAAGTTTTGTCTTGTGGCCTTCATCTCTTGAACAATTAAGTTCTTAGGGTTGTTTCAACACCTAGTACCCTAATGCCAACTGGTATGGGAGTTGCTAACCCAAAGTTATCTAAGAGTGGTAGAAAGCCTAAGAAGACAAGACATTGAACTAATCCTAAAAATTTTTGACAAGTAAAGAAAAGCGAAGGGGACTTCTCTAAGATGCAAAGTGAGAATATGTAGTATACATCAAGGACAAGTTTGGGGGAATATATTTTTCAGACATTAGTAGAAAAGAAAAGGATGAAGGATAGATGCAAAGATACACACTTGAAGAGTGGAATCTGGGTAAATTTTTAGCTTAAATTCTCTACTTATCTACCCAATTACTCAAGCTAAACTTTATAAGCCTAAAAGACCTAATTGATATTGAAGGTGGTACTTGCCTACATTAGTAGAGACTAATATGAAAAACAAGCATATGAGACTTTGAAGAGCTAAAAGAAATTGCAGTCATTGTGTAGAGTCGCAGAAGATTAGGTAATCCACACTTGAAAGAAAACCATCACACCTGAGGAGATCGGGTTAATTAGTGAATTGTTTACATTTTAGAATTCATTAGTTTGTTTGTGACAATAATTGAAATTTTTTCTTAAGTCTGAACTAAAAACTAAATTTGAACTTAAGCTGCAACTAACTAGTTTCAATTCAAGTTGCAAATAAAAACAATTGTAGTGCAAAACAGAAAAATGTCCTTGAAAATAAAGCTAAATTGTTTGAGGACAAACAAGGTTTTATTTTCTTTGCTTGGGGAGAAGCAAAACTTTAAGTTTGGGGGGATTTGATGAGTCTTAAACTCATCTATTTTTAATCCATTTTTCTAGCTTATTTTTAGTATTTTCATAGTTGTTTTAATGCCAAATTATGGAATATTTATAAACTTTGTGTTTTGCAGGAGTTAATTCAAAAAGGAGAGATTTTCAGCAATAAAGAAGAGAAAAACAACAAATGCAGCAGTCTTTGTCGCGATAGAGTTTGGTGTCAATGACAACGTCTAGCAACTGGCTAAGAGAAGCGTGTCCTGACAACATTTTACGTGTCGCAACACCGGATTTAAGAATTAGCGGATAGAGGTGTATCATATGAGAAGGCATATCGCATTGGGAAATGGGAAGAAGCCCGGTGGGGAACCAGATCAGTTATGTTGCGACATAATTAAAGATCATAAGGCAGAATCTATGTCGCGATAGAATCTACTCTGTCGCGACACTGACTCTTGCAACATGGAGGAACTGGTTGAGACAGAAGAGAGCACTGAAAAAAGAAGTTTAGTCGCGACAAGAAAATTTATGTCGCAACAAAGGAACCTAAGTTGTAACATACTTCAAGTTAAGGAGATAAGTCTGTGTCTCGACATAGATCTTAATATCGCAACACAGAAATAAGCTGAACAAAGAGAAACGAGGTCACGACAGACTTTTCTAGGTCGCGACAAAGAATTCAACACAATGCAAAGGCGTTACATCGACAAAAGCGAGTAAAATTTGGAGAAATACGGGGGGAGAGCCTTGTGGCGACATAAAAAGCTAGTCGCGACGTGAAATATTGACAACACGAGAAGCCGTGTCGCTGACATCGAGCGGGTTGCGGCGAAGTCTGGCACATGGTGGCAATGGGCCTGTCACGACTAACTTTCTGGGTCGCGGCCAATCTGAGGTAATACAAGGCAGTGTTGCAACATAGCATATGAGTTCTGTCGCGACATGAAAACTAGGTCATGACACGGCACTACTGAGCGCATGAAATTGTGTTGCGACATGATTATCGATGTTGCGACATAACTATTTGAGGAATGCACAAAATCTTGTCGTGACAAAGGAAACTCTGTCGTGACATAATTATCATACTGAAAGAGAGAAGATTGTCGCAACAAAAATACGTTGTCGCAACTGAAGCAAGGAGCACAAGATCTTCAAGTCGCGATAAATGACTACATACCTGCAACAAAAACACAAAGCTTTGTCGCGATAGAATTTCTAGGTCGCAACAAAGAAGACAAATCTGGGCCATAATTTTTAAGGATTCACACATAGCCTTAATTTTAGGGCCCAAACTTTTAGGGTTCTATAAATAGAAATGACTGCGGAAAGCAAGGCAGTCATTCAACATTGGACGAACCAGAGTACCTAGGGAGTTGAGGACTCTTTTGTATTATATTTTTCTTTTCTTTTCTTTTCTTTTTTATTTTCTTCTCTTCGTAGATTAGATTTAGAGTAGGACTACTTAATTTGTTTTACTAGATGAAATGATAAATTGTTGAAGTTTTGAAGTTGAAATTAAATGCTTAAATTAATTTACAATTACTGTTTGAATACAATGAACTCCAGACAAAAGTTGGAACTCATTTCTTCAGTTGATCGTAGTAACAGTGAAATTTTCCTGATCAATATTTCAGTGTATATTGTAATCCAGTTTTCAAGAACATAACTTCCGCTGGGAAAGATCTGATGTTAGTTATAATCTTTTCTGCACAATGAGATGAAAATTTCCTGAGTTATGGGGTTTGAATTTATTTGAATGGTATTGTTCTTGAATTTAATTGTTCTCAATTTTAGTAGCTTATACCCATGAAAAGACTATTGTTTGGCTTTGATTTCCAGGAGGTCCTTTGAGTGACACAGAGATGGAGATTCCTGAGAGCATAGACCAGTTACTTGGGGGTATGCTAGACTAATATTGAAGAACTAATGAGCTCTGAAACGTTACTTAGATAAATCCTCAATTTGCTAATGGTTTGAGAAAGGGTTGAGTGATATATCAATTTAATCAATTAGAGATCTCTCCTTGGTTTGGAGGAGTGATCTTGATCCCGTGTTAGCTAAGATCTAATCAAGGAAAGAGAAAACTCTTTCAGATCTTAAGGATGAGACATCATTCATTTTGTAGAAATCTAGCAATTGCCCTGTCTTGGGAAGCAAGAAATCTGCAGACATAAGAAATGGGTATAAAGTATTGGAAAAGAAAAATATCCAGATCTTACAGAGAAATTCTAATTACAAGTAATTGATTAGAATCATGATTTAGAAATGAACATGAACCTCTACTCAGTGAAAAGTATGGTTAGAGGAGGAATCCAAACTATACTACCTTGCCTCTTGACAAATTCAAATTCGACTCGGAGAAAAATGAATTGGGTATGATGCGAGGTGATAATTTCCACTGACCGAGTGAAATCCCATTGTCTATTTCTAGCAATAATCTAGTTCAGTCCAGTTTATATTTAGGATTTAAATTTTTCCCTTTATTTTAAATGTAGGATCCCATCTATTAGAACTCTTATTAGATTACTAAATTTTCTGTAAACTGGACGTTCAAATAGTGTAGAACTTGAGTAGTTGGGGTAGTTTAAGTTTAAATTATTTTCCATCTTTGTGGGAACGATATCCAGATTTATAGGTTCACTTTATTACTTGTATGACCTACGCACTTGCAGTTTTTAAGACCAAATTAAATCTTTAATTGAGTTTAGTGACAAAAATTATTCTTCTTATGAGCTTATAAGTTATATTTGGTTTTAACAAGTTTTTGGCATCGTTGCCGAGGATTAGATAATATTCATTTGGTAATAGTGTCATAAATTTGTATACATCATCTGGTCTTAATAAGTTTTTGGCACAGTTGCCGGGGATTAGATAATAGTCCTTTGGTCATAGCGACATTAATTTGTACATACATATTTTGGTCAACAACTACCCACCGCATTGGCATCCATGCGAGCCATCGAGGCGTCGTGGCGAGCAACATCTCTTTTTGCCTCAGCTGGAGCCGCCTTCTCAACGCTTTCTTTGGCCTCCTCTCCCGGCGTAGGGCTAGGCTAAAAACCGGCTAAGAGCACTTTCAACACCACAGTGATGAAACAACCGATTGGAGCATGGGCGTAACCTCCATCCCTTGGCGAGAAGTAGGACTCTCGATGCTAGTAAGTTATGTTAGAGATAAGCTAGTAATAGCCTACAAAGGAACGCATTAGAATAGGCAATAACTCCAAAGTGATGCCCCAGAAACGATTGCATAGCCGATTATAAAACATACTAGTTCTTATTTGGACAAAAGGATTCTTGATTTACGTATTAGCATCGCAGTCTTGACCACACCGCCAGAGTTCGTCGCCTGAAGCATAGGCGGGGTCTAAGGCGACATATTCTTAAGCCTTCCCTCGACCCGCTACGGCTACATGCCTCTGGTAGTGCGGACCTGGTGGTGCATATGGGCGGTGGGGATTCGCCGGTTAAGCGACTCGGCGATTGATAATCTCCTGGGCACCTTTTGGCCCGGGAACTGATACTTCCTCCATGAGGGGAGCCTGGCCACGTGGAGGAATGTAGGGAGACTCAATGACCGATCGGGAAGCAACGACCTACTGTCGGGTAGATGTAGCCTTGTCTGGCTGACTAGCAATCCGCTCTTAGGGAATGTCCTCCTGGACCTCCGCATGAGTTAGGGAGACCTCTCCTAAATCAGCCGAAAGCGTAGTCTCCGAAGTCGATTGGCCATGAAAGCCCATCTCAGGCGAGTCCGAAACAACTATCGCTTGCACATTTGAACCCTCACGGGTTAGTTGTTGATTAGCCTCACCAACCACCTAGGGGGTACCATCAGTCATCCGCTTAAAGCTGACACCTCGTTTGGGTTTCCGTGCGCCGAAGTTATGAACGAGATCAGCCATCTTGTCCTCATCTTCTTCCTCTTCACTAGCAGGGGGGCGGCTAGATATTAGGGAAACCCAAGGGATAAAATTTTTCATCCACTGCTCCGGGAGATCATCTTGTCAGTTGGGAGGACTCAGCCACACACCTTCCTAGCCCAAAGTGGCAGGGCGGGCGAGAACCACTTTACCGTAATAGGGAGAGGTTGAGAAACGGCTACACATCATCCTTCCTAGATGCTTGGGAGCAAGGCAGGAAGATCCTCCACCCAGCCAAATAAGGTTGCTTGGGATTTGGATGCGATCTGCACAGTTCCAGGTGATCTTCTCGATCTCAGGAGTCTTGGTGTAGATGGTACCCAGGGTTAGATTAAGGAGATCGGCAATAATGTGCTCTCCCTCCCTTTATTTACGTGGGAAGAGGGCATGGAATAACTGGAATAATGTAGGGAGATGGACTGCGACTCAGCTCACGAAGATTACTCGTAGTTAAGAGGATTTTGTGATGCCGTTCTCGCTCAGAAATCTCTAGCAACTTCTCAATTTTCTTAAAGCTGGCTTTCTCCACCCAGTTTACCAATTGACCCCTTCGGTTTTTCCTTGTTAATATATATATATATATATATATATATATATATACTCTTTGCTATATATATATGTGTGTGTGTGTGTGTGTGTGTGTGTGTGTGTGTGTGTGTGTGTGTGTGTGTGAACGAAAAGGATAGACGTGTAAAAATGCATTGACATATAGATCCTACATCATATAATTTGAACACACCTGGGAATGACATTGATTGGTTAAAAGTAAACGGGAGGTCAGGGGTGCCCGGGGTCTCATACCAAGGTCCTCTAACCAATATGAAGCCCTTCGCCTCAGTCTTAGGCCAGTTGGGAAGTCCCGTAACAAATTGCAGCTAGGGGCTCTGAGCCGACATGGATAGCCGGCCTCCGTGTCCTAGCTTCAATGTATAAATAAAGCAAACCTCTACTAACGAAATGTCGAATTGGTAAAAGAGGTTCAGCACGCTGCACTCGGTTAGCATTCGGATGGATAAGAGCAAGAGGCGCTCTAGAGAAGTACAAGAACTGCTTTACTAGAGATGAAATGGGGAAGCGGAGCCCAACTGCAAGCTGCTCCCGAATAAAATATACTACACTGTCTTCCTCGTTGATTGTGGATTCGGCCGGACTATCCGGCAACGCGAAATCAACATTGCTAGGAATTTGATAGTAAGACCTCAACTCCTCCATGGACAAAGAAGAGTAATCTTTGCTGCGAAGGCATATCCGACTCGTCCTCTTTGCTCCTAGCGACTAGTGGAAATCTCTTCTTGACACAATCGCCACATCTTGCAAGTAAACTGACAACGAAGGAGAAGGAAAGGGAATCGAATTCCACATGTCCATAATACCAAGCGTAAAGGCGCGAATGCTTTCATGAACTACGAGACTAGGGAAAACCCCCTCGGTTCTAACGTGTCAAAACACCCTCTACGTTCTTTGTCCTTTGGAAACATCTTGACAAGCTGGAATCTAACGTACTCGAAACAAAAACAAGGCTTACCTGGAAGATAGGGGAAGACAAACGCCTAAAAAGACTATTCGCAAAACACGTAACTCTACAGCGGAGTATCAGCAGAAGCTCTTAAGCGGAAGGGAAACAAGAAAATGGTGTAGACACGATGGGAGCGGGTGAAATCCAATTATGATTCCCTAAGTATAAGGCGTCTAGCACCTACAAGTGCATTAAATGCGTCGCTGACTCATCGCCCCTCCAAATGATTTGAATCCTGGCGACACTTCACTTACTAGGGCATAGTAAACGAGTGTGGGCTGGAGCTCGTGGCTCACAGGCTTGGGCCCTTGTGCCTCCCGATGGAAGGGCAGGGCCAAACAACGAGCAGGTCCCGTCAGGGAATCATAAGGGCCGATCCATTTTAGAATTCATTAAACGCCATAACTCTTGTCCCAAGGGGGTTGATGCATGTTCTTTGGCCAGGTTCAGAGCACGAGAGAAAATAAGGTGTAGCATTAGAAATTTAAATTAAACAAAATTTCATTAATTACACCAAAAGGAGTTCATAATTACACAGTAACGCTTACAACCGAGCGATCATACTTCAACGATTACATAACCGTAGGGGGCTGAAAGTGGGCTAGAAGAAAGAAGAAAAAGTGGAAGAAAAAACCTAAAAAAGAAGAGGAAGTGGAAGAAGAAACCTAAGAAAGAGGAAAAAGTCGAAGAAGAGGCTAAGAAAGAAGGTATGGAAAAAGAAAAAGCCCCGGCTGTAGAGGCTAAGAAAAGAAAGTGAAAAAGAAAAAAGCCGTGGCCTGCGAGTATGATTACGGCGCCTTCCAATGATAGAAAAAGGGCATCTGAGAATACAATCGTTGAACATGAATATATAAAATTTCATTGATTTGGAGGGGGTGTTCTTAGCTACGAAAGGACCATCCGAACTTTGAACCCACAGGGATATATAAGGCTTTCAATATCCTCAAGAAAATTATGCCTTCTAGCGTTCCTTGTAATATCGGCCAGGCCCTGTCGACATCATGGTCGGCCCGGGAAGCGATCAAAAGCTCGGTACTAGCAACATCCGCCAGCGTCTAGCCATACACATCCACCAAAAACTCAAAACCAACCAGAAGCATAAAAGAATCCATTACCCTGTAGCCCTTTATAGGGGTTACAAACCTGTGGGAAAAACCCCAGCGTGTCATCCGTTGCAAAATAAGCTTTGGAAAGCGTGCATTGGAACACACTAGCATTAACGGTCCCATGTTCCCAACGACAAGTCAAGAATACGGTATTTTTCCAGTCGGGGAAGGCTGATCTCTCTAGCCGAAAAAATGGGGGCATTGTGGGTATCATGGCTTTTGGCCTAGCACCCCAGATTGGCTGGGTAGATTAAAGCCCGGCTGAAACTGAAGCGGGCCCAAAATGCCCTTATAGGCCGAGGTCAGTATCCTCACAACACGGATCTAAACTACGACCGAGATCTCGGCAGGTGGACTATCAATCCTGTGAGCATAAGTTTGTGCCCGAGCACGTCCTCTCTGGCCAGGAATTTCTTGTCTCTAGAAGATGGCTTGACCCGATAATTTCCCGGTGATCTCTCGCGGCTCGAGACATCCTCCCTCGACCCCGTGCGATTCTGGCCCTTAGGATGATCAAACGATCCTTGAGGCGGGAAGATTTAAGGCAGCTGCATTTATCAAAGGAAAAATGGTTGACCTGTATGAAATGGGCGCCCTCACCCATATTTAAACCAATCTTGCTTCCGCAAAAGTGGATCATTCTCTCGCCGTAAATAAAGGAAGGAATCGCAACAAAAAGGTATGTGAAATTACTCTACTAAAAAAAGGAAGAGATTTACGCTCTACATTCTAGCAAGCATCGAAAGTGTGACATCTGCCATTTGGTGCATTGTTTATTTTACCAGTCCTTCTTGCTTAAATTCATACCAGAAACGATCCAAAAACTCCGAGAATTCAAGAGACAACATAGTTCAATTGGTTCGACCTTGAATTTGCTCATTAATGATCATCAGTACTTTGAATCCCCTTAATACCATCAGAGGATATGCCCAATCCGACCATTAATTTCGAGACCCTATAGGATTATTCTAGTAGAACAAAAGTTGGACAAGTTATTATTATTATTATTATTATTATTATTTTTATGATTGTCTACTAGCCTATTTTAGGGTTGTCAACTAGTATAGAAGATGTTCATAAAATCTTATTTGTTACTAAAATATACATTTTAGCTTTTATATTTATTTAAAAAAAAAAGAGTTAAAAAACCTCATAATTCATCTTATTTGTTGGATTGTCTCTCAAGTTATTAAGATTATCAATGATATAAAGAAAATTTGCTTGTGCGATGTGAAATGATAGAAGGAAATGATCTCCTACAGACTTTTCCATTAATTTTTTCAATAAGCTTAATTGATTATAAATATATTTTAAAAATGTTTTTAAATTACAATATTTTTGAAATTTTTTACTAAACGACATTTCTATTATATCCAGTCTACAGAAACCAGCCCATTCCCTCGGCCCATATCCATGTCCCTGTTCCTATTTGGCTATTTATAATTATAATTAATGGCTTAAGAGTCAAGGGAAGGGCAGACGAATTTCTGGTTAAAGCAATCTATCCCTCTTTAATTTTTTCTTTAAAGTTTCTTATGTATGATATTTTATCAAATAATTAAATTTAGAATCTTTATGCTGTGTTTGGTTACCAAAAAATATAGGAAAAATACACCAAAAATAGGATAAATAAGAAAATATAGAATAAGAGATATATATATAATTAAGATTAATACATTATATTTTAAAATCCCTTCACATTTTCTTTAACTATAGAAAAAATAAATATTTTTAAGGATTAAACACTTTAGTTATAATATAATAAAATATATTCATTAGGACTCAAACATAGAATCCCTCTCCTTCCTATATTATGTCTTTTTGAAATATTTATCATTTTATCACATAGAGATAGATACGATGGACTTAAAAAAAAAAAAAAACTATTATCCCAATATTTTGTTTTATCTTTTTCTGACACTTCTTAGGATGGAAACACACCCTTTGGAGAATGAAGATGATGGATTTAGTTGAAATATCAAATTCATAATATATTAATAATATAATTTTTAAATATAACGTCTAGCGAGGATAAGAATTCATAACAATCCAAACAAGACCCGGAGGAGATCAGTAATGGAATATTCCACCACGGCGTTTCCAGTATTCGAATCAAACGTAAGAGTCTGTGCCTCGGCATACCAAACCGGAAGTACCCGCTACCGCCGACGACCGGCATCTCCCTCACCGCCGAGAACACCGCGTTTCGCCCCAGAACGCTCAGATTACTCCCGTTGAATTTCCCTTCCACGAAATGGAAGTTCATCGCCATCAACAAGCCCAGCTCGTTTTGCCCCCGCCGATCCGTACATTCACTGTGCTCTTCCGACCAGCTTCGACTTCATTTCAAGCCCTTAGGTTTAGTAAGATTGATTTGTCATTGGATTTTTGTTATCTAAGCACGTTGAGTTGTTTAAAACATTAAATGGGTTCGGCGCATGAACACTTGGGCTGGGGTGTGGCGAAATGGTAGTAAGTATTACAGGGTTTATGCTATAAATGAAAAGATATCTGACCTTAGATACGAATGCGAGATTAGTTTTTAGAAAATATCCCGGAGAAAGAAATCATTTCTTAGTGATTCAAGCACCCACATGCTGCTCCATCACTTCAAGGATAGTTTGAAAGATCTGCGGTTCTTGTGTGCATATTTCTTTACAAATCCACGGAATGCAGATCCATTTGTTATATTAGTTTAGTAATTAAATTGAATATTCATCACATGATGATTCTTCGCCCCAGTGATTATGGCTTCTACAATTGGTATCGAGCATGTGTGTGATTAAGTTTTCAATTTGATCTAAACAATTTCATGTATTTTGGTGTTTGATTAGCAATATGGCACCTAGGTTTTTTATATTTGTTGATTCACATGTTTGCATGTTTAATATGATTTTTTGTTATGATGGTTAATCAATAATTGTGGTTTGCCCTTCAATGCATGGTAGAATTTACGTACCATTTCATCGGTTTTGTAACAGGACTAATCACTTAAGATTAGTTTCCTTCTTAAGCCTTTTTTCCATCATCTAGAATTCTTGTACCCTTTTATTGGGGTATAGGTTATTTTTGTAAAATTTTGAAGACTAATGAAGAAACGAGAAGCCGAAGAAGAGAAGAAAAAGAACCCGCGGAGGGAGAGCAGCGTACCGCAGCGGCCCCACGTTTGCGTTGCTACGGAGGCTGAACATCAGGTAATGAACGGCCAGCCACGGGGGTTAGCGCGAGGAAGAGCGATGCGGACAAATTTGGTGAACCGCCCAGTCGGACATGCCCCGCGCGACCTGGCGGGCACACGTGGGCTTCCGCGGCGCTCTCAGCTCGGCGTGAGAGCGCGTGGAGAGGTTTGTACCGGATTTTGCGAGACTTCCTCCTCCCTGGCGTTGCGCTTCCATTTGACTCAGATTCGGGTGGCGACACAACGTATGATGGCTTTGATGGCTAGGGTTTCATGTTGTGTGTTTAGAGTTTTGGGATTTAACCATCTCTCTCTTGATTTTGAGAACCCCAAAAGCCCGGGTAAGTGAACCAAATGGACGAATTTCTGGACCAAGTAGACTGAGGATTAATTACAGGTGGGCTCAAGTGTTGTGGGCTTGTGTTTTTTCTTTTCTTAGGAAAACCATGGATTGGGGCTTTTATATTTATTCATATATTATATTTTTTTATTCATGGATGATTAATTATATTTGGTAACATCTTTTTAGTTGGCAGAAAACATGACATATAAAAGTGGGGTGGTGTCATGTATTATCTTGCATCGATGATACACATGTGCATAATTAAATTTTGATTTTTTTAAAATCTAGATAAAATATAATTATAAAATCCTTTGAATTTTTGTGGAGTCCAAATAATAAAATGGTCATATGAAGCCCTATCGGATAATCATGATCGGGTTTTATTGGATTGGACCTAAATAATTTAAAATCTTAATTAGATTAGTAGGTCCACCACCAAACTACTCTTAGAGATTAAGAGAATTTTAAAATTAAACAAAGATTCAAAAACCACGATAATTTTATTAACCTCCCAACGAGGCTCTAATAATATTATTATGAGCCATATGAACAATGATTGAAATGAAAATGTATTATCTAGGAAGATTCTATCCAAGAAGATTGGAATGTAAGTAGTCCGGTAAGTGACCCCCCAATTTTTTTTGGGACCTGACTTAGTTGGATACTATTCATTTTATGATCAAGTTTTATTTTGTTATAAATGTCTTGCCCACCGTGAGCATTTATTATGGAAACTAAATTATTGTTTACAATAAACAACAAATATATTTTTGTTTTGAATTTACTAAATATATGTTTATTGTATAATATACAAGTTAATATTAGTGTGCACAATGTCTAATTTTTTTTTTAGAAAATGGCATCTTTCAACCCTCTAGCTATGATTTTTGAATAAAAACCATTGGATGGAAATATAAGCTTTGAAGATTGGAAAGCGAACTTATACATCGATTGCAGTTATGAAAATCAAGTTTATCTGGATACCCCTAAACTAAACTATTTAGAAAATTTGGTGCTAATTAATGATATAACAAAAAGCGAGCATCACGACTTGGGAAAAAACGCCGCCCGGTGTTATATTAGCACGTAATTGTGGGTCATTTGAAGCAAATAACACCTCTCGACGGTGGAGTAGAAATGCTCCAGGACTCGAAGGAATGTTTGCTAAAAGTGCGCTACGAGAGACAAATTGCTATCAACGATTTGATTAACACCGCGTATGGTGGTGGGCGTGTGAAGGATCATTGTTTGACAATGATTTCACATATCGTCGGCCCGGAAGTGATGGGGCAAAACTTGAGAGATGAAGATAGATCTCATCTTCTGATCAGCACCTAAACATTTCAATCGGTTCAAAGTAAATTACAATATGCATAAGATGGATCGACTCCGGTTCGATTGATGCGTAGGCTTGAGTCTTTGAAACCGGTCTCTGAGAGCCGGGGGGCAAATATCAATTTTACGAGGAGGTTCTGTTGTTAAACCTAAAGGGAAACCTAAGAGTTGAAACAATAGCAAGAAAAAGAAGGTAGTGATACACATTTACTTAAAATTAGACGCAATGAAAGAAGTAGAAGGCAAGTGCTTTAAGTGAGGACAGAAAGGACACTGGAAACAAAATTGCCCAAAGGCCACCAAAAAGCCAGGTATTGGTGATTTACTTGTTGTTGAAGCTTGTTTAGTGGAGAATTTTAATGATCAATGGATCATTGATTTAGGAGCCACTAATTATGTTTGTTACTCTTATAGTGGTTCAAACATAGCACGACTATTGAAAAAGGACAAAGATACTTGAAACTTGGGAACGGGGAGCTAATCTCGTAAAGGCCATGTTTTATTTTTGAGAATAATAGGACATTATGTTTTACAAGATTGTTTATTTGCTCCAGTTTCAAGAGGAATTTGGTTTTAATGGAGTTGTTTTAGTTGAACACGGTTTAGCCAGTCTGATTTAATTCCTCGGTTTCAATAAATAAATCTTCTTTTTATTTATTGTGATCTTATGAATAATCTTTATTTTGTAAGTCCCTTGTCCTATGATATAAATGCCATTGAAATTGTTGAAAATGAACATAATCACCTTGCCAAGAAAAGGAAAGTATAAAATGAAACTTACCTTTAGCATTTGCTATTAGGTCATATTAATCCTAATAGGATACATGGTTTGGTGAAAAATGGGATTTTAAATTCCCTAACATTTAAACCTATACCAATGTGTGAATTGACAAGGCAGAGCAGGATGCCCTCCCGGGGTTCCCAGGGTGGTCACTTTAATTAAGTCACTTGGCCTGATCCTAGGGAATGCCGCAGCGGGGCCCACTTTAAGAGATGTAGACAATCTGATACCACGGTACCTCGAATATATAGATAAATCCACGATCATTATCCGAAGTGAGTCATAACCGCATCGTACATAAAAGGAACTCAATGAGTTTATCTTGTGTCGAGAGCATTAAAGTATTTGCGAATTTAGGATTCACAGATAAAATAAATAGGTTCGACAATCGAAACGAAGGATGAGGTGAGTACTACGGTGTAAGCGGAACAAGCGGTGTTGAGTGCAGTGCGAGGTAAAGCTCTGACTGCGGACTGAGGAGCAGTTTAAAACAATAAGCGTGAAATAGATCTCCAATGAGTGGCATAATTTATATGGAAAATAATGTTTTGTTTCCTGAAAATTTCTTCTCTCGAACCTCGCGTCGGCTCTTTTGTAATGTTCCTAGTTTAACAAACATTTCACAAAACTGACTTTTACCTCAGTCAACATATGCGGATCATGCTCGACAAATTAGCCCAAACCTGATGATAAAGAAAAACATAATACGATGTACACAACATAAGCCCGACCACAAGCATGTATAGTATCAAGTGATAGAATAACCATGAAATGCACGAAGCCATGAGTATTAAAATATGGTTATACCATATTTAGAGAAAATCAACAGCGTCCGTACCACCTAACCCAGCGTTGTGTAGGTACCATCAGCACTTGCATCCTAGCGATCAGATGGCAGGCCTCACGTCAACGTGGCAAACGAAAATACCAAACCATCAGATTCGAGCCGACACGTCCGTGGCAAACCCGAATACCAAGCGGTCGGGTCGAAGCCCAGGCCTCACGTTCTGTGGCAAACCCGAGAATACCAAGCCCGAGTGGGTCCAGCCCAGGCCTCACGTTAAGTGCGAGCGAATATAGCGGGTCGGAATCAGCCAGGCCTCACGGCGATGTGGCGCTAATGACCGTCGATTGGCGGAATGTACCTCCGTTGCAGGTAATGACCCGGAATATAGCCAGTGGGTCAAAGCCCAGGCCTCCGTTACCGTGGCAAACCGAATAAGCGAGTCGGAATCAAACCGACCTCACGGCAATGTGGCAGCTATTAATAAGCCGTCGAGAGTGAAGCCCAGGCCCTCACGTTAGTGGTAAACCGAGAATACGGCGGAGTGAGTCGAGCCGACCTCACGTTAAGTGGCAAACCGAATACCAAGCCAGTCGGAATCAAACCGACCTCACGGCAATGTGACGGCTAATAAACCGTCGGGGTGGCGGGCCTCCACGGCAACGTGGCAGCTAATAAGCTAGTTCCCATTCTCACATGTACCTTTCCAGCAATCACGAGTATCGAGTCGGTCACAAAATCTCGAATCCACCCACTTTTCTTTTACAATAGTTTTCAAGATAGTTTACAACCTCAATCCATGTACCCAAAATATCGAACACCAGACTCATCCACGAACAGTAAAACTTTCAAATATTTAAAATGACAAAACTCACATGAAATAACTTGTTTATATGGCTTAGAAAATCATGTTTGAATGCAACCAACCATCTTATCAAAACAATATATATTTAAAGTATTTAATCACAATAGATATATCAACACAATACCCCAAATCATTTAAAATCATATAAACCACTCCCACCACGACTATGAAATGGCTGGTCACTGCATTTTTGTAAGTCGTCACGTGGCGTGAGTCTTAATATAAATAAGCAGTAATTTAAGGAACAAATAAGCTGAACCGACAACATTGGAATACCTAGAAGGCACTTAGAATAATTTTAGAAGCCTTAAGCCGATCGATTTGGCTAGACGGTCAAATTACAGCAGTGTCTTTTATAAGTAAAATCTTAAAGTGGGGCTTTCACCCGAAACTAATTTCTCAGTGAGCGAATCGATAATTCACAAAGCATCAATTTCACTAATATAACTTTCAATTTTGCCAAATTTGACCAATCGGTACTCTATTTCGGTCGAACTTCTCGATGATTACCCAAAACAACCTAAAAATGGAAACCTAGCAAAGCGATGTCCAAAAGATTTACAAACCACATATCGTGGAAAGCCCACGAGACCAGGAACTCATTGGTACCATTACCTTGGTCAACGATCCATTTGTGTTGGCGGAAAAACCTGATCTAACCGGCCGATTTTGTTTTCAGCATTAACTTCAACGTCTTGAAATCTGCAAAAGGGACACGTAGATGAGTTGGAAGGTCAAAAAATGGTGAAAGGAGCTATGGGGTGGCCTGGCGTGGCGGGAAAATGGCGAAATCCTGAAAACTCGGTGAAGCGGTCGCGTGCCGTCGGATTCGGCCGGCGGATCGTGCGTCGGCGGCGGTTAACCGTGAAATTTTACGGCCGGCATCGTCCGGCGGTGGCGCACCTCATGGTCTGGCGCGTGTAGCTGTTGGTTGGCTGGAGGTGCCTCGTCTGGTTCCATCTTCCACGGCGCGCAGGTGGCTACTCGGCCCAAATGGTGTTCCCGGTTTGGAGAGTTTTCTCTTAGGTTTTTGGGGTTCAAAAAGTGTTTTGGAGGCTAGGGTTTCATTTGGAATCCCAAACTATGTTTATGTAGGGTCTTAGGTCGATTTCGGGTAAAAAAATCAGACAATTTAGACAACGATAAAGTGCTTGTTGAACTTCTAATAGTCGTGGCACATCGTAAGTCGGGTTGTGACGTTAAGCCGTCTATGAACTCGTAGTATCGCGAGGGCCTACGAGGAAATGAATTGCCTTAATCTCAGCCCAAAATTATTCATTCTTGAAAAAGTCAACTTTAATTGACCCACTAGAGTGTTGGTCAAACCTAGTCAACTTTGGTCAAACTTAATCGAGAGAAAAGAACCTCTCAAACTTGTATTATTTGGTACGGGTCATTACAATCTACCCCCCTTAAAGAAAAATTTCGTCCTTGAAATTCGTACCTGTGTCATGGAAGAGATGAGGATCTTGTTTCATGTACGGTCTCCCAAGCTCCCAGTCGCTTCCTCGGTAGGTGGTTTCTCCAAATGGCTCCTTGGGATATGGTCTTGTTCTGCGAAACTCCTTCTCTTCCACAACGAGTCGCACTATTTGCTCCTCATAGGATAAGTCATCCTTCGACTCGATCTCACGGTGTCTCAAACTATGTGAGGAATCACGGAATATACTTGCGTAGCACATGGAGATGTAAGGAACACATTATGGACTCGAAACTCCTCCCGTGATCAAATCTATAGGCCACGGGACCTATCACTCATCACGCAATCTCAAAAGGTCTATGTAGCGAGGATTTTAGCTTTCCTCGCTTCCCAAGCGTACCGCCCACTTCGAGGGAGAGAGTTTTAAGAATACTTTCGATCCTCGACCTCAGGCTTCGAATCCTTTAGAATATCCACCTAACACTTAAATATTCGTAAGCATTATGCTCAACCACCAACAAGCTAAGGTTGGCATACAATCTTTCCATCCTCAAAAACCCTACAGGTCCGACTTTTTCATGTCACCTGGTTGGTCGTACCTACGATCTAAGGTGGAGGGAAATAATGGGGATAGGTTCGCTTGGCTTCATTAGTGAATCCCACAAAAGCCATGCTCGCTAAACATTTCAATTATACATAATTCAAGATATCTCAAACATGAGCATTTTCACATATATTAAAGGTTGATGATGAAACACATAAATGCAATACTACCACCATCTCAACCCCTCATCGTTGATTCTTTCGAGCTTTCAACGAGGACTAGCCAATCATCTGAATAATGACTCAAATTGTTGGGACTTACCGCGAGGATATACCCACATCAGTATATACGTGACCTTTACGGAATTTAACTAGGAACTAGTCATCGTCAGTGTCCCTTTACATAAGTACGGACCCTCACACGGTCAAAGCACGGAATGGAGTGCGAAATTACCACAACATCAAACCACAGCATAAACGGGGAGAAGGCTATAAGATCCCTACTTTCCTTAGATTCAAATGTATAAGTCTCCCAGGGAAGTCAAAACCACGAGGCTACTCGAGATGCAAATAACAAGTCATAAGATTCGTAGCCTCTCCACCCAATCCGTGTCACATAAAAATTACTCAAGTGGTCTATTACTTTATCACCACTCGACTCACATATATCCTTATACTTCCAACATAAACCTTGATCCCCCAAGTGCACTCTCTCTTACACTTACTAGGATCAACATTCAACACTCATTATTAGGGTTACACAAACAACGCACTCAACATAAATCACCTCTTGTACTCCTATCTCCATATTACTCATTTGAAGAATAAAGTACTAGGGTTCTTTTCAAGCCCAGGATCACCAGTTTAGGCCGAAAATGATCAAGTTATGGCGAAATACTAACACTGGCCATAACAGAAAAATCCAGCCCACAAAAATGCCAGAATTTATGATTTTCCCCACTTTTTCCATAAGTTTCCAACCAAATCAATCCCAATACTCAAACACACATCAAAGCCACTCTATTCAACCCGAAACATCTTCCAAAACACATCTTAAATAAAGTCTAGGCTCGACTCATCACTCCAACGATCTAAGGTTAGGATGAAATCCTAACTTCGAGTAATCCATGGTCATTATCCACCATACAAAATCCCCTCAAATCCTTACACAATAACCAAGGATTAGGGTCTTACCTCCCCATATCCTTCAAATCTAGGGTTAGGAGAAATTCCCTGACGAACCACAGAAAAAGAACCATTTTACAAGAATCGAACCCGACAGCCTTTACCCTTTTGGCTCGATCTCCTTTCCTAGTCAAACGTAAAGTGGTCACACTTTATTTTGAGAACCCTTCTATGAACCCTACGGTATACCCAGCTAATCCTGGGAACTCCTCATACTGTCATCGTAGTTGGTTTGCTCTGATTTGCCCACTTGCTTAATTTTCGAGGATACATGGAATGCCATCGGCATAAACTAAATGTCACGAGGAACCAGCTCGGCCCGACTGAAATTCTCATTCTTTGAACTTGGCATCTGGCTAGTATTGTAGCCCAAAGTGCAATAACTTGAAAACCCCAAAATGTCTCTCATGTTCAAGCCTTCAGTACCTTTAAATATCGTCGATGAGAATGATGACAATCCGATCTAAGTATGGACGGAAGACCCGGTTCATTAAATCCATGAAAGCTGTTGGGGCATTGGTGAGTCCGAAAGACATCACTAGAAACTCATAACGCCCATATCTCGTCTTGAATCCCGTCTTGGGAATGTTTGATTCCCTAATCCTTAATTGATGGTACCATGACCTCAAAGCGATCTTAAAGAACACTCTTACTTTGGAGGGCGTCGAATAGGTCATCAATCAGAAGCGAGGATATTGGTTACGAAGAGTGACCTTATTCAAATTTCTGTAAACTATACACAACCTCTAAGTGCCATCAGGAAGAAGAACTATATTCCAAGAATAAATGGAACATAATCAATTTCAAGGATAAGGTTAGGAAGGTATACAAAACACTGGATGAGTTGCGACTAGTAATGCAGCCCGAGGTCGGGAACCTAGAGCTCGATACCAATGACCAAGACCCGACCGGGATACCCCTCCAGGGGTTCCGTTGGTCAGCCTAGTGAAGTCCACTTGTACAATCCTAGGGAATGCCGCAGCGGGGCCCCGCCTAAAAGAGATGTAGACACGTACAGCTTACAATACCTCAGGCTATATAGATAAATCCACGATCGACTTATCCAAGGTAGGTCATAACCACATCATACATAAAAGGAACTCAATGAGTTTAATACTAATGTCAGAGCATTCTAAGAGTATTTGCGAATTTAGGATTACAAGATAAAAATAAATAGGTTCAACAATCGAGGCAGAGGATGAGGTAGAGGTACTGGTATGGCGAAACAAACGGTGTTGAGTACGGTGCGAGGTAAGCTCTATGACTTGCGGACCTAGGAGCAGATTTAAAACAATAAAAAAGCGCGTGAGAAATAAATCTCAATGAGTGGCATAATTTATATGGAAAATAATGTTTGTTTTACGAAAATTTCTTCTCAAAGCCTCACGTCCGGCTCTTTGTAATGTTCCCGGGTTCTGAAACATTTCACGAAACTGACTTTACCTCAGCGAGTCCAAACATATGCAGGTCGTACTCAACAGATTAAGCGAGCCTGATGATAAGAAAAACATAATCTGTTGTACCTGACATAAATGACACAAATCATGTATAGCTATCCAAGTGATAGAATAACCATGAAATGCACGAAACCATGAGTATTAAAATAGTTAAACCATATTTAGAAAATCAACAGCGTCCGTACCACCCCTAAACAGCGTTATGCGTACCATGTACCACGTCTAAGCCGTCGGGTCAAGCAGGCCTCCGTCGCAAGTGGCAAGCCAAAAATACCAAGCGGAGTCGGATTGAAAGCCCAGGCCTCCGCGTCGCAGTGGCAAACCGAGAATACCAAACCGTCGAGTCAATAGACCTCCAGCGTTCTGGTGGCAGAGCCCGAGAATACCAAACCGTCGGGTCAAACCGACCTCACGTTCTGTGTGACCGGAATACCAAGCGCGAAATTCGAATCAAGCCGACCTCACGGCAATGTGGCAACTAATAAACCGTCGGGGTCAAACCGACCTCACGTTACCGTGGCAAACCCAGAATACCAAACCGTCGGGTCAAACCGACCTCACGTTACCGTGGCAAACCCAGAATACCAAACCGTCGGAATCAAACCGACCTCACGGCAATGTGGCAACTAATAAACCGTCGAGGTGAAGCGGAGCCTCACGTTCTTAGTGGTAAACCAGAATACGAGCCGTCGAATTCGAGCCGACCTCACGTTCTGAGTGGCAAACCCAGAATACCAAACGGAAATTCGGAATCAAACCGACCTCACGGCAATGTGGCAACTAATAAACCGTCGGGGTCAAACCGACCTCACGGCAACGTGGCAACTAATAGCGGGTTCCATTCTCCATATTACCTTTCAGCAATCTGAGTATCGAGTCGGTCCACAAAATCTCAAGATCCCCCCTTTTTCTTTTACAATAGTTTTTCAAGATAGTTTACAACCTCAATCCATGTACCCAAAATATCCAAACACCAGAGCTCATCCACGAACACGAGTAAAACTTTCAAATATTTAAAATGACAAAACTCACATGAAATAATAACTTGTTTTATATGAAGCAGAAAATCATGTTTAGATACAACCAACCATCTTATAAACAATATATATTTAAAGTATTTAATCACAATAGATATATCAACACAATACCCCAAATCATTTAAAATCATATAAACCACTCACTTACGACTATATAGGCCTTCAGATCCTGTTCCCTACTTGAGAATTCGATCCACGAAACATTGAGTGCTGTAATATAAATAAAACACCATTTTGAAACCGATAAGCTGAACCAACAACATTGGAATACCGAAGGCCTTAGAATAATTTTTTAGAACTATGAAATGTCAATTTGACTCTGACAGATTCAGTACCTGATTGTGCCCTATAGGCAGATACCCAAAATTGGGGCTTTTCACCCGAGCTAATTTCTTGAGGGTGAGCGAGTCCAATAATTCCTAAAAACATCCAATTTCACTAATACAAGTTCAATTTTGCCAAATTTGACAAATTGGTACTCTATTTCAGTCCCGACTTCTCGGTAATTACCCAAAACAACCTAAAAATGGAAACCTAACCAAACGATGTCCAAAATTTACAAACCACATATCAATGGAAAGCCCAAGAGACCAGGAACTCATTGGTACCATTACCTTGGTCAACGATTATTTGTGATGGCTAGGAAAACCTGATCTAAGCTTCGGCCGATTTCGTTTTCAGTAACTTCCAAAGCGATGCGAAATACGCAAGGAGACCCGCGTAGATGAGTTCGGAAGGTCAAATGGTGGAAAGGAGCTATGGGAGTGGCGGCGTGGCTGGGAAAATGGCAGAAATCCTGGCTTCAATTGAAAGCGGTGCGTACCGTAGTCGGGTTGCCGGCCCGAGATCCGGCGCGTCCGGCGGCGGTTAGCCGTGAAATTTCTGGCCGCATCGTTCGTGGTGGCGCACCTCATGGTGCAGCGCGATGTAGCTGTTGGTTGGCGGAGGTGCCTCGTGCGGTTCCATCTTCCACGGCGCGCGGTGTTTACTCGGCTAATGTGTTCTAGGTTTGGAGAGTTTTCTCTTAGGTTTTTGGGGTTGAGGAGTGTTTTTTTTTTTTTTTTTGGAGGCTAGGGTTTCATTTGGAATCCCAAACTATGTTTATATATAGGGTCTTAGGTCAATTTAAGGGTAAAAATCCGGACCGAATTTAGACAACGATAAAGTGCTCTTGTTGAACTTCTAATAGTCGTAGCACATCCAGTAAGTCGGATTGTGGCGTTATGAGTCATGAACTTCGTATCGATGAGGCCCTACGAAATAGTGCCTTAGTCAGCAAAATTATTCATTCTTGAAAAAGTCAACTTTGGTCAACCCAGCAAGTGTTGGTCAGAAGCAGTCAGCTTTGGTCAAACTTAATCAAGAAAAACTGGTCAAACACGTTTCAAACTTGTATTATTTAGTGCGAGGTCATTAAAGGAATCTGTTTGGAAGATAAAACCAGCCCGAGAGGCCCTTGAGCGAAAGGATATGTATGACTAAATTCTTTAGGTGGTGCATCTTGATGTATGCATCCTAATGCGTGTTCAAGAAGCGAGAGGAGGTGGGTAAGAGTATTTTGTCACTTTTACGGATGAATACTTTCGAGATGGTTTCTGTTTACCCTGTCTTGAAGTCTGAAACTTTTGATAAATTTCGAGAATATAAGGTTGGCGACTTGATTAGGTGTCCGTATCAAAGCGACTTCGATCTAGCGAGGGCGATGAATACCTATCTGGAGAGTTTAAGTTTTACTTAACTCAAGAGGGGATAGTTTCATAACTGTCACCCCCTGGAACACCTCAGCAAAATGGAGTTGCAGAAAGGAGAAATAGAACTCTCTTAGACATGGTGAGATCGATGCTTAGTTATTCATCTCTACCTATATCGTTTTGAGGATTTGCCTTAGAGATTGCTGCATACTTATTGAACTTGATTCCTTCTAAGTCGGTTTCTAAGACACCCACTGAATTGTGGAATGGGCGCAAGCCTAGTTTAAACCATATTATCACGAGTTGCTCCGTGCATGTCTTGAAGGAACCACATAGTTGGAATCTAAATGCTGAAGTATGTTTGTTTATTGGATACCTAAAGAGGCAGGGTGGACTTTTATAGTTCCTCGAGAGAAGAAAGTTATAGTGAGCACTACGCAAAATTCTTGAGGAGACTATGTAAGCAAATTTCAAGCCAAAGAGTAAAGGTAATTCTTGAGGAGCTTGACTATTTCAAAGAATCGCCTAAACCACCTGAATTTGGACCTATTGTGCCATTGTTTCCAGTGCTTGTTCAATAGAGGGAAAATGAAAATACACTCAAAGGTGAACAAGCACGAGTGGAACCAATAGTAGAACAATAGGTAGATATACAAGTGGAACCAGAACAACCAGAAAATCAAATTTAAAATGATCAAGAGGATCTTCCTGTAGAACCACAGCCTTCAGTGGGCTCCGGCGTAGTGGGGAGAATGACATGAAGCCATCAAGATATCTCTTATTGGAGCAGATCGTGCAAAGGCTATAACCATTGATAGTGAAGAGGATCCTATAAATTACAAGAAGCATTGGAGGATGTTGATTACAGAGTGGCTTAAAGCCATGGGCCAGTGAGATGGAGTCTATATTCTAACTCGATCGGTCTCTTATAGAGGCACACCTAAAGGGTAAAACCTATAGGGTGTAAGTGGATCTATAAGAGAAAAGGCATGACCAGAGATGGGAAGAGTAGAAACCTTCAAAGCTAGATTGGTGGCAAAAGGTTATACCGAGATAGATTATGAAGAAACCTTTTCGCCAGTAGCCATGCTTAAATCCATCCGGATTCTTTTAGCTGTAGTTGCAAGTCTATATTACAAGATTTGGCAGATGGATGTCAAAACAACATTTTTAAATGGCAGTTTAAAAGAGGACATCTACATGCAACAACTAGAAGGGTTCATAGCTAGAGGGCAAGAACATATGGCATGTAAGGCAAAGGTCCATTTATGGACTAAAGCAAGCATCCAAAACATGGAACATTAGGTTTGATCAAGCCATAACTTTATACGATTTTGAGAAAAGTCCTGATGAAACTTGTGTTTACAAAAGGATCAGGTCTAGTTGTTTCCTAGTCCTTTACGTAGATGACATTTCTGTCGGAAGCGACATAGAGGTGTTATCGAAGTGTAAAGGATGTTTGCAAAAACAATTTGATATGAAGATTTGGGAGAAGTCAACTATATTCTTGGAATCAAACTTCTACGAGACCGGAAGAATAAGGTGTTAGGCATTATCTCAAGCTTTATATATAGATAAAATTCTAGCTAGGTTCAGCATGGAAAATTCCAAGAATGGAACTTTACTCTTTAGGCATGGAGTTCAATCTTTCTAAGGAGCAATCACCAAAAACTCTTGAGCAGAAAGAACGTATGAGTAGGATACCTTTTGCTTAGGCAGTAGGTAGTCTCATGTATGCCGTGTTATGTCTTGGGCCGGATATGCCTTTGTAATTGGAAATAGTTAGTACGTATCCAATCGGAGTCTAGGAAGAACATTGGATTGCAATGAAGCATATTCTCAAATATCTAAGGAGAAAAAGAGATTATATGCTAGTATATTCTAGTGGGAGTCTGGAAACTATTGGTTATACAGACTCAGATTTCCAAGGGGATATTGATTCAGGTTACTAAAATAGCATCAGAGGAAAATTTGGCAGACCCATTTACAAAGACACTACCTGTTCGAGTTTTCGAGAAACATGTAGATTATATGGGTGCTAAGAGTTTACTAGACTTGTTTTAAGGCAAGTGGGAGTTTATTTGTGTTTTACAAGACAGATGTGTTATTATATTTTCTGAGTTTAATTTTAATACAATATGAGGTATTCTTCATATTATTATTACACCATGATATTTTGCGTATAAAATTAGGATTAATTGTAGAGTATATGATCCCTTGTAGATCACGTTCATAGAAGACATAGTCATAGGTTCTCATAATTAATGAATAAGATCCACGATCATTAAACAAAGTTGGCATTTATTTAGGCGCAATATTTTATGAAATAATGCATCTTGGTTATTATAAAATATTGGTGCAAATTATGCTTGCATTGATAGGATCAAAGTGAGATTTATTTAAAAGTTAAATTCACGCCAAAGGAAATAAATCTCAAGCAATATTTCGTTATTATTCTTCTCTTAATCATGAGTTTATTATAGATAGGTATTTAAATGATTATTGTTCTTTGAGTTGTCAATAAGTGAGGTCTATTTGAATGACTAATATCTTGAAGATTTGGGAGCAAGATTATTTAATTGCCGGTATTTATGAAATAAACAATATGGAATTTGTATGAAATATCCTCTTAATATGTTTGATGCTTGGATGTTAGCAAATTGCCGGTGCATTTTATCAAGTAGAGAGCGACAATCAAGAATAAATAATTGATTGATGATAGAAAATCTTATCCAATTAGTATTGATATTTTACAAAGGAGAAAATAATATTAATATTTAATATTATTAATCTCGGAGTTCAATTCTAGGCTTTTAGTGGAATAGCACCGGATTAGATAATTGCTTGGCAGACATGAGGAGCCTTGATTAATGATATGGCCAGGATCCTCCCGAGCTACTCGGGATAAATGAGGTGGAGCATGATATCACGAGTTTACAGAAAGAACCCAGAACTTGTTTTATAGAGTGGGAGATTGTTAGTTTTGCTATACAAGCAAATCCAAGTTGTTTTAAAAAAACACTAAATGGGTTCACACATGGACTTGGGCCCTAGGTGTGGAGGCTGATGGCTGTAAGTATTGAAGGATCTGGAGCTCGGATTAACCTCCTTGAGCCCAGGGGACTCCGGCCTCAACGAATATAGAAACTTTCCTCAAAACAATCAATTAAAAATCCATGGGCGAACCCCTTTACAATCTTAACATATCTTTAGAAAATAATCACGGAAGTGAAGTGGTAAAATTTTTTCAAACACTTAGATTTTGAGAAAAATCGTAGATTTCCTCTGTTTGTCGGACTTTCCCAAATTTACAAAACCTGATGAAAACATTTAAAAACACTTCTAAACTTCAAATTTTCAATTTCCATATTAGGACTCCTCGTCCACAACTCAATAAAACATAATAGACATACATATACATTTATTTACTTCAAATCATCAAAACATTCAAACCTTCTTCTATTCCATGCACAATTTTATTAGATTGGTGGCCTAGGACTTAAGCCCAGGCCAGCCTACGTGCCTCGTCCATGAGGATCCAAAGCCTGCGTGGTTTCCTTTTCAAAATATATACCTTATATACATATATACATAATAAAATATTCAACATATACAATATACAAATATATATACAATGCAGTCACATAAATCGTCTCACCGATGGCTTGACTCAACGAGGGATGCTCTGCAGGGACTTGTCTCGGGTCACGAAAATATTTTGAAATATACGAGGAGGAAAAAGAATGAGCTAAAGGAGCTCGGTGAGTGTACATTTTTATTTAGATAACATTTTCGGTATATATAAGTAATAAATACTTATACAATTAAAAACCAGTTTATGCCTTAAACTTTCTTTTCTTTCTTTATTTCTTTCTTTTTAATGGGCGGGGGATAAACACAGAGCAGTTTCGGGTTCTGCCCAGCCAGAGTGAGGGACAGTCTCATTCCGGTCATAAACGCTATCTTTGCGGAGAAACTCACGCTTTGCATAGGGTTCCGATCCTTAACACCTTATTACGTGTAAGGATATTACTCTAAACACTATTTCCCTCCCCTAATTAGTAACTATAACTTTACCCTCCTAAATCACTTTGCGCTTAGAGTACCTCGGCCGGAATGTCAGTCCTGCAGTCATATAGGGTTAGGGTAACCATCAATAAAACCTTTCTTCAAAATACATTTCTAAATCCATTTAAACACTTTATTTTCTTATTTATACATTTATGCATTCTTTACACAATTTTAAACTTCCATAATGCCTTAACACATGCATACATATATAATTTAATATAAATAAATATATATATATATATATTGATGCAAGACAAAACATTTCCATATACCTTAACATAAACTTCCATATGCATATATATTTATATAAACATTTCCATTAAACTTTAGTTTAACATTAAAATATTCACTTTAACACAAAATATCATTTTACGCTCCTATTTGTTTCGAAACTTGAGCACAACTCCTTTCACTTTCCCTTCTTCTTTTGCTTCACACACTCAATGAATCACGACGTATTAATCACTGCGTATAACACTTATAATTTTAAATGAATCTGACGGATACGTGCGTTTTTAATTCAGTCATAATCTTATTTGAACATCTCTTAATCATTTAATAAGGTTCCAACTATCGTGTACAAATCTCGGGCTTAATTACACAAAAACACAAAGATTCCTCGCATTTTGGGCTCACATGTACCAAGTATTACTCCCGGGACCTGCACTGCACATGTTGCATTATGTTGGCATAAAAATTGATACATGTTGGACCTGTAATCGGCATGGGTCTCTCGTGACCTCGTAATCGTACACCCCCGAAATTTTGCCAATATTTGCTTCTTTTGCCACTTTTGATACCAATTAACTTCATACAACTTCTATAATTCATATCACCTTAAGAATCATCATGGAAATCATCCAAAAACAACTCCAAAATACTTGTATTGGTGGTTTGTAACTCATACCACAAAACCCTAGGTGAAAATCCAAGAACTCATATGAATTTAACCCAAGGTCCACCAATTTTATATAAAACCATATAATTATGATGATTCCACATTTATTTTACACCACCGCTCTTACCCTCATAACTCAAGAATTCTAGGGTTAATGTGATTTCTTCACAAACCCTTAGGACCATAGGGAGCATCTAATTCCATACCAAACCATAGGAAATCCAAATACCCATGATTACAAAATGAAAACATACCTTGGTTTGGTTTTTCTCCCACATCTTCTTCCTCTTCTTCCTCCTCTTCTTCTTCTTTGCTCTTTTCTCCTTCTCCTACGGGTTTGCCTTAGCCTTTGTGAGACAAAAATGAGACTTTTTGTTTGTCTTCCCATTTTAATATTCTAATCTTTCCTTTAATTACCATTTGATCCCCTGTCTCTTTAATATTGCCAATCAACTTGTTTTATTTCAATTTTTAGCATCCTATCTTCTCCAGATTTGCACATCAACTTTTGACATTTCTATTATGGCCCATCTCTACTTATTTTATGATTTTCATATCCTTTATGGCAATTAAAATTTTAATTCTCTTCTAGCATCACATTCCCCGGTTTACTATTAATTTTATCATTTCCCTAATTTCATCTCCAAAATATTACAATGTGGACACTTGGGCTTCCTATACGCCTCTACAAGACATGTAATCGTACACTCTCTCTGAATGTATACAAGTATTCTAAGGTTTGTACTCTATAAATAGAAAAAGATAATACAACCATAGATCTGAATCTGAATTAGTTTTAGAGAATAGTCAGAGAAAAGAAATCATTTCTTAGTAATTCAAGCGCCCACACGCTGCTCCATCACCTCGAGGATAGTTTGGAAGATCTGCGGTTCTTGTGTGCATACTTCTCTGCAAATCCACAAGGTACGATCTGACTGGTTATATTAGTTTAGTAATTAAATTGAATATTCTAAATCATATGATGATTCTTGCTTCCGCTGATTATTCCTACACGTTGATCTGACGGCGGTGGGGTTTTGGCCGGTGACTATGTCGTGGAAAAAGAAGTGTAGATGGTTAACTTTTCCGGCTTGAATCCGAGCTTCTCGGGAGATAGTTTTTCTAAGAACTTGTCGGATTTTCCTGCGACGATGGTGGAGAAGAAAAGTATGCCGGAGAAAACTAGAAAGTCGGAGATTAAGGTTTTGGCCATGGTGAAAAATTTAACAAAGTGGCTTTGATATATAAAACGTATATAAAAAAAAAGAAGCAATAATGTAATTTTTTTAGAATAAATTAAAATAAAAAAAGAAAAAAAAAAAGAAGAAGAAAGAGAATGAGAAGAGAAAAAGGATAGAAAAAAAAAAATCACTGACTCGTGAGTACCATGGGTTTTGGCCCATCATCTCCACGTAGAAGGCCCAAATGGATCAAAGCTCAAAAGAGGCTCAAGCATCCTTACATGAACAGGGGATTCGAGACTTAAATTCCGGCACATGGGCATCTACATGCCCCTCCCTCGACCCGATTGCCATCTTTAAAGAGATGGTCGGCCAGTGATTTCCCGGCTGATTCCTTGACAATTGAAGAACATATCCTCCCACAAACCACGTACGAAACCGCCCCTAAGAAGATAACCAATCTTTGAGGCGGAAGACTCGGACATCTTGGTTACTTAAAAGGAAAAACGATTAAAGCGCAAGAGACGCGCTAGCCTCCCTTCCATTTCGAAAACCAATCACCCACTTCTCATGGAAAGTGGATTAAGATCCTTCTTCATAAATAAGGGAATATGGCCCGAGAAAAAAAGGTGTGTGTGAATTTGCGCTGTGAGCTAAGCGTATGAATGCTCATAATCTCCTAAAACTAACTTAAGCATCGAAGAGCCGATCGACACACCACTGCCGGTCCCTTATTTGTTTTGCAAGTTCTTGTTGTTATGTTCAAGCCCCGACGATCCGTGGACTCTAAGAATCCAAGAGACAACAACTGGCGCCGTCTGTTGGAACGACCAAGTAAGAAGCCGCATCGGCAACATGCGAGGCTTCGTCATGTATCAAGCGATCCCTCGCTCTCGACAGAATCGGTAGTTCCTGCTCATTCATCAAGTTCACAGGATCCAGTCATTATGGCCAACAATCCAGCAAATTAGTCTCTGGAAGACCAGTTCCTTCGTTGGCGTCAAGATATGGAGACAAAGCAAGAGGAACATGCTAGACGGATAATTTGGTCTGAGCCATGCTAACCCGTCTGCGGCGAAAGCGGCCCAGCTGCTTGAAATGCGGAAGGTGAATGGATCGAAAATGCACGAGGGAGCAACCACCCTGCACCCTCAGTTAAATAAAATAAAGGCAAGAAGCCTATACGGCGGGCAGCGGCCAGCGAAGCGTGGATGATGAGTTATCGCCGCAGTAGCTCCCGGCACCATATCACGCCACCTCGAAGAGCAATGTAGGCCCGGAGTCAAGGAAGAGGCCCCCACGCCATTCCAGCCGATCCGTCAATGGCATGCCTCACCGAGTGCGGAGAGAATTCAGCAGAGAGAGGTGGCAGTCGGAACACGCCCCTGAAAACGTACTCACCTGGTAGAGGGGCGTAGCACCATCACTTTCGTTCGGGTATCCCACCTTCAGAGCTGCACCAGCCCTGTATATGCCTGCACCCACTACTATTCGAGGACCAAAAGATATGCTATCCTCACATTGATCAGCACATCTTAAAACACAAGCCGCCCAGCGTGGCTTTGTCCTCTGCGTCATTTTCCATATGATGGCTCTTCGACCGTATGACCACATGCTCTGCAGCCGTCAGGCGATGATACTCGTCGCGGGGAGGCAGTATCCTATTATACAAAGTGTTCTCGGCCAGCCTGAAGGGGCCCGCCCTGGCCTGGTTCCACAAACTCCCACAGAGATTTATCAATACGTTTAGTGAGCTGTGGGTGGCATTTGTTTCCCAGTATCTGTGCTCAGTTCGACAGATGGGAAACATCAGTTCTCTACAAACAATCTTCAAACGGGAAGATGAGTCCATCCGTGATTTCACAAGGAGATTTAGGGGGGCCGTCCAACAAATTGATCCATATAGTATGGATGCGATCCTCCAAAATTTCCGAAGGACCTTTGGGCCTAGCACACCTTTCTTCTACTCTCTATCCTTATATCTGCCTGCGATAATGGAAGAATTATATAGACGGACGGATAAGTATTCAACATTGGAATTCGGGCTGCCTCCCAGATCATGATGATCACCGCCTAAAGCGGTAAGCCGACCACTAAAGTCGGCTTGAAAAAGGGAAGCGGGAACCAAGCGCTCTCGAGACGATCAGAAAGAAAGAGGAACATCCACGGTTACCCCTCTGAGCATCTCGTATGTGAGCTCCTTCGCTCGTCGGGATCATCCGAATTCAAATGGCGGCGCCCACATTCAGTTGGATCCAGCATGGCCTGTCAGTCTTTGAGGTGGGACTACCACAAGGACCGCAGGCACGAGACCAATCGATATCGAAGCCTGAAATTTATGGTGGAAAAGTTGATCAGGGCCGACCACCTCAGGAGGTATATCTGAGAGACGATCCGCGTATCTGAGGCTGCCCCTACAGTCGAAAGAATAGCGGCAGGCGCAGAGCTCCCACCTGAGCCTTAGCCCACCATCAACTATATACTAGGTGGCCCGACTGACGATCAATATCAGTCTAAGCGCTAGAAGAAGAGCATGTTGTGCGACCCTTGTCAGACTCCGGATAAACACGATCACGCTCAGGTTAGTAGCGAAACGGTGGCTTGATCGGCGACCCCATATCCTTCCCCACAGTAACTCGTTCGAAGTCATTGTTCCACACCATGATGCACTTGTACTCACCTTATGTATCAATGATTTCGGTGTGCACAGGGTATTGGTTGATCCTAGCAGCGCGACTGATCTATTGTAACTGCTCGCATTCAGGTAGATGAACATCTCCTTAGATAGGCTGAGTTTGGCTGGTAGAATCCTATCCGGCTTCAACAGGGCGACCACAGTGACAATAGGTGACATTACCCTCCCCGTTAAAGCAGGGCTGGTGGTCCAGCAGGTTCTATTTTCAGTTGTTGAAGACTTGGGTCCATACAATGCCATTGGTCGAGCATGGCTGCATACGGCTAAGAAATCCCGTGCAGAAAATCGCTACCCGCCGAATGATCGATTATTTGACGGCGCTAGGCAGATTTAATCTTACGAGCGTAGTAGCGGCCGGCGGTGCTACGGTGTCGGTCTGGGGAGCGTGAGAAAAAGCGAAAGCTCCCCGCCAATCACCCTCGATACTCGGGGCCTCGAATAGTAACTACGGATCGCCGCGAGCATCAGTGAATGACAAAGGAAGCGATTAGTTGATCCCTATGTCGTTGTTCACGGTTGGCCGGATAAATCCGGCCTCGTTAGTTCCCTCCTATGGTGCGAAGAAAAGACCGATTAAGGCGAGGTTCCTCCCATAATATGGATGTGTTCGCTGGGCTCACTTTCGGCATGGCCCGAGCATTAACCCGTTCATGCCTCGCCAAACTAAATGTCATTTCTTTGGCCGGCGAGTCGGGCGAAAATTAGGCGTTTCGCTCGGGATTGTGCTCCATGTTATTCAGGCGGAAGTGGATAAACTTTTGGCAGCGGGGTTCATCAGAGAAATAAAGTACCTGGAATGGCTGGCTAATGTGATGGTGGTCCCAAAAGTAGGAAAAAATGGAGAGTGTGCGCTGGACTGCCGGATCTCAGCCCGAGGCCGGCTTGGAAGGCAGGTTTTCCTCTGCCGGATAGACCAAATGGTGTCCGTCGGCGGGCATGGAATGTTGTCATTTCTGGACACCTTCTCGGGATATCATCAAATACCCATGCATCCGCCAGATGCGGAGAAAACAACCTTCATCACCCCATACGACTTGTTTTGTTACAATGTAATGCCATTTAGCTTAAAAAATGCGGGGGCAATTTATCAAATGCTAGTAACTAAAATGCTCAGACCATTGCTGGGAAAGACCACGAAGGTTTATATTGACGACATGCTGGTAAAATCCAAAGAACGCCTGGACCATGCTAAACACTTGCAAGAGACTTTTGAGCTCCTGAGGGCATACGGAATGAAGCTCAATCCTTCCAAATGTGCCTTCGGGGTCAGCGTGGGCCATTTCTTGGGCTTAAAACGAGTAGCTGAAAGGCATCGAAGCCACTTGTAGCCTCAGCAAAGCTATTACGGAATCTACCGGCTCCGCCTGCAGAAAAGTACAACGATTGGTAGGTGGTTGGCGCCCGAGGCGGTTTATCTCCGGTTCTGAACCGTCTAAAACCATTCTTTGTTACCCTCTCGAGAGGGCGGCCCGGGTTGATGGAGCGAGAAGGAATGTGGCGAAGCCCCCTCGCTCTTATAAAAGCAGTATCTGTAGAGAACTTCCAGGTCCTTGCCAGCTGGAGGCAAGCGAGAAACACTATTCGTGTACCTTGTAGTTTCAGATGCCTTAGTGAGTGCTGCTTTGTTCAAGGAGGATGAGAATAAAAAGTAGAGGCCAGTGTTTTTTGTTAGCAAGTCCTTGGCAGCGGCGAATGCAGTCACCCCCTCGACGGTGTTAGCTCTCTCCAAGTAACTTATGAAAACTACGCCCATACTAATAAGCACACCCATTATTTAGTAACTAATGGCCTCCCTCTTGGCTTTCATTCCTGGCTTGTGAAGCATCCGGGAGGATGGCTCAGTGAGCGGTGAATTGAGTGAATTTGGTATTGTCTAAGCCCAAGGCCCGGGTACAAGGACGAGGTTAGTAGTTTTTAGTAGAAATCCCCCAATCAAGGGTGAGCCAAGGTAGCATGAAATGGTGGACCCTTAATGTAGACAAGGCATCTCGCCAAACCGGAGCCGGCATCGGTTTGCAACTTAAATCTTTTACCAGGGAGATAATTGAGCAGGGTATCCGTTTAGGCTTCGACGCCTCTAACAACGAGTCAGAATATGAGGCCATACTAGTTGGAATTGAGCTAGCAGCTACTGTGTTTGCCGACAAGCTTCTGATTCGAAGTGATTCACAGTTGGTTGTGGGGCAGGTGAACGAGGAATATGAGTCACGAGACCCCCAAATGGCGAAATATGTATCCTTGGTAAAACAACGCTCGAACGGCTTTTCAGCCTGGAGGCTTGAGCATATCACCAGAGATTTCAATGAGAAAGCGGCCGCCTTAGCCTCCGTTGCCGCTTTACTTCCAATAACAGAAACAGTGATCTTGCCCATCTATTTTCACTACCTGAATAAGCCAGGTAGACAAGGTCCCCCCTTCCTGGATAGACCCGATAGTGCAGGATATAAACACAAGAGAACTCTCGAATGACAATAAAAACAAAGCTCACAAAGTCCAAATCCAGTCAACCAGGTTCACTTTGATTAATGGGCAGTTGTTTAAAAGGTCCCTAGACGGACCATACTTAAAATGCCTAACTACCGAACATGGGCAATATGTATTAGCCGAATTGCATGAAGGGATATGTGGGAGTCATCCAAGCGGTAGAACATTGGCACACAAAGCCCATACTTTCGAAATTATTATTGTGACCATGAGATCTGATGTGTCATTGCGGCTTAGAAGTGTGATCGATACCAGCGACTAGCCCCTGTCTTGAGATCACCCGCTCAGGATTTAATTTCCATTATGAGCCCTTGGCCTTTCGCCCAATGGGGTATTGACATAGTGTCAGGCCACTTCCTACTGCCTCGGCTCAGAAGAAATTATTGCTGGTAGCGACTGATTATTTCAGAAAGTGGACAAAATCCGAGGCTTTTGCATTAATCAAGGATAAGGATGTCACTCAGTTCATCTGGAAGAGTATCGTTTACCGATTCGGTATATCTTGATCAATTGTGTCAGATAACGGGCCTCAATTCGACAGTCGGGCATACATACACTTATGCCAGGAATTGAAAATAAAGAATCTCTACTCCACTCCGCGGTATTCGCAGAGCAACGGCCAAGCGGAAGCCTAAAATAAAACCATACTAACCGCCTTAAAGAAACCTGTTAAATTCAGCTAAAGGCAAGTGGGTGGATGAACTCCTATGGGTGCTGTGGGCTTATAGAACGATAGCTCACCGGCCAACCGGTATATCCCCCTTCGCACTCACTTATGGGATGGAAGCTATAGTCCTAACAGAGATCGACATGCCCACGCTCCGAACCGATTTACCCGAACAGTCAAACGCTGAGACTATGATCAAAGATCTAAACATAGCAGATGAACTACGCGAAGCAGCAACTGTACAGATAGCATCATACCATAACAGGCTAGCAAACCTATACAACAGGCACGTAAAAACCCATATGTTTCAGTAGAGTACCTGGTCTGAAAAGTTTTAATCTGTCGATTTGTCAACCAAAAATTCAGTAAGTGGGAGGGATATATATTGTAACACGGCTCGGTGAATTCGGATCGTGTGCTTTAGACAAACTAGATGGGACGCCTGTACCTAGAATGTGAAATGTTATGCATCTCAAAAGGTACTATCAATGAAGAATAATTCAATTTCTAACTTTGTTCCTATCCCAAAGGTTCATTACAAAGTCCGAGTGAGGTTGATGTCCTACCGGCCTAGTATGGTTGATGCCCAGCTGGTTCATTACAAAGTTCGGGTAAGGTTGTCTTCTGCGACACCAGTATGGTTGATGCTGGCGGGTTTCATTCTGAGAGTCTGCAGAGCGAGGTTGATATCGCAGGCCACAGTATGGTTGATGTCCAACTGGTTCATTACAAAGTCCGAGCAAGGTTGATGTCCTATCGGCCCAATATAGTTGATGCCCAGTTGGTTCATTACAAAGTCCGGGTAAGGTTGATGTCTTACCGGCCCAATATAGTTGATGCCTAACTGGTTCATTACAAAGTTCGGGCAAGGTTGATGTCCTACCAGCCCAGCATGGTTGATGCCCAACTGGTTCATTACAAAGTCCGGGCAAGGCTGATGTCCTACCGGCCTAGTATGGTTGATGCCCAGCTAGTTCATTAAGATGTCCGGGCAAGGAAGTAGTAGAAGATGGGTCAACGAACCTAGCTAGCCGGAGTGATCATCCAGAACTGAGCAATGTCCTACTTAAGGTACATCTTTTCTACTCGGATAAATTAACTTAGTTATGAAGTAAAGCACCCACATCAGATTAGTAAACATAACATGCTTTATTATTCATAACATTTGCTTCATTTCTGAACTTGGTTTCAAAACAACAATGGCAGGAAACAGCAATGCATAGGTGAAAGACAAAGCTCAATGAGCGACTAGGAAAATACAACCAAAAAATACCAAGTCCCTCACTCTCCCTGGTTAGTCTGAGAAAGTAGGTTCTTTACCCGACCCAACCTCGACAGCAAAGAGAGGTTCACCCGCCCTTCTTTGTTATCGGAGTCTCTCGAAGCTGCAACAGAGCCTCCCTCTCGGGCGCGTCGTCACTTCATCGGAATGGACATGTGACTTCGAGGACAACACACAGGGCATCGAGTTAATAAAAACTCTAGAGATTATGAAGCCTTGGACGTGTGGTATCCCATCTTGGAACTTGAATTGGCTAACATAAGTATTGTAATGCGAAAGTGCGACAGCAATACCTATAGTTAAAGATCACGTCCAAGCCTCCTCGTAGCCTCCCTCAAGGCCTGTTCTCTCTAAGGGCCTGCACGGGATGCCGAATGTTCATCGCACAAGTTAGAGTTCTAAAGCAAAGAGACTCGTTAAATTAGGTTAGACGGCTAACCCGTCGTCGCGCTTCCTCCTCTACCACAAACGAAGCATTTTGCACCCTAGCCAATTTGGACTCCACCCTAGCCTTGGCATTCCCTGCTGCATCGGCATCCATGCGTGCCATCAAGGCATCATGGAGAGCAACATCCTTTTCGGCCTCGGCTCGGGCCGTCCTTTCAACACTTCCTCTAGCCTCATTCTCCCAACGCCGGGAGCTTGACTCCGCTTCAGCTAAGGAAGAGCTCAGCGCCTTGTGGTCAGAAATGACCAATTGGGCGTAGAGCCGCAACCTCTTTGCATCCTTCAACCGAATCTGAAACTCTTGGTGCTAGTAGGTCATGTTTCAGATGGCCGTAACCGCCTGCAAAATAACACATCAGAACAAAGCTATAATTCAGTAATGATATTAGAGAAGTGCATAGCCGATTCTGCGAACTATCTTAGCTCAGCCCATTTGGGCAAAATTGATTCTGTGTCCGGCGTAAGTATTCAACCGCCTGCTTGAGATCTTCCTTACAAGCGTAGACAGGGATCGAAAAGACATACTTTTCACCCTTCCCCTCAACTCGCACCTTAACCGGCATCCTAAGCATTACTGGGTATAGTCACTCCAAATGGGTGGCCGGGGATTCTCCCAGGTTGAATGGCGCCCAATGCTTGATAATTTCCTGGGCTCTTTCAGGCCCGGGAGCTGATACTTCCTCCGCGGGGGCGACCACAATGGGGGTATAAGAATATGGCAATGACGATTAGGAAACAGCGACCTACGTGCCCGACCCGATCTGACATGGCCTTGGCTGCTTTGCTGGTAGTCTCTTACGAGGAACGCTGAGACCACTCATGAGTAGAGGAACCTCTTTAAATCAGCCCACATGGTATCTCCCTGGTAGTTGACCGAAAGTCCATCTCGAGGTGAGTCCATGCGACTATCGCTGCTCTTACGAGACCCGCTTGATTGAGTGTCGATCAACCTCACCCATAACCTCGGGGGTAACATCAGTCGTCCACTTGAAACTGGCACCCCGTTTGCGCTTTCGCATGCCAAAGTTATGAATAAGGTCAGTCATCTCTTCCTCCTCGTCTTCCTCTTCGTTAGCAGGCAGGCGACTTGATATTGGAGCAACCTAGGAGACAAAATCTTCTACCCCTGTACTAAGCGTTCTCCGCTGTTCAAGTACCCGCCTTCCCTTCTTGGATGCTTAGGGGGTAGAACGGGAACCCTTTTTTGTGAAGGGACGACGCTTGAGGCGGTTGCCACTATCAACCTCCTTAGATGCCTTGAAGAGACGCGTCGAAGTCCTCTCTAGCCAAGATGGATGCTCGGATCGCCGGGTGCCAATTCGGTGACCACCTCGGCCTCGAGTGAAGAGTGGAGCCAGTGCCGGGACTAAAGTCGGAAAGGTCGAAGCAACGATGTGGTGCTTTGCTTCCCTCCAGCTACTTACACGGAAGAGGGCAAGGAATAACCGGAAGAATATAAGAAGATGGATTGCGAATCAATTCGCGAAGATTCTTCATCGTTAAAAGAACTTTGTGATGCCGTTCCCGCTCGGAAATCTCTAATAACTTCTTAATCTTCTTGAATCCATCTTTTTCCACCTAGTTTACCAATCTGCCTCTTCGGCTTTTCCCTGCAAAAGTATTTATTAATAAAATATGTGGAACAAACATACAACGACGTATAAAACCCAAAACCCGAATGCACCTGGAAATGACATTCCTTAGTTCAAGGTAAAAGAGAGGTCAGGGGAACCCGAGGTCTCATACCACGGTCCCCTAACTAAGATCACGCCCTTCGCCTCGATCTTGGGTGAGTCAGGGAGACCCGTCACAACTTGTAGCCAAGGGCTTTGGGCCGACAGAGACAACCGGCCTCCATGCACCAGCTTCAATGTGTAAATAAAGAAAACCTCCACCAACGAAATATCTAGTTGGTAAAGGAGGGATTCGATCACCTTCCCATCGGTTAAGTCCGGATGATATTTGGAATTAGACGACGGCGGTGCACCGAGAGAAAAGTGTAAGCTGCTTGATTAGAGGCGAAAGCGGGAAAGCAAAGCCGCGTCTTGATTGTTCCCTAGTAAAATATATTGCGCGTCTTCCTTATCGATAATTACAGGATTCAAGCCCAGGACCATGCGGAAACTCAATCGATATTATCGAATAATGGCGATATGACCTCAACTCCTCCATAGACGAGAGAAGAAATGATGTTTGCTTGCGAAAGGCGTATCCGACGGGCCCTCTTAACGCGGAAACTTGACTAGTAGAAGTCTCTTCTTGACCTATCGCCATACTGCAAGCAGACAACAACAAAAGGACAGATGAAAAGGGAGTCAGTTCCATACCGTAATACCAAAATGGTAAAAGGGCGAGAACGCACGCGAACCTAACAGGCCAGGGAAAGATCCCCAACTCTGGCATACCCTAAAAACACCCTTCTACGTTTACGTCGCCGAATACATGTCGACGATCGGAATCCAACATATCCGAGACAAAAACAGGGTTTACTTGGAAAATAAGAAAAACGAACGTCGGAAAAGACTATCTGCAAAACACGCAACCACGCAGCAAAATATTCGCAGAAGCTCTTGAACAAAAAAGAAAAAAAAAAAAGAGAGAAGAAACGATAGGAGCAGGTAAAATCCACTTATTATTCCCTAAGAATAAGGCATCTAGCCCCTACGGATGTGTTAAATGCGCCGTTGAACTTATCACTCTTTCAAGCAGCCGAGCTTCATGCTAAGGCATAGTGAGCATTTGTGGGCAATTGTGGGCCCCGAGGCTGGATTCCCTCATGCCTACCAGACGGGCTTAGGTAAAACTCGCGGGCCCGGTCGAGGGGAACCGTACGGGTCAATCTGTCCTCGAATATATCCTTGTCAAACGCTATAACCCTAGTTCTAATGCATGCTAGTATCCATCAGATGCCATAGCCCATAAAGGATTTGTTACTTGGCCAGTAGCAGTTAATAACACAATAAAAATAAGACAAACGACACAAAAATTTCCAGAATCAATACTTCATTAATTACAGAGGTGGCGTTTACAATGGCGTAACCCATCCAGGGTTGGCGAGCCTAAGACAGTACATAGCCCGTCGATTTGAAAATTGAGTTTGAGGAAAAAGCAGCGAAGAATGGAACTAGAGGCAAAAAACAAAAGAGCGAGGGTGGAGGAAGAGCAAGAAGAAAAATTCGATCTTCATGAGAGTCACAAAAAGAAATCTTTGGCTGCGAGAGGCTAAGAAAGAAGAAAAAGCCCCGGCCGCCTCTGGCAGTATAATCAACAATGCCAAAACAATGGGGTGTACAAGGGGGCTTATCTCTGAACATGGAGAAACAGAGTTTCGTCGATGTCAAGGCGGCTTTCTCCCTCCAAATTCGCGAACCACCCAAAAGGGCATATAAGGCTCGAAAATATCCCTCCATAGGTAAATTATCAAGCTTCGGGGTGTTCCTTTTTATCACCGGCCGACCTTTGTCAATATCACGTTAAACTGAAACGGTCGAAGCCACATACTGGCGACGTCATGATGACCAGCCATGCATATCTTAGTCGTGTACATCCACTGGAAATTCAAAACTAGTTAGTGGGACAAAAACCCGACACCTTACACCCTTTTATAAAGGTTACAAACCAAGGGGAAACTCAAAAAGTCGTACTAAATGTGACACCAAAAATAGTATACTCCCCGGAAACATGCACGTTGGAACATGCAAGCATTAATGGTCCACCGTTCCCTACGATAGCAATAAATAAATAAATAAATAAATAAAACAGTATTTTTCCAATCGGGGAAGAACAAACTCCCCAGACGGAAAAATGGGGGCATTGTGGGTACCATGGGTTTTGGCCCAACATCTTCACGTAGAAGGCCCAAATGGATCAAAGCCCAAAAGAGGCCTAAGCATCCTTACATGAACAGGGATCCGGGCCTAAATTCCGGCCTATGGGCATCTACGCCCTCCTCCAACCGGTTGCCATCTTTAAAGAGATGGTCGGCCAGTGATTTCCCGGCTGATTCCTTGACAATTGAAGAACATATCCTCCCGCAAACCATGCACCGCCCCTAAGAAGATAACCAATCTTTGAGGCGGAAGACTCGGACATCTTGGTTACCTAAAAGGAAAAACGGTTAAAACGCAAGAGAAGCGTTGGCCTCCCTTCCATTTCGAAAACCAATCACCCACTTCCCATGGAAAGTGAATCAAGATCTTTCTTCATAAATAAGGGAGGTAACACTGAGAAAAAGGTGTGTGAAAATTTACGCCTCTAGAGTTGACTGTGTGAACGCTCATAATCTCCTAAAACCAACTTAAGCATCAAAGAGTCGGCCGGCACACCACCGTTGGTCCCTTGTCTGTTTTGCAGGTTCTTGTTGTTAGGTTCATGCCCCGACGATCCGTGGACTCCAAGAATCCAAGAGACAACATGACTGTATGATATTTATACATTGTTCTAAGGTCTAAAATTTCAAATAAAGAAAAAAAAGCTTTTTTTTTTAACTGGTTTTACTGCTAACACGTAGGGAGGACTGGAGGAGTTTAAAAGCTGAATTTTCATCCATCTAAAATAAGGATGGCAATTTTTCCTTGAACCTAGTTAACCTGTCCCGCTTCGTCCTGTTTGGGATGGGTATGGAGTAGGTTATTGGGGTATGGGGACCCCGGTTTGAGAAGATTTTTCAAAATCTAGATAGGGTTAAGATTATAAATTTATAATCACACGACCTTAGCCCACTGAACATTAAAATTACCAACATATCCTCGTATATATATATATATATATATATATATATATATATATATATATATATATATATATATATATATATATATATATATATATATATAATCACTGACCGCCCATACGAACATTAAATTACCAACATATCCTCATATATATATATATATATATATATATATATATGAAAAAAAAGACTACGAATAAGAAAACTTACACATATGATTGAACGATAAACCATAATAATCTTCAAAACCAAAATTATAACATCCCTAGGAAAATCTGAGCACCAAATATTCGAATTAATACTATAAATACCTTTCTTAGCTAATCAATCTATTGTTCTATTGGTTTCTCTATAGATATGACCACACTTGTAAACATTGAGATCTTGAGAAAGTCTCCAAATATCCTCTATTAGAAGAATAATTGAACTAGGTGAACTACTTCTATTATAACAATCTATAATTACTTTGGAATCTCCTTCAATTTCCAAGTTTGTAAAACCATTGTAAATTGCAGCTAGAATGCCATCTCTCAAAGCTACACACTCTACAATAATAATCGAAGTATTGCCTAAATGTCTACTTTCTGCTATGTTAATAGTTCCATTGGAGTCTCTAATAACCCAACCTGAAGCACTTATATTCTTAATTCTTGAACCATCAAATCTTAATTTGAATCTTCCATTAATTGGAGAAATCCATCAAATCCATTTTTCAACTTTACAAGGGACAAAATGCCCTTCGTTGTTAAGATAAGTGTCACTTATAAACTTGTGGAGATTTTGAAACGTTGATGTAGCTTTTTCAATAATGAGAAAGGGGTTGGATTTGATCCATTTGTTGTTTAAAAATTTTGCAATGGGTTTTATAGCTTTTGTAAACCAATTCAAGCTAAGAAATGAAATTACCCTCATCGAAGAGGGGAGTGGGACAATTATATTTAATACGACCCCAGATTCCTTAGGCAAAAGGGCACAGTTTGAAAACATGATCAATATTTTTGCTATTTTGCTTACAAAGATAGCAAGTATTTGTAATTTATAACAGTCTAGCAATTAGAAAATCACAAGTGGGGAGAGGTTCTCTAATAGTCAACCAAAGGAAAACCTTTATTTTTGGAAGCAAGTTTAATTTCCAAATCCAATTTAAAATTTTATGTCTGGGATGCACTAAAGGTTTTCTCATAGCCCAAGTAGCCGACTTAAGGAAAAACTTTCCATCTTAGGAGAAACCCCACAAAATTCTATCCTCTAAAAGGCTACAAAGAATAGGAATTGCTTTAATATTTGATATCACATTTAGAGGGAGAATAGTTGAAATTGAATTAATATTCCATTATTTAGTCTCATGATTTATAAAATCATGAACTTTAGCATCTAAATTAACATGTAAATTATCAACCTCCACAAAAGAAACCAGAGGCGTCATTTAAACCCAGTTATTTGTCCAAAAGCAAACTTTTCTACCATCTTCTATGCACCACTTTAGGCCAGCTTCAACATGCTTTATGCTTAATAATTTCTTTCCACACATTAGAATCTCCATTCTTTTTTGGAATTCTAAAAAGGTCGTTGTTCTTAACATATTTATCTCGCATGATTCTGGCACAAAAGCTATCGTTATCTATAAGAATTCTCTAGCTCAGTTTAGCTATTGAAGCTCTATTAACATCTTCGTTCTTCTTGATTCTTAGGCCTCCTTCAAAATTAGGTCTACAGATATCATCCCAAGCTACTAAAGGGAAAGCTTTGGTTCCATTGCCCCCCATATTTGGTTGCCATAAGAAATTTCTATTAACATCTTAATTATTTCTTTTGGTAAGTTTAAAACAATTCATCACCTAAAGAGGAGAACTAGCTAAGTTATCTTTCCAGCTCTCGAGAGAAATCGAGCTTTCCATGCTAACTTTTTCTGGGACTTAAGAATCACCTTAGAGAATGTGATCCTTTTAACTCTACCTTGAAATATTGGACAACCAAGATACTTGCTAATGCCATTAGATATAGGAATATTTAACGCTTCCCTTAGCCTTCTCTTTATAGCCCCTTAAATATTGTTAGAAATTTGAACTGGGGACTTATGGAAATTCACAAGTGAACCAGACATGGAACAAAAGTCATGAAGAACTTTATTAATACTCCAGCAAGCTTTTGGTGTAGCTTTGGCAAAAATGATCCAGTCATCCGCAAACATAAGGAACGAAATTTTGGGGCCATTTCTATGAGTTTGAATTCCTATATGATTTTTGGGGTTCTTTGATTGTCTTACTAACTTTCTACCTAGAAACTAAACACAAAGAATGAAAATATAAGGAGATAGGGGATTACCTTGCATAATGCTTCTTGATGGATGAATTTTCCCTTATGAATTGCCATTTATTAATAAAGAATAAGAGACCGTGGAGATGCATTCCATAACCCATTCAATCCATTTGGAATGGAAACCTCCTTTTGAAAGAATTGTCCTAATAAAATTCCATTCTAATCTATCATAAGCTTTTTCCAAATCAAGTTTAACTGCCATATAACCTATTTTCCCTTTTTTCTTTTTAAACGAATGCATGATCTCATGGGCCAACATGATATTATCATTGATAAGTCTACCGGAGGCAATCCCCCTTGTAAAGGGGAGATAATTTTATTTAATAGTTGTTTTACCCTATTAGCCAAAGTATTAGCTATAATTTTATAGCAAACATTGCATAAACTAATGGGTCTAAAATGATTTGTTGATTCAGGGTTTTCTGATTTTGGAATCAATGTGATGAACGTCTTGTTTATCACTTTGTGTAAGTGCCCCGTTATAAAAAAAAAAAAAAAGCTTTGATCATTTTGCAAACAGATTTGCCAACTATATTCCAATATTTTTTATATTAACTAGCCTGTAGACCATCTGGATAAGGTGCTTTGATACTACTGATCTGCGAGAGAGCTTTAAGGATTTTTTCTTCTGTAACTATTTTAATAAGTTCTTTGTTTTCTTCTTCTAAAATACAAGGACTAAGGAGTAAAAAAGATCAAGATTTATCCTAAGATCCTCTTATGTGAATCTCTTAGTGAAGTCATAAATGAATGTCTTAGAAATGCCATTTTGATCATCAAACCAAATTCCTTCAGTATCTTTAATTTTCTAGATTTTGTTTTTTTTTTCTTCTATTTAGAGCTACCGTTTGGAAATAACGATTATTCTTATCACCTAAATGGGTCCAAACTTGTCTTGATTTTTGGGCCCACTTGATTTCTTATAATTTCAAAACTTGGTTAAGCTTTGAGATAAAAGAACATTTTTTCCTGAAGGACTACGTTATGAGGATCTATCATTAAGACACCTTGCACCATATCTATTTATTTTTCAATTTGTTTTATATTTTCTTCCAAATTTCCTACTTCTCGTTTATTCCAAGTTTTCACTTTTTGTCTAAAGACTTAGACTTTTTTCACTAGTTGGAAGGCATTTGACCCTATAAAGGTTGTGTTCCAAGCTTCTCTAACAATATCAATAAAACCAGGAATGTGGAACCAAAATTCCTCACACCTAAAAGGTTTGGCTTTCATCTCTACAATTTTTTTTATCTAAATGTAGCACAATAGGTCCATGATCAGAACCAATGATGGGAAGATTTTCTACCCTTGCATCCCTAAAATGCATAATCCATTGGTCATTAATGAGTACTTTATCTAGCTTTTCAAAAATTGATGAAGATTCTCTTCTCTTATTAAACCAAGTATATGGCTTCGAAGATTCTAATTATAGTGACAATTGTTAATGAATTTTGCAAATTTTACATTCTAGAAGAGTTGTCAGTTGTTCCACCTATCTTTTCATGGGGGTGTAAGATTTCATTAAAATCACCAATAACCGCCTAAGGCCCGGTGAGATAATTTTTAATACTAAGTAAATTCTCCCATATCTCTTTCTATTTGTGATGTTGAGGATTTGATATTAAGATGAGAGAAATAGGCCATACAATGGATCATTCTATTGTTTTTCATAATAATATTCAAATAAGTTACTTAACATAGTCAAAGCTATCAAAATGAAGTTTAGGCAAAATTTCTAATGAGTCTCTAGCGTTAGCTTTGTTTTACGATAAAACAAAATACTAGGATCAAACTTCCTTCCCGGTTCTTTACTTGAGACCAAAAAGTCGGGCAACTGCCTCTAATGTTCAATACCCGCAAATCTTCACCCAGGATACAATTGGGTGTTTAAGGGCACCTTGCCCGGCTTATTCTCTCCTCTTATACCTCAGTATTTATTAGGTTTAGTACAAGTCTCCTTTCATCTTTAGTAAACCACATGAGATTTGGCTCGTTAGGTGGCCCATACCCGGAGTTATAACCGGACTTTGGGCCCAGTGTTTGGCCCTCACTCTTTGGGATATCGAAGAACTTCGGCTTAACCATGACAAAAATTTTTTCCATCAAACCTTTGGGTTCCATCATCGTCATCATTAAAAGTTAGTTTTTCATTTTTGAAATTTGCAATTTTTCCTTCTTGTTCCAGATGTGATGGGTACGTGCCCATTGATTAAATGCAGCCAAAACATCCATCTACAAGTCTAAAAATCGAGTTTCTCAAATCCGCATATAGGCATATCCTTAACAAAACTAACAGAAAATTTTTGTTCCAACCACAGGTCCAAAACATCTAAGAAGCACGGACACGGATACGACACGGTGGGACACGACAAATTTCAAAAAACCAGGATACAGATACGACAAGGACACAACATAATAAGATAAAATAAAAATAAGTATTCTTACAAATATTGTCCTTAAAAAGCAATTTAGATAAATAAAAACAAGTGCTCAAACAAACATTGTTCTTTACGATAAAAACAAACATAAGTAATACTAAAACTAAAGACTAGCATTTCCTTGAATCAAATAAAATGGCTTCGGTTCGGGTTCATCGAAAAGGTCGCAATCTCAAAATTCCCGGCATTCTCTATATCCATTGAAGTCAAAACCATCTCCTCCAATGTCCCACATTTTAGATTCACCTTCATTATAGTTTGGAGATCTCCTTAATGATCGAAGGTGTTATGGACATAAACCAAGTCCCTGCGGCTCTTTGGGGTGTGACTTGTTTCTCTTCATGGAGTGAATGAAATTATATATTGCTCAGTTTCTTTCACAACATGAGGATGAACAAGGTTGTCCTAACAATTTCAATGCTATAGATTGAAGCATTGGTGCGGAAGTTCCATAAACAATCCACCATTTAATAGGACTCATGTACCACTTGTCATTGATGGAATCATTACTAGAAAAATCTTCCGAGGATGCAGAAAAAGTAGCATACTCTTCATTTACTACTTCTCCTTTCAACTTCATATCTCTCAAAGCATTTTTTTCTTTCTCTTACTACTTCCATATCTCGATGTGGTGGAACACGATCATGAGACTCATCAAGCCATTGTTGACTATAATACTTACAAGTTGAGTTATGACATAATTTATAAAAAGTTAAATTTCATAAAATATCATTTATATTTAAATTATCAAAGCCTACAATTTAAACTCTTAAGATTACCTTGGATTTAAGGAATGAGCTAAGGAATGTAAAGGTGTGTGGCTTTTGATCGTGCCACCAAGATTCCATTCACAATATCAAAAAACCTACAAGTATAATTAAAAAACGATTCATATAAGTTCAAATATTGTGACGCCCCAAAACCAGGGGGTCCGTTGACTACCCGTCAACCCGCGGAATACTCGTGGATGTCGGGTAACTTACCCGACACTCACGAAAATCGGGCAGAGTCTCCTTTGTACGGGGAGCTCTACCCAGATACAAACCTGTCCCAATATCAATCACCTGATACAAATATGGATAAAAACGGCCTCTTGGGCCCATACTACAATATCCATCATCATACATCGGCTTGCACATCATGTTTCAAAGAGTTAAATGTTACTCCTTACTGCAGCATATATTAAAATACTAGAATTCTAATACATGTTTAAAATCATCCAAGCCCCTGGCCCGGCTTTCTTCACAAACTCGGCCTCTAGGATGGCGTCTCCTCGTGTGCTCCGCCCCTTTTAATATGTTCCTAAACGGGAGTGAGCTAATGCTCGATGAGTGGAATCACCACTAAATGGGCTACTCTCCACCTAAGTGTATGCAATGCTCCAAAATAAACACACATTCAAGAAGCAAGTGCAGTCTACTTGAATGTCTAACTTATCATCTCATATCCGAGTCCTCACGCAGACTCCCTCACACCTAAGACCTTAGTATGAAAACTAGTTTCAAACAAAGTTATTTTGTTTATATTTGTGGTCTACCCTCCGATCTAAGTAGTGGACCATCTCCGATGTTATATTTAGTGGACTACCCTCCGAGATTTATCAATTGGGCCGACTCCGACGATTGATATTTTATATGGACTACCCTCCGATATTATCAATTGGGCCGACTCCGACGATTGATATTTTACATTTATTAGTCTACCCTCCGAAATAGTTCTCTTAAAAAACTACCTCATGCACTCACTCCTATCTCTCTAGGGTGCCCCAGTGCATATGAAATGCATTGTGATGCCATTTCAATAACTCATATAACACATGCAAATATATCACCATGCATATATTCACATAAATTTAAATCACACAATCATGTTATGTAATTTCACATCAATTTCATCAAAATTAGCTCACGTGGGCTAATGATCAAACACGAGTAACTCGATTTGAATTACTCAACCAAACACATTATTTCACAAAAATTATTTTGTGAACCTTTATTCTTAGGAATAGTAGAAACCCTCGATTACTATTCAGGAAAATCACCTGATCATCGGTTCACTTTGTGAACTGTATTTCTCGGCCGATTAAGCGTCATACACATCAAAGCATACATTCCATAACATAAATTTCACCATGTGGCACTCCAAACAGCTGCCCAGACGGGTTACGGACTATCCACGCGGAACTTAAAAATCCAACACCCCTCGGTTCCAAGATTTAAGCCAGATCAAGCTGACCCTCACGGCCTCATTCAACTCAAACATTAACATAGCTCTTAAGCGAAGCTAAAACTAAGTAGGAGAATCGCACCTCTCGGAGTTTGTCGAAACTCCTTAAACCCGGTACCCACGCGAAGTCCTCTCCGCGTGGCGGCACTGCCGTCAGAAGCGGAATTAAACGATCGGATCTCTACCTCCCAGAGAGAAGGTGGACGTTCTCTACAGAAAGCTCCATTTCAGTTTCTGTATCTCCATTTCCTTTCCTTTCTCCCGCGTTTTTCTCTCTTGATTTGAGAAGATAGTACTATGGCATATTTATTATCATTTTAAAGACAAATTCAAAATGACCATTTTATCCCTTCTTTCGATTTTGACATTCGACACTATCTCGGCGTCCATTTTCATCAATTTTCTCATGCCGCCGCATGGCGCATGATACGTGTTATATGTATTGTCTTTTGTCGCGCCATTAAATCGTTTTTACGACACGGCGAGCACAGAAGCGTGCCAACTCCGCGTCTCGGAATTTGTGAATTCGACGTGCTAGTTAGATATCGCGAGGCCAGATTTAGCAGTGAAATCTGTTTTCATCCATCAGAGATCTAGAATAAATTTTGGATTTTTAACCAAAGTTACAATTTTATAACCGAAATTACGATTTTGCCATTTTTCCAGAAATTGGAATTTCTCGGGTCTTACAAATATAATTAAAACTTTCATGATAAACTCAGTATTTGAACTGACGATCTTAATTTATACCTTGAATTTTTACGTGAAGCTTTATGTTCTTTCTTATAAATGACTTCCCTTCACTTTTCGATCCTTCGAATCCCACCGCTCGTAAATATTGTGAAAATGAGTTTGTCGGTGTCGGCTAATCGAAGCATCTCATACATAGGAGCTGTAAAACTGAGGATATAATCCACATCCATCCAAAAGTCTTCATTTAGGATTTTATCCTTTGCTTCTTTAGCTTTCACTACATCATCTTCTTTATACATCTCCCGTTCTTCACTTATCACTAATTTAACCAAGCCTCTTTTTATTGTCTTCGTCGTTTAAGCATAACAATTGTTGAAGCAAAAGCGATGTATGTCGACCCACTTTAGTAACCAAACGCAATGATTATTAGACATTGGTAATCTCATTGCATGATTCATAATGAAATTCTTGATGAAAGAGGCATCACTTGAACTTAGAGATCAGCCACATTGTTCCATCACATCATCATATGCGGTGTGTTGATGGTGCACCGCATGTGTTCTTCAAAGCAAGATTGAGTATGAACCACACACGGGGTCAAGATATCTTGAAACTTTGCTTCCACAGTGTATCTACAGCTGCTTTGCAAGGCTGCGGCATTATCGATTATAACGAACTACTTTTTGAGAGACCAATCTCTTGTATAGTGTTAATCAACCATCGGCTATAAAGTGTTTGTCGCGATTTCCCCCTTCACAGTTATTGCTTTCAAAAACATTGACCCACTTTCTGAAACCGCCATGATGTTAATAAGTGGTCTTCTTTGAGCATCTGACCATCCATCATTGCAAATGCTCACTCGTTTCTCATTCCAAGTCTTCTTGATTGGTTCGATAAATTCTCGATATTACTCTTCTCATTACGCGATAATGTAGTTCTTAATGCATTATAGCCTGGTGGGACATAACACGGAAGTTGACTACTTGTTTTAAAGGCACGGCGTAATAAGGATTTCTAGAAAAGTGAAAAATGACCCCAGAGTGTAAAACATCCTGAAGCTATCTCACTGTCGGCTATTTCACATGCACCCATATTGAATGCCTTCTCAATTGATCAATGGGCCCTGTAGCTTTTTGGATCAATACTTACTTTCTTAACACTATGCCCCAGAAAAGAATTCTCAAAGAAATTAGATGTTCACACGGCGCAGTGTGGAGTAAAGGAACTTGCTTGAGATTATATTGTTTCACCCTTTGTTGACTTCCTCCATCACCCTTCGCGTCTCATTAAATATTCATTTGTTACTTTAGTACGAATCTGACCAGAGCCCCTTTAATTTTCAACGGGTGAGCCTTGACTCTATAATATGACCCTTTGTATATTTGTCTACAAAATTGCATTGAAAGCAACATTTCCTCCCCTTTACCCCGATTTAAAGCTTCTCTCGTAGTGCGAACCTCCATAATGAGAGCATTGTCATCGCTTGTTGTGTTGATCGCGACTCAAATTACTACTCATTGTATAATTCTGCATCATAAAAAAAAAATAAAATAATAATCATGCATTTAAATTAATCTAAATTATTTCAAGCCAATCAATAATTTTTTATCCATCCATAAACCACAATTGAATTAGGCTAATTCCATAAAATTTGCATGTTTGCATTCATTGAAATTCAAAATAAATTATAAAACAATCTAATCTAATTGTTCTCCACTAATCCACTTTTCCTTAATAAGCGCAAAAAACGGTATCATGAAAGCGATTAGACAAGGCGAAATAAATAAAATAAATAAATTGCATTGGCGGTAGAATTTCAACTTCAACTTCATTCATGTTATCAGCTTTATTCCTATTTTGTTCTGAAATCTCAAAATCACGACAAAATGCGGCAAAATCTGTGATAGCGGTCTTAGCCTGGCGAGTCAGCGTTACCACGAAGCATAAATAAAAGGCTTATTTTGGGCCTTTTATTTTAGGTCTTTTATTTAAACTGTTTTAAGCCTTTTATTTAAAGTGATTTGGGCCTTTTATTTAAAGTATTTAAAGTCTTTTGGGCCTTTTATTTTAAGTGTGTTGGGCCTTTTCTTTAAAGTGTGTTGGGCCTTTTCTTAGGAAGAATCAAGAAAAACATTGAAAATGAATGGAAGCGAAAAAGCGGGAAGCAGTCGTCGGGTCGGGGAGTTCGGAGACGACCGTCCCGGTCATGTGAGCTGGCCGGGCGGTAGCCCAGTGCTGAGGAGCTCCTCCCAGTTCCTATAGGCTGCAACCCTCAGTCCCTCACCTTGCTTTCCCTTTCCAAATTCCAGAATATGGAAAATTTTCTCTCCAAAGTCCAAACCCTCACCTCTCTTCATTCAAGGCTATGGCTATGGCTACCCAACCTTACTACATAGCACGCCCCGATGGCCGCGGGGATCGCCGTGTTATTTCCCTACCTAGTCGCAACCCCTCCCGGCTCCCCCGCTTCCTCTTTTATTCCTTCTTCACTCTCTTCTTTTTCTTTCTTCTTTAATTTTGATGGCTTTAATTTCAGTATTTTGAATTTATTTTTCCATTTTTGGGTGATGAAAGGATGAGATGATTCCCTTTGGGTAATGACGATGAGTTCCGCAAGATTTCTTTTGTGTTTTCATGAATCATGAGAAAAAAAATGCAATCTAGTGAAAAAAAACCTGAGGAATTGATCGATCGATTCGATCCTTATGCGAAAAAAAGAAGAAAAAAAAAGAACCTAGCCGATTAACCGCAGTGCACACCTTTTCTCCGATGTCGTCGACGTTGTCGGCGTGTCAATCTCTGGCGTCGTCAATTGTCACTCACTCTCACTTCCCAATCGGAAGTCGGCGATCCGATTTCCTTGTATGGTTTTGTGTAATTTGACTCATTAAGGAGAGAGGAACAATCGAGATTAGGGTTTTTAAGCTGAGAAGGAAAAGCCCGTAAAATCTGCTCGCCGGGTGTCGAAGCCATGTCAGTGTGTCCGGTAGTGTCTGTGATGTATTGGAGTGGGTAATCAGATCTTTGACTCTGTTTTGTTGTTTTGTCAAGTTCGGTTAGATCCGACTCAATTGACGAATCCGAGCGTCAGGCGTGAGACTATATCTACTTTATACTATATCTTTGGGACTCTTATTATTTTGTTCTTTGCAGAAATTGTACTTGTACCTTAGTATACAAACAATTTACGCCAATATAAAATCATTTACATATACAAAAGAACTATCACCGGAGTGGTGTCTATAAAAATCTATACACATATACAGAGTCCCATTTACATATACAAATACTTATACATATACACATCTAAGACAAAGCATCAGAGATTGCGAAAGCAGCGCTGGTGAGCACCTATCTTTGAGTCGGCCTGCTTTGCTGATGTGGAATGTCCTATCCTCTAGCCTCCTCTTCAGTACCTACACGGATTGAACACCCGTGCTAAGCTTTACGCTTAGTGGGAACATAAGCATGGACAACCACCAATGGCGACTGTCACAAGCTTATACATATGCATTTCATATATCTATACATATTTCTATAACTTTAATTCCTTATCATCTTATATTCCTATTGCATGTCAATCTCTTTCGGTACATGTTCTATGTCTTTGGCATATCCTTTATCTATACTTTTTCTGTATTCCTATTTCTATACTTTACATATTCCTATACTTGTCATGTGTTCATCTTTCACGCTTGTCATATGTCTTTTCAATGTTCCTATTCTTTTTCAGGTTACATATCATGTCTCTAGTCTATGTCTTTTTCATCTTTCGGTTCTATGATTTATTGCATTCTATGTACTATTACATATATCATTTCTTATCCTGTACCTATTTCATATCTCCTTTCATGTAGTGGCTACACGCCCATGTTATACTATTCATTTCTTATATATTGATATATATTTTCTTATACGATCTTATATTGTCATATGCTTTACTTTGCATTTCTTTCCTGCGACTATAGAATTGACATTCCTGACCAGTTCGAAGGAATCTCGTCTGTTTGTCATTCAAGCGCCAATGTGATTCGCATTTAACGATATGATTCACTTTGACTATAGAATTAACATTCATGAAGCGGTCGAGAGGAATCTCGTCATGTTTGTCATTAAGAAGCAATGTGATTTCATGTACTTGCATATTTTATCATATACTTTCATTTCATCTTATACTGTCATATTTTACTTCCCTATATTTTCATCTTGTACTTTTCATATACTATACTTTCCTATGATTTTTCATAGACGTAACTCATATGCTTTCATATACTTTATCCTCATACGCCATTTCGTGTCATTGATACTTTATTTCTTATACTTGTATACTTGTCATATACTTTTCTCTTTCATATACTGTACTTATTCATATACTTCATATACATTTGTACGTTCTTATTCTATCTATCATATACTTTGTGCTTTTGTATACTTTATGTACTTTTCTTGTGTTTATATACTTATTTTCATATCAAGTTATCTTTGTACTTCTTGTTATTAGCAGCGTACGTACTTTCATCGCATAGCAAGGCTATGCTTCTCATATCATATCATATCATATACTTTTCATATACATTTCATTTTCTTTTATGCTCATGCCTGCAAATACCTTAGAAGCGGATTCGGGAAATAACTGGGTGTGCGAAAGTCTTATCAGCATGCGAGCCAGGTGATCTCTATCTACATTATGCAGGAAGGTATCATCGGTACATGCGAGAGACCGATGACCTATGTCATGTGCTATGTAGTGACCCTTCGGGATGCCCAGTGATCAAGCGAGATCTCTATGTCATCGACCAAACCAGGGGCCTCGATGTACGTAATGTATATCTTGCGGCAAGCTGTATCTTCCCTATAGGCATGCCTATCTATCCCTCTTTGAGTTACAGCGAATGATCGACTTTATTAGTTTTTACGTACATATCTCATAAGCATGAATAACTGGCTGTTATCATATTATTGCTTATGCAATATATACTATCATTACTTTCGTGCAGCGTGATGGTTCTCATATCTGTAGCTTCATATTACGGTTCTCATATTTCTCTATAAGACATATATTCATATTTTTTTTCTATCATTTAGTTTTGTCTTCGTATCATATATGTAATCCTATCATATATCATGAATGCATCTATGCACTCTTGTATTCATATATTCATATATATCTTTATCTATTCATATCCCTTATATCATTTTTATGCATATTATATCCTTTATGCGTTTCTATCTTGATTTAGCTATTCATGTACTTTCTATATTTCTATCATGCCACATGCTTTACTACATTCATATATTCATATATGTACTATCATTCATGTAGCTTTGGAAACATGATATCTTATGACATATCCTATCATATCTTATGACTTATACCTATCATGTCTTATGACATATCCCTATACCTTTCTATACTTGTACATTTTACTTGTACTTTATCAGACTGTCCTATCTCCTATAGGAGTAAAGAACAGAGACTCTTCCTTTGAGACCCGTAGATACCTTTCTTATCTATGCTCCTTTACATATACTTTTCATTTACTTTTATGTTCATGTTCATGTTCATGTTCATATTTCAGTTTGTTTTCATGTTTCATATCATATTCATGTTTTCTTGTTCCTCTATGAATCTACTTTACTTAGAAATTGGAATCATTCCGATTGACTCATCCAAATTCAAGTTACATGGCATTTCATGCCAAACTAGTCATTTCACCAGATTTTACATTCGGTATTTGAAATACCCATTTCCAATGTCTTGACTCCATATTGACTTACTAGTTCTTTGTACTCCTTTAAAAATTTGGGTGCTAAGTTCTTCTTCAGCGGAATCACCCAAATCGAACAGAAACTGAGTTATGTTCTAAACAACTTGGGCTATTCTATGATCAAGCGATGCGAGGAGTGGCTTGCACATAGCCCCCACTTTGAGTGAATTTACGGGCCGCAGAGTCGAATTTGACGATGCCTATTTCTGGATGTTTGGTTTTTCTTGAAGTCTAGTTTAATTAGCCACTTGAATAACTCAAATCGGATCAGAAATGAGCAAGTTATGACCAAAATACAAACACTGGTCAAAATAGAAAAATAGAACACTACCTGTACCGGTACAACTCTGAGCTGTACCGGTACAACCACTCGAATTTTGCTAGAATGTGGGTTTTTCTCCAATTTTTCCATATATTGCTACCCAAATCAACTCAATACTCTAGATACACTTCAAAACAACTCCAAATTCATCTTGTAATCTCTTTTCTACTCTAATCATCTTTCATTACATATATTTCTTCAAAACTTTTCATGAATTACTCCCAAAACCATTCTAATATGGGTTATGACCCATACACAAACCAAACATAAAGGTTAATTAGGGTTTGTTCTAAACCCTAACTCATTTACTTACAATTAAACCATGAATCCATCCTCAAAGGGAGGATTTCATATGCTTCTTGTACTATTTAGAGTTTTACCAACCTTAATTTCAATAACTCTTTGGTTAGGATGAAATCCTAACAAACCCTAGGTTTGGAAACCATAGAAGTTCCTACCATGGTCAAAATACACATAATCCCATACCAAATTCATAAGTTCCATACCTTTGAATCCTTCTTGAACTCCTCCTTCTTCCTCTCTTCTCTTCTTCTTCTCTTCCTCTTCCTCTTCTTCTCTCTTTTCCTCTTCTCCTCTCTCTCTACGGTTTGGTCTCTCAAAAATGAGAGACCAATTTGCTCTTATCCCATATTTTTGAGTTAAGGCCATGTTTGGCCTTTGCATCTTTAATTTCTTTTCTCATTTTTGCATCTTGGTCCCAATTTCTCTCTGTTGCACCACCCCAACTTATTAAATTTCTATTTTGGCATCCCATCTTTTCATCTTATGACATAAGTCCTTAAGTGGTAATGACTAATTCTTAGCTTTATTATTAGTCCAGGGTCTCCTTGTTTATTCATAGAAAATTCGTATTTAACTTTTAATATACCACTAAGCAAGTCGCGTAGGAGTATTTTTCGGGTGTTACATGTTTGGTCAACGATCGCCCGCGTGGCGTATCGACCGCGTATCCGGCATTATCCGGTGCATGTCAGTGTCGAACCTGCGGACACTCCACAAAATAGTATCCAGGTAGCCCCGAGCAAAACATTATAAAAAAAACCAAAAAAATTAAACTTTTATAAAACCAAAACTCAAATTGTCATACTCAGAGTGCAACTTCACGATGAATAGAAAATATAGCAACCAACATTCATACAGGAATGCGAGCAGAGTTGAGGGGCGCCTTAAATCCACAACTAGGCATCTTCTTAACACAACCAGCGAGCATTCAAATCCATTCAAGTTCGAATGAAAATTTTCGACACAATGCAAGTTACGGAAAACGAAATCAGAAATTTATATCCGGAAGAATAGGAAAACGAGATACAAGGTAAGTTTTTGAAAAACCAAAGTCGGAAATTCATGGTAGAGGAAGAAGAGGAATGTGAGATACAAAGAGCATGATCAACAACAATTTTGGTAGATATTTGGGAAAACAATCATACGAACCAGGACCACTAGCCATTTCAAACCACGACTGTGAAACCATACGGCAGGCTTCCACGGAGCCGGTGGTTGGAAATAACCTCTCGGGTCCCTTCCCGCGAGCAGCTTCTTTTCGGAAAAGATAGCCACTTTTTCCCTTGCATCCACGCACACAAGCGACCTGAAATGAGGAACTTATTGCGTAGCGACAAAATACTCATTCAGCGAGTTATGAGATGAGTGAGATCCACATTCGGAAAACCCGAATGCCGGCGATCAAAAATCGAAAGAATTTGGAATGAAGATTTACAGAAGTTGGCTTGATAAAGAAAACCCCCTTTTCGGTGGAGACACCCTTTTCGTCATAGACCTTTATTAAGAAGAGATGACATCCCTCGCAAACCCTTGATTTGTGGTCTTCAAACCCTTCAGAATCGATTTTACTGAAGAAAGTGGAAGCTTTCTTCTCCATTTTGAATCGTAGGAACCCTAACTTTCATTTTCTCTCTCTACAGGCTAGGGAGAGAAGCTCCCGTTACCATTGTTTTAAAAACCGGACCGGACCGGCCAGTTCGACCGGTCGGATCATCGACCGGCCACAAAACCGGTCCGGTTCAATGCAAAAAACCGTTTTTGATTGAACCAGCTAGTTCCCATAATTTTTTTTTTGTTTTTTAAGTTAAAACGATGTCGTTTTGATGCTTTTTACATCGAAACGATGTCGTTTTACTTAGAATTAGAAAGTTTGTAGGGTTAGAAGGCTTGTAACTAAAAAAATTGATTAAATGCAACGGACTTAGGGATTCGAACATGGGCGGGAATTACAAGGAACCACTCTACCGCTGCTATCATTGTGATTATTTTAGATATTAACAAAATTATATATTTATATAAAATAAGTTTATTCCATTTTTAATATGTTTTCACAAACATTATACATATTTTTAAAATAATTTATATATAAAATAAAAATAAAAAATAAATATTATTAATTATATATTTTAAAATATAAAATAATATATTTATTAAATCATAGGATTCAGCAGCGGTTCTACCAGGTCCGATCAATGAACCGTGAATCGATAACTTTTCCCGAGTTTAATCCGCCGTCGGTTTCCCCAAAACATTGCCCGTTACTTATGAGTTATGTCCCCCATAACCTCATATATTTTGAATTACCATAGGATCTTCTGTTGTTAGCAAAATTCTCAGCATTTAAAGCTATTTTTTTTCCAAAAAGTAATTTTTTTGAGATTTATCTTAAAGCTAAAAGGATGTGAGCTCCAATGATAACCATCTAAAGGCTTTAACTATATAAATTATTCAATTTTACCCTTTCTTTTTTTTTAATAATTACATCATATACCCTTTATTCATTTATATCACTCCATACACTATAAAATTTTTATTTAAAAATAAAAATAAATATTTAATTAATAGATTTGCATGATTGAGAAGGAAGTATTTTGTTACAAATATGTAGTAATAATTTTTAAAATTTTTGTACTTCTTATAAAAAATAAATCATTTATAAAATATAGGATTAAAAATAAATGTGTTGGGATTAATAGAAAAATTTGATCCGATGTAGCTGATAAAGATTTTATTGATTTCTCAAATCACACGAGGTTGTAAGGCGTCGTCTTGGGTGATTTGACATGTCAGCGATTAACTTGTCAAAATCACTATGGTTATAAAAAGTTACATCGGGTGCGGATGATTTGACATGTCCTTTGGGCGATTTGTCAAATCACATTGAGGTTATAAAAAGCTACATCGGGTTCTTGATGATTTGATAGGTCATTGGCTGACTTGTCAAATCACATCGGGGTTGTAAAAAGCTGATAAAGTTGGTCTTATATATAATACTGTATTGACTTGTCAAATCACCAAACATGGCTTTTTATGCATTTCGTTGAACGATAAAGACTTAAAAACATCTATAAATTGAGTAGGGTGTCCCTTAGAATTTTACACACATCTTAGAAATTCAATTACACAAAAAAAAAAAAAAATGAGTAACTTTTCAAGCGTGCTGGATGATTCATCTTCTTTAGGTGAAGAAAGAAACATGTGGTTGCCACAGCCATGTTGAGTTTGAAGACAAAACTCTAAGATGCAGACTCGGAGATAGAATCGGTAAGATAATCTCGTGCTCCATTGATCGAGTTAGCGGCAATACCCAGCTACTAAATGATTACTTCGTTGAGAATCCAGTCTATGACGAAACATTATTTCGCAGACGCTTTCGTTTAAGTCGGCCATTGTTTCTTCAAATTTTACATACGCTCCAATAACACAATAATTATTTCGTGCAAAGAAGAAATGCTGCCAACATAATAGGTTTATCCGGTGAACAAAAAATGACGACTACACTTCACATGCGCACATACGGTATGTCTGCGGACTCGATCGATGGTATGTCGGAATTGGAGAGAAACACAACCATCAAGTGTGTCAAATGATTACGCCATGGGGTGGTAGAAGTACCCAGGCGACTATCTCGAGATCACCAAACGTGGGCGACATCTCTAGAAATTTGTTCGCAAAGCTTCAATAAATGTGGCTTTCTTGAAATGTTGGGGAGTTTGGACTGTAACACCCCAAATTATACCCTAACAGTTTTATAACATGTTTAGGGTATAATAAAAGTAAAAGTATATTTTTCCGGAATAAAATAAACAAGAACCCGTAATTAATACAAAAGTTAAGGGTAAATTAATAATTTACTAATTCAAGACCCAAGGGTCATAATTTGATAAGTTCATATGCCAAAGTAGGAATATGCATAAGTTAAATTAAGAATAATAGAAAGTTAGAGGACTAAAGAGTAATAAAAGAAAGATATTACAAAAATCAAATAAGGAAGAAAATTGTGGAAGAGACAAGTGGCTTGAAGGAAAGAGTGAGGAAGTTTCCTCATTTGATTGGATGGTTAAGGATGCTCCAAAAGAGAGAAAAAGTGAAATAAAAAGGGGATAAGACCAAAATAAATATCTCATTTTGGTCTTGGAGAAAGAGAGCAAAACGGATAAGAGAGAAGAAGAGAAAGAGAAGAAGAAGAAGAAGAAAGAAAAGAAAGAAAGAAAGAAGGAAGAAAGGAAAAAGAAGATCACAGGTATGGAAGTCTAGTGTTTTTGTATGGATGTGCAATTGTGTAGAATTGAGTATAAAATTTGTCTAGTTTGGTATAGAAAGTATAGATCGTGGTTTTGGAGACCCTACATTTTTGTGTATGGTTTGGGTTTGGAAACTCCCCAACTCATTTCTTGTTAGGGTTGAGTTGAAGAAGGCTCTAAGGCTCCTATATATGTGTTTTGGGAAGATCACAGTTTGCATTTGAACGAAGAATTTCTAATTTAGTCATATGCATTAGCTGGACCTTAGAACTGGTTTTAGGAAATAAATAAAGGGAATTTGGTAGTGAGTCCTTTAGGTAAATTGTAGCCACATCAATGAACTTAATGTTAGAATTTTGAATTTCTCAATTCGGACCTATGTAGCCCAAGTTATGGCCCTTTTACACAGACCGATGCAGCTAGTCAGTGCACCTCGGCTAGTCTGGCTCGGCGTTTTCGGCCCAGTGTGTGGCCCCAAAACCCGGAAGTCGAGTTATTACCCTTCAACCTGCGGAAAATCTATACATCTCGTATCACGAGACGCATACCTGATTAAAAATGGCCAATTGGGCCCCTGCATCAACACTCATCAAACATATACCCAACTATATTCCAATAGTTCATGAGTTATAACATTTCTCATGAAAAATAACCAACCAACTATCTCACATGGTTCAAGAGTTATACATTACTCTTAATACAAATACATATTAAAATCTATAATTCTAATACACATATTATCCAAAACATAAAAAGCCTGGCAAACTTTCTTCAAAATCGGTCCCTAAGAAGGCGGAGTCTTCTCAGCGCCCCACATGTACTGAGAAAAAATGTTCCTCGATAGGGTGAGCTCTCGCCCGATAGTGGAATCACCTAAATGGGTTACTCTCCACCTAGGAATGCATATGCAATGCTCCAATTTAAACACACACTCAAATGCATCGTGATCTACTTGAATGTCTAAATGCCCGTTCCCATGTCTCGAGTCCTCACCGACTCCCTCACACTTGCCTAAGCCATGTATAAGAAAAATACCATTTTCAAAACAAAACTTGTTGTTATTGAAAATAAACTACCGAATGTCGGTAAAATATGAGACTACCCTCCGAGGCGAATGTGTTGGAGAACTTCCCGAAACAGTCATGGTCCTTATCCGAAATGATCTGTTGGACCATCTCCCAACCCTATTCTCTGGAAAATCATCTTGTGAAATTCCTTTTACAATCATGTTCGTTTTTCAGAAAATTCATGTCATGCACTCACACCTAATTTCTAGGTTACCCAGTGCATATGAAATGCATTATGCCATTTCAATCATTTTTATACAAATATATCACTTATGCAAATATTCTCAAATTTACATTCACACCATATGTAATTCAACAATATGGATCAACCAACACCCAAATTAGCTCACTTGAGCAAATCATAATTTCATCTCCAATGGCCTATACACACAATTATATTCCATATAATTGAATACACACAATTATATTCCATATAATTGAATACACACAATTATATTCCATATAATTGTAACATCATGTTAACACATCAAGCTTATGCATTAACCTATCTATTTCCGCTCCAGCAAGTATTCGACTTTCAACCAATCTCATACACACCACACATGGGCGTTTTTGGTCAATTCAAGCCAAAAACGGTCTAAAAAACTGAAACGATGGGTTGTCAGTGGCGACCCACTCATAAACATCGATTTCTCTTGGTGGAGTGAATTCCATTACTTATTCCGGTCTTACTCACCAAAACACAATTTATTGTATAAATTATGACACAAACACCCAAATCAGTCCCTAAAACTGTCACGGACTGTCTACATGGGTCTCATAAATTCCAACATTTCGGTTCCAAGATTTGGGTCCGATTAAACGGGCCCTCACGGCCTCAAACCAACATAAACATCACAAAACACTTAAATCAAGAGTAAAACAGAGTAGGATAAAACCCTACCTCACGGAGTTTGTCGAAAAACTCCGAAACACAATGCCGCAGTGGTCACCGATGCGTAGAACCACTTTGCTTCTTGGCGACGTCGCGACGGTGAAACGGCGGAATCCTAGAGAGAATTTGCACCTTCTCTACAGAAATCCATTATTTTTGCAAGCGAAACCCGCCATCTTTGCCACGTTTCTGCCCCGAAAATGGAGAAGAAGCTCTCATTTGTCTCTCACTTTGCCACATGTCACCTTATGATTGGTTGAGGAGGATTTCTTATCCACTCGACCAACCACTGACTTTTCCGTCCAATGGCATCATGCCATGTGTCATCGTGGGTCCACGCCTTGAGCTCGGGATTAGTTGGCGGAGCTTGACATGTAGCTGCTATTATGACCTCATAATCGTAAGTGTCCGTCAGGCGGCTCTTTTCCTCAGCGATGCAAATTCAGTATCTCGAATTCTCTAATCGACATAGTAGCTAGATTTGCATTGAGGCGATTGCGGTGAAGTTCGTTTCGTCATCCGAGGATCTAGAAAATTCAGATTTTTACGAGAGTCTGATTTGCCATTTTGAGAAAATTGGAATTTTACGGGGGTCTCACAGTGCACCTCGGCCAATGACTAAGCTGGCCGGTGCACCTCGACGAGGATAGGTTAACTCGGTCGGTCGGTCAGACCATTTCCCGGCGAGTCGGGTCAGTCGATTTGGGTTTGACTACGCGTGACCTCCAACTTCGGAAGGTCATACCTTCTTCGTCCGACCTCCGTTTAAGGTGTTATTGGACTCTATGGAAAGCCCATTGAGTCAAGAATCCATTCATATACCTGTGGAGGACAATAGGTGAGCTCAGACAGGTCATCTGAGCTCGGCCAGATCGGGGCCTGAAGGATGAGCTCGAGTTGGATTTGACTTCATTATGACCTCCAACTTCGGAAGGTGCGCTTCTTCGTCCAAACCCCGTTTTGGGTGTTCTTGGACTTTATGGAAAGCCCATTGAGTCAAGATTTCAAATATGTGCCTTTAGAGGGCAGTAGGTGATCATAACATTGCTAAAAATCTATGTTTTGCACCAAGTGTGTAGGTTGCATGGTTATGTAGAGGTGAATAGCAGGGATATGACATGACCATTGCATGGCATGTTGTAGGCTATGGTATTGGGTATGGTATGGAGGCTGTCACAGCAGGAGCCATGAAAGGTATATAGTTTGGATTCAAGAATTGGGAATGAAGGATAGAGGATTTCTATGATCGGTTTCACACAGTCCTAGACTGTGGTGGGTTGGGGTTTGAATTGGAAACTAAAAATTTCTAGGTTTTCTAGTTGTTGACGTTGTATGGATGATTGGAACCAAAATGGTTCATGTTTGTGAAGGGGCCGTGAGGTACCCGGTTGGATGGGTCAAGATGGTGACCTTGTTGTGTGTTGTGGCTTGTTTCAATAACATGAAAATTGTGTGTTGTTGGGGTGATGTGTTGGGCAGCTCCAAGATGGACTGTCGGTTTGTGTATTAGCCCATGTGAGCTAATTTATGTTATTTCTATGTGTGAATGAATAACATGTTGATTATGTATATATTCTATTAATATATGCATGCATAATATATTAACATGAATTATTGTGAAATGGCATATTGCATTTCATATGCACCGGGGAACCTAGAGTAATAGGTGTGAGTGCATGACATGAAAGAAAAAGAAAATGGTTGTGAAAGGAATTTCAAAGGAAGATTTTCCGAAGAATTGCCTTGGAGAGTTGTCCAACAGTTCATTTTGGATGAGGACCCATGACTGTTTTGGAGAGTTATCCAGCAATTCACCTTGGAGGGTTGCCCAATAGAATTTTATCGGAAATTGATATTATGTTTTCAAGAACAAAAAAACCTTTTGTTTTGAAAACAGTGTTTTCTCACACTTGGCTTAGGCATGCGTGAGGAGTCGGTGAGGCTGAGGATGTGGGTATGGGTGAGTCACATTCTCATCCATAGACATTTGAGTAAGACATGTTTTACTTAAATGTGTGGTGTGACCATTCTTGTGCACTTAGGTGGGGAGGTAGCCTTGTGAGGATCATCACTGCGGGCTTTATCACCTCGTCGTGGATCCCTTCGGGTACGAGGGAAAAACGACGCTCGCCGAGCCGTGAATGCGAAGAGGCGGGTTGTGGCCTTGAGAATTATTTTTGTAAAATATATTAGAGCGATAGTTTTAATGTATTTTGGCATATAAAAGTGTAAATTAGTTGTACATCAAACTCTTGTGAAATATTATTACAAATTGGTTATTTGTAGATTATACAGAAATGAGTCTCCATATATGGGACCGATGAGTGTGATGTCGGGACACCGATATTCTGAAGGAGTTTCCTTGAGTTGCCAGTGGTCAGCCAGGACCCGGAGTTTTGGGGCGTCACATTGTATAAACTTTTTGAGGAGTATAGAAATAAAGGTGCATCAACTTTTATGGGTTCTTGTTTTTCTAATGTAAGTCAACCTCCAAGTATTATTAGAAGAGAAAGGGAGAAGTTGCCTACATATGATGTAAGTTGCTTTCTAATAAATCCATTGTTTTTTTTTTTAAATTACATATATATACATATATTATTTAGTGAATCATTCATTTGGTCATTTGATAGGATTTTGAAGAATTTGATTGCTAAGAAACTAACAATATTGGAAAATCTCAACTTGATCTTTATTTAGAGGGACCAAGAATTTCCTTTTCGGGAAATTTTGATGTGTTGGGTTATTGGAGAGATAGAAGTAATAAATCGGTGATTTTGCGAGTAGCTTATGATGTGTTAAGCATTTCAATAACTATTGTATTACTGGAATCCGCTTTTAGTATTGGGTCTCGTGTTTAAGCAAATTATAGAGTTCTATGCTTGATGAAACAGTTCAAGCTCTCATATGCACACATAATTGGTTGCTTGGTTTTGTTGGTAAGCTTAACTTTTTTTTATTAAGGATTTATAATGAAACATTTCCTTTGTACAATTACCTATTAACTTATGCTAATTTTAATTAATCAAAATGATGATGATGATGACTCAACAAACATCAAGAATGAACATGTTTCTAATGTAGAGTCACATGTTATTGTTAGAGATAATGAGGATGAGGATGAGGATGAGAATGAAGATAGAGATTAGAGGCATATGAATTTTATTTGATACTTTGAATTTGTTTTTTCGAAGATGTTATTAAGTTGTTACTTTATTATTTTAGTACTATTTACTTAGTTAGTTTGATACTTCGGTTATAACAATGCTCTATCATTATTAATTTATTTAAATTTGTTTACTATTATTATTATATATTTATATATTATTTATTTTATTGAAGAATTGTAAAATTTGTGAAATTATTTTTAACATTTTTTATAAGATTTTGGCCTCTTTGCACATGAGTTAGGTTGGGCTGGTTGAAATAGTCAAAATGAAATGTGTTAGATTAATTAAGACCCGTTTAGCACGTGGCTCGAATGGGAATTTGGCTTTGAAATAGGTTGGTGGCGGATTGCAGCTCTAAACAAAACAATGCCCAAACTAACTCGTATGTTTGACTTTTGCTTTGGATTTTTTTTAAAAAGTCAAAGTCGTACTCAGTGACTACAATTTTAACTTAATTTTTTTTCCATTGTAAGACCCGAGAAAATTCCAATTTTCTGAAAAAGGGCAAAATGGTAATTTCGGTCAAAATCCGAAATTTTTCTAGATCTCGAATGACGAAATGGACTTCACCGTTGGAATTATCTCACGAAATCTAGCTACCACGTCTAATTTCGTCGAATTTCGAGACAGTCGGAATTTCACATTTTTTGAGGCATCGGGTGTCGGGTGCCGTAAAACAGGTTTGAGAGACATGTGATGTTACAAAAGTTACCTACTACATGTTCTCTTGTGACACATGTTGCAAGATTAGAGAGATGATATAAATGGACGGCCTAGAGTGTGCCAAGTGTCAAAAATCCAAAGCTTAAGGACATGATGGGAATTATAGGAATGTATAATGAATAAGACAAAATAGCTACAGTTGTCTTCTCAAATGGGAAAGAGCAAAAATGGGTAGTGGCTGAACAAATGTGCAGTGGGCGTGAGATGTGATTTTTAGAGAGAGAAGGAGCACCTTTTCTCTAGATTTGCGGTCGTTCGGACCGTTGGTTCTCGACGGAGCAAGAAGCAAAGTCGATCTAAGCGGTGAGGGCTACGCGTGGACACCGATTTGGTGGAGTTCCGACAACTCCAAGAGGTAGGGATCTTTTCATACTCGGTTTATTCTTTTGCTAAGAGCCATGTTTATGGTTAGGGATATTCTGAGGCTTGATTTAGCCGTAATTTCGGTCTCAAAAGCTTTGAACCGAGTGGAGAAAATCCCAAATTTGGTGGTCGTGAACAGTAACCCAAGGGTTTAACTGTTCATGTGAATAGTGACATGATTTTTGGTGTAAATTTTTATGTGATTAAGTGATTCAAAATGAATTGCTTGTGTTTGTTAATTAGCCCATGCAAGCTAATTTTGGTGTTATTGATGGTGAATTTGCATAACATGATTTATGTGATTTAATTATGTTAATATATCTACATGTTTTATATATTAGCATGAATGTTTTGGGATTGACATCATGCATTCCATATGCACTGGGGCACCCTAGAATATTAGGAGTGAGTGCATGACATGAAATTGAAAGAAAAAACGAAAATGTTTGTGAAAACAATTTCGACGAAAGATTTTCCGAAGAATTGCCTTGGAGAGTTGTCCAACAGTTCATCTCGGAGGCGGACCCATGACTGTTTCGGAGAAATATCCAGCAATTCGTCTCAGAGGGTAGTCTAATGTATTTACCGAAATTTGGTAGTGAGTTTAGAGAGAACAAAAAAGCTTTGTTTTGAAAAGTGATTATTTTACTCACATTCGACAGGCATATGAGGAGTCGGTGAGGACTCGAGACATGGTTTTGGGCATGTAGACATTCGAGTAGGTTCATGAAATTGCTTGAATGTGATTGTTTGTCATGAGCATGCGCTTAGGTGGGAGTAACCCACATGTAGGAAATTATCTCTCTTGGGCTTTGCTCACCTTGTCGAGGATCTGTATTTAGAGTCGCAGGGAGTGTGCACGGGACGGTGCTCACTAGTAGTGTTTGAAGAAGCGGGTTGTGGCTTTGGCATTTGATTTTGTATAACATGTATTAGAATTGTAAATTTTGATATATGTTTGGTAAAGTAATTTATTAACTCTTGAACTGGCTGTATATAGTTGATGTATTTTTGTAGTATTGATGCGGGGGCCCGAGTGACGTGAATTTACTCGCATGGATACCTGTGTCGTGATGTAAATTGTTGAGATAGGTTTTATATCTTGGGTAGAGCTCTTCGTACAAAGGAGACTCTGCCCGATTTTCATGAGTGGTGTCGGGCTACCCGACATCCACAAATATTCCACGGGTTGACGGGTTGTCAACGGACCCTCAATTTTGGGGCGTCACATCCATAGTTACTTACTACAACTTTAATAATGTGTATTCAAATATACTAGTTTGAACATTATTTTGATTTCCAAACTATTTTAGTAATTATTTTTAAAATTTGTACTAATTTGGAACAAAACTCTTGCATCGACAAAGCAAAAATATTGTCCCTACATTTGGTCGCACCTTTTTGTGATGAAAGTACACAATTGTAAGCTTATAAAGACGATTGGATAAAGATCCACAATAATCTTTAAAGCTAATATTTATAACATCTTTAGGAAGCCAAATTCTTGAATCTATAATACTAGTATCGTTCTTGGCAATACAATCTACAGTTCTATTAGCTTCTCTATATACATGGTGACAACTATAAATATTTAAATCCTCGGATAATTTCAAAATATCTTCCATTAATATCCTAATAGAACAAGAGACACTAATCCTCTTATTAAAGCAGTTTATTACTAGTTTTGAGTGGTGTTCAATCTCCAAACTTAAAAAACCATTATTCTTGGCAACTAAAATACCATCTCTAAGGGGGTGTTTGTTTTTTTCTTGAATGCTTAATATAACTTTTATTTGGAAATTTGAATGTTGTTAAATAAGACTTAATATTATTAAATATATGAGTTGTTTGTTTGTAAATATTATTTCTATTACGTATTAAGTTGTTTGTTTTTTATATGCTTAATTATATAAAAAAAAACAACTTGTTCAGACTTTAATCTTACGATAAAATAGAGAAAAATATTTATATAATATGTATAACATCTTAACATATTAATAAAAAAAATTATTATGATAAAAAATTTATTATTATCAGCATTAAACAATAATTATTATATTTAATTAAAATGGAATATATGAAATTAATAATTAAAAACTAGATTGATGAGAGTCATTTTTTTTTAAATATCTTGATTGTTCTTTAAAATATTTTGTGTGGATTTTAAAGATTTTTAGAATATTTTTAGGAAGATTTTAAAATATAGCTTTTTCCTTTTAAAATATGACTTTTTTCTAAATTGAAAAAGTTAAATATTTTAGCTTTTTCTATTCAAATTTAAAAAAAAAAATTATAAATAAGTCGTGGTAAAATAAAAAACCAAACAAGCGATTTAAGTGTAGTACCGTGAACACCGCATTTTGGCTAAACCTACGTTTCTCATTAAAAATGCGAGACTGAATAAAATAAGAAATAAAATCCTAAATGTGACTCATAATAGGAAAAGCAAGTCTGTGAAAACCGAGTATAGGGCTTGGAGTTAGGTTACTCATCGAGAAGGTACGGTGACAAGTCGTAGCACCCCTTTAAGTTCCTAAAGCTTGGGTCTCTAATAATCAAGTTAAGGCTAATATGACAACTAATGAATCAATCCAAAGATACCAAGAAACAAGCAACAATTATAACTATAGAGCATATTAAATGTGTAATAAATGAGTAAAAGAGCAAAGTCAAACAAAATAAAAGTGTGTACCAAAAGTGCTATCAATGGAAAACAATCGTGGTACAATAACATATATAGAAATATTCATAATTAAATTAGAAAATAGAGGTGTAAATCAAGCACCAAATTACTTATTAGGATACATGGTGTTGAGCCCCCAACCAAAGCCCATTTATTTGCGCACGAGTCAGCCGCAAAGTTAAATATTGGAATTATAAATTGATTGTGTATATGGAGTCCTTTGGAAAAGAAGATGTTTGAAGCGTTTGGATATTTGGAAAAAGAAAATCTGATTTATAAAATTTAAAAAAAAGAAAGTGAATTTTCAATTTTAAGAGAATTTTTTTTTAAAACATAAAGATCATAAATTTTATATTTTCTAAAATTAAATAAAGTGATTTTGAAAATTTGAAAATTATAGAAAATGATTTTATTTTTATTTTTTAGTTTAGCAATTACAAGGAAAATAATTTTTTTACAGTGAAATTAAAAGAAATGATTTTTATTTATTTAGATAACAAAGTAATGGTGAAAGTTAAAATAATAATAATAATGTTAGTTTGAAAGTTAGTATTAAAGAAAATTAAAATTAATAAAAATTGAGGATGTTAGAAATATTATTTAAAACTCACAGGTTGAAACAAAAAGGATATATTAGTGGTTTAAGGTGTTCTGAGACAACCACAGAACATAAATTCAATCCTTTATGTTGCATTTAAGATTTTATTTTTACAGAATGTGTGTTCTAAAATTGACGGGTTGGGGTAACTAATAGTGCGAACCTAAAAGTAGATGCGTTAAATTGGGCCTAATGAGCTGACCCTAAGGTAGGTGGATTGGACTTAACGGGTTAGACCTAAGGTAAAAGGGTTGAATAACTAATGGACTTGAACCTAAGGTAGATGAATTAGACCTAAGATAAATGAGTTGTGTAACTAATGAGCTTGAATGCAAGAGTAGATAAGTTGGACTAATGGGTTTAGTCCAATTAAACCGACCAATGGATCAGGTCAGCTAGACAATGAGTTAATGGGTTAGGACTCAATTGGGTTTGGTTTGTGGAGTTTCTAATGGGCTAGAAGGTTCTAATGGGTTTAAGCAAATGGTCTTTGCTGTAAATTGGGACTGAACCTAGGTAATAAGTTAAATAGAAGTGGGGTGAGTTAAATAGAAATAAGGGTGAGTTAAAATTCATAAGAGGTGCACATCAAAATAGAAATAAAGAGATAAACAACTATACAAGCTAAATAAAAATAATAATTAAATAAAAATCTTAAATAGCAAATCAAAGCAAATCCACGAGATTAATCAAAGCAGATGTGTTCTAATTATAGCAAGCAAAAACCAACCAAAATGTAGAATATGAAAGTTAGTAAGTGGATAATGGATGAATTTCAGAAAATCATAAATAAATAGCGCAAATGATTAGTGGACGGATGAGTGAATGTGGGAATGTTTATATGGACGTACGTGCTCATCAACGCAACTTTCCAAGTGTCCAAATTCTGTTATTTTAAGACATCTACAATATTATTTCCATGGCAATTCAAAGACTAGAAATGAAACTTCATTCAAATACCCATAATCTCGCAGTCCAAAGAGAATCTCCATCGAAACCCAAAGACCACTCATCGCTCACTAAACAGAAAAAGAAATTGAATCTCATCTCTACGACATTCCTCACTTGCCTCTACGATGTCATGCACACCCATTGAAAATCTAATACGCATACCTTTATAAAATGATTTCGCTCAATCTTTGACAGAAAAAAAACATCATCTTGTGAATCAAACAACAGTCCCGAGAAAAACCAAACAACAATCATCACAGACCAATCACGAAAGGCAAAATAAAAAACCATATATATGAAAAAAAAAGATCTCTCTCCTGTTTTTCCTTCTACCCTAAGCCGTCGTCCCTTTCTGATCTCTCTTTCTTGATCGTCTGTCTAATGAATATATAAGACTTCCCTAGAAAACTAACCTAAAACCTCCTAAGAAAACGATAACCGACCTTCCCCAAAAAGAACAAGAATAAGATGAAAAAAAAAAAAAAAACTAATAAATTAAATCAACCAAATTTGAGGTCTACAAGTATATTATGCGATAATTATTGAGGTAAAGCACATTTACTCTCTCTACCTTATAACCATTAAAATTCAGTTTCAACCTACCAGGGAATATAAAGAATCCATTTTCAACCACTCTTCTTTTGACCCAAAGAAGGCCATTCATAAAGCCAAATATACTAGTAAATAAAAATAAATAAAACCTGTTTTGGTTCTTAGAAAGGAAAAATTGATAGAATGATATAAGATTTTATATTTTTTCATATAAAGATTTTATATATGGAATGATATGAATAGATAATAGTGTAGATATTTTTCTTAAGATGCCTTATAAAATGGCAGTTCATACTGGTGGAGCCGGAGGCTGCCACGACGGCAATGGCGGAGAAGGAGATGGTGAGAAGGATGAGGAGTTTTGCCATAACTTCGTGTGCCCTACTTGTCCAACCATACGTTCTTATATATAAATAGAAATGAAGAAGACAAAAAAGAAATAATATTTGGCCTTCCTTGCAAGGATTATAGTGTAGGATTTCTAGAAACTGATTTAAATTTTGGTAATAATAATACAAATCCCCACCCAACGTTCAATTTATTCAAATATTAAGGATATGTTTGATTTCGTTTTTGTAAACTACTTTCTATTTAAAAAATTAAGAAAAACAAAGAAAACCTTGTTTTTTGTTTTAAAAAACATATAGAATACATAAATCATTAAATTCAAATAACAAAAATAATTAAAAAAAAAACCAAAATAGTGTTTAATCTGTTTTTAAAAACTATTCTTAAAACGTTTTTAAAAATAAAAACCAAACAACCTCTAAGTTTTCTTTTCCAACACAATTAAATTGCTTTTGAACTTTCCATGCAAGCTTACATTTACATTTGTATCCGCTTTACGTTGACTTAATTTTTTTAATATATCTAAAAACTCCTTTTTCATGTTTCTTTTCTCATCCACGCTACTACCGTTTACTTTATTTTCTTTCAATTGTTTTTCATTCTTAACACTATAACGTTAAGAGTATGTGAAAGTGGAGAGAAAACAAAATAAAGTGCAAAAGTAAAATGAAAAATAGAAGTAAAAATAACGAAGAAAATTATGAGTTGAGGAATAGTAAATAGAAAAACTCAATCGATGGATTAAATACGTGAAGCAGCCCAGTGTTCAGGCTTTTTATAAAGTATGGTTTTAAACTCTCCAATTCATATAAAAAATCATAATAATTTTTGTTTTAAGATTTTAGTACAAATTGTTGACTTTTTTAGTTGAAATAATCCCGAGGCAAAAGCATAGACGTGGTTGGGTTCGATAGGCTGGTTCCAGCTCCGAGTCGGGTGCTAAGACGGCCAGTATAATTGACTTATAACCCGCGTTGCGTTACATCTAATGCAAGGCCATGTGCAAGTCAACTATACCACGTCTTACACAAAATTTTGTTTATAAAAAAAGAAATTTGTATATAAATTGTAAAACTATAATAAAAAATATAGATTTATTTATATTCATTTTTTAAAATAAAAAATAATATTATTGATTCAAACTTATAATAGATAAATAGATCTAAGATATAAATAGATAAAAATCATATAAATGAAAAAAATATTTAGATTAATAGCATAATAAATTGGCTATCAAAGCGCACAAATTTGATAATATAGTAACTAGAATATGTGCGACTCTAGTTTTGACATATTAACAATAGCAATTTGATATCTTGGGTAATAAGATCCGATTTGTCTATTTAAATCACCCCCACATGAATCTGTTTTATATGAAAAATGAAACAATACCACGTTGTAACATCTACTTTCCTACATATGATGTAAGTTGCTTTATAATAAATCCATTGTTTTTTTTTAAATTACATATTTATACATATATTATTTAGTGAATCATTCATTTGGTCATTTGATAGGATTTTGAAGAATTTGATTATCAGAGAAACTAACAATATTGGAAAATCTCAACTTGATCTTTATTTAGAGGAGCCAAGAATTTCCTTCTCGGGAAATTTTGATGTGTTGGGTTATTGGAGAGATAGAAGTAATAAATTTGGTAATCTTGCCAAGATGGCTTATGATGTGTTAAGCATTCCAATTACTATAGCAAGCAGGAATCATTTTCCATGCGGGTGTCATTTTAGCCCAGTATAGAAGTTATATGCTTGATGAAACGGTTCAAGCTCTCATATGCACACATAATTGGTTGCTTGGTTTTGTTGGTAAGCTTAACTTTTTTTATTAAGGATTTATAATGAAACATTTCCTTTGTACAATTACCTATTAACTTATGCTAATTTTAATTAATAGATGATGTAAAACCCCAACCTTATTGAATGTTATAATGGTAGTTGTTGAACTGATTAGAGGTCCAATGATAGAAGCGAGGGTAGATTAGAATTTAGAACGCTTCGGACGTCATTTGGGCATAAAGTGAAATTTTGAAAATTTACCCGATGCATATGAATAGTAATTCTTCTTATTATATCTGGATGGAGGGTTTGCGAGGAGAATTTTTAAAGAAATTTTAGTTCCTATGACTTTGAGCCCGATATTTAGAAGAGGGTGGAGATTTAAGTGAATAGTGATTTCCGGACTGAAATTTGGAGCCCACGCTGAAATTTTTTGGAAATTGGGCCGAAAATACAAAAATGTCTGGAATTAATCATAGAGTCTACTTGGCGAAGCGGGTGAAGCGAGTCCGTTTGGATAGTTTCGAGCGTCAGAGCGTATTAGGATAATAATGCGCTATTGTCGGATTTTCGATTTTAATGATTTTAAATCCGATTTCAATTTTCGACTGGAATCCTTTGTGAGATTTAATTAGAATATTCATGGTGATTGACCATAAAACATTACAGCGTTTAATGGTATAAAAACAGTATAAGGCGAAACTGAGTAAAATCTGATATAAGTGAGATATTTTCTTGTGAGAGCCAATCAAAACCTTTCTTAATGGCTAAGTTATGATTTAAATAATGGATTAGTGGATTTGTGACTCATAAGAATGGACCAATGACAAGGTGACATGTGTAAGTCACTTCGTCAACTTGATGGGAATTTATAGGCTCAGAGTGCAATTTTGGCAAAGTGTAGGTTAAAATCTAAGTGAAGAGATTAAATTGCTCAAGAGGAGAGCTCGGCCATGAGAGAAAAGAGAAGAAAGAGAAAGAAAGGAAAGAAAGAGAAGGAAGAAGAAAAGTGTAGGTTGAGTATGAGATGTGATTTTCTCTCGTTTCAAGCTTTCAAGTGATCTCAAATGGTATCAAGGAGAGAAGCCAAAAGAAAACCAGAACAAATCAGTTTCTAATGGTGGGAAGTTGGGTTTAATGTTTTCATGCTAATACTTTGATTTTCTTATATGGATGTTGGGAATTGTGATATTTAAAGTTGAATCATGATGGTTTTGGATATAAATGGAGAAAGAAATGGATTAGGGTTGGGTTTGAAAAAATAAAGTGAGTGATAGTTAGGGTTTGATAGTGCATTTAGTATGACATGTTGAAATTGGTTAGGATTAGTGAAATTGAGGTATAAGGCATTAGATTGGAATTGATTAGAATGAAAAATGAAAAACAAAAGTGAATATGGCTTGTGCATATTTCGGCCAAAAGAAATGAAGGGTCAAAGAAATTAGTTTGGTATTTCCATGTGTTTAGGGTGAATATTAACTCTAGAAATGCATTGAAATTGGTTATGAAAATGATTTGAATTGAGGTATTAAGGTCATTTGTAAAAGTAAGGGTATTTTGGTCATTTACTTGGTTGTGTATTTTAAGTGTCGTTCAATGGGATTAAAGTGAATGTGATGTGGTTGGGTGAAAATGAATGTGTATGGTGGATTAAAATGGAAGTATGGTTAATGTTTAGTCTTGGTTTTCTTGAAAATGTGAAAGACTACTCCGACGAAACAGAATCGACTAGAAGTAAGCTTAGATCGAGCGGTGAATGCAGTAAAACTGATTTTTGAAAATTGAGTTTTAAAAGTGAAAGATTTTTTTTAATGTTAAAATGAAAAGTTGAATGTAAATGTTTATATATGTATATTAAATATGTATGCATATGTTAAGGCATTATGAAAGTAAAAAATGTGGTAAAGAATGCATATGTGAAGTTTAATGATAAAGTAAAAATTTAAATGATTTATAAATATTTTGAAGAAATGTTTTATCGATGGTTACCCTAACCCATATGATCTATGACTGATATCAAAATTAAGGTGATCTTGGCTGCAAAGGATTTAGAGGGAAAAGTTGTAGGATGCTAACAGAGGGAGGGAAATAGATTTTTAAATGTGAATATCCTTACACGTGATAAGGTGCGCGATCGAACTCCTATGATCAAACCTTATGCATGGCGGAGTTTCTCCGCAACATAGTGATTATGACCGGATTGAGACTGCCCTCACCGTCGCATTCGAACCGTCGATGTGTTTACCCCGGGTTCCATTAAAGAAAGTTTAAAGTATAAATTGGTTTTTAATCGTATAAGTATTTATTACTGATATATACTCGAAAAATGCTATCTAAATGAAATGTACACCTCACCGAGCTCCTTTAACTCACTCTTTTTCCGTATGTTTCAAAACATTTTCGTGACTCCTCGAGACAAAAAGGCCGGTAGAGCATCCCCGCACGCTGAGTCGAGCCATCGAGGAGATCGACGCCCGTGGATCGCATTGTATAAATATTTCAGATATTGATATGTTGAATATTTGTCATGTATATATGTATATGTATATACGTATATATTTTGAAAAGGAATTACGTGGGCTTTGATCCTCAAAGTGGGACGAGGTATCAGAAGGTCAAGTTAAGTCCGGCTCAAGCTCAACTTTTTATAAAACTGTATGGAATTGAAGAAGTTTGAATGTTTTGATGATTGAAGTAAATAAATGCATATGTGTATATATTTTGCTTGATCGAGTTGTGTGTGTTTAATTGGGTCAGTGGACTCAGGAGTCCTAAAATGGAAGTCGAGAATCGAAAGATTAGAAGTGTTTTTAAATAAGCCGCAGTTTTTGTAAATTTGGGAAAGTCCGACAAACAGAGGAAACTCTACACGATTTTCTGAAAAATCTAAGTGTTTGAAAAAAAAAAAAAAAAATTTACCACTTCACTTCCGCATTATTTTCTAAAGATATGTTAAGGATTGTAAAGGGGTTCGCTCCATGAATTTTAATTGATTGTTTTGAGGAAAAGTTTCTATATCCGTTAGAGTGCCGGGAGGTCCCCTCGGGTTCATGAGGTTAATCCGGGTCGGGATCCTTCAGATGATGATGATGACGACTCAACAAATATCAAGAATGAACATGTTTCTAATGTGGAGTCATATGTTATTGTTGGAGATAATGAGGATGAAGATGAAGATAGAGATTCGAGGTATATGAGATTTTATTTGATACTTTGAATTTGTTTTTTCGAAGATGTTATTAAGTTGTTACTTTATTATTTTAGTACTATTTTGTGACACCCCAAACCTGTGTGGGTCCGCTGACCACTGGCCAACTCACAAGGGAATACTATGGATGTCGGGTTACCCGACGCCTACTCAGAAATCGAGCGTAGTCTCCTTTCAGACGGAGAACTCTACCCAAATACAAGACTGTGATATACCGTCCCAAACAAAGGTAAATATATCCATCACATGATACATACACGGATAAAAATGGCCTCTTGGGCCTATAAACCGATACTCATCAATGTACCAACCATATCCAATAGTTACAAGAGTTAATATGTTTTTACTCTTATACAACACATATATTAAACTTAATGAGTTCTAATACATGTATACATCATCAAAGCCACAACCCGGCTTTCTTGTAATCCTCAGTCCCTAGATTGCCGGTCCCTCGCACGCTCCCTCGTAATTGCAAAAATACATCCTCGACTGCAGGAAGATCGCCGCATTTAATCGCCCTAAGCGGCTACTCTCCACCTAAGTGCAAGGCAATGCTCCAAAATAAACATACATTCAAGCAAAATGCACGATCCTACTTTGAACGCTCACGACCAACTCAGATCCCGAGACCACCGACTCTCACCTCGCTTTGCTTCCTCGTATGAGAATTATTTAGTTTGTTTGTTTGTGGACAACCCTCCGATGTGATATCAATCGGGCAACCCGACGATCGATATTATTCGCTGGCGGACTAACTGGCTGTATATTAATCGCCATTCCGACTCACAATTTGAATTACCCTCCACACCATTTTTAGACAACCCTCCGAACCATTTTCTGGGACTCATCTCATGCACTAACTCCTATAGCCCTAGGATGTTCTAATAAGATACACGTACGTGACGCCAATTCAATACGCCTAATCACGCAAATATGTAAACATGCACATATCCACATAACATCCAATCACATAATCATGTCATGTAATTAATCAATTCATACATCAAAATTAGCTCCTCGCCAATGATCATACACCGAAAGCACCTTACCCCTTGAACTCACTTTCACCAAATATATATTTCGCAAAATTATTTTGTGATCACTGTTTCAGGAATAGTAAAACCCTAGGTTACTGTTCCTTTCAAAGCACAAATTATCGGTTCACTTAGTGAACCCGAGTTTCACGGCTATTTCTGGCCTCAAACAAACCAATATATGATTTATAGAACACTTCATCACACATTTAACCCAAACAATCCGTAACACTGATACTGCCGGTCAGGGTCTCAAATCCAAGCATTTCGATTCCAAGGTTCGAACCGATCAAACGGGTCGCTCGGCGCCTCAACCAACCGAAACATTTACACGGTACTTAACCGAAGAATAAAACCTAAGTAGGAGAAACCCCACCTCTCGGAGCTCGAGGAAACTCCCTAAATTCGTACCACCAAGCTCCCTCCACGTGTTAGCCCTTCGTTCCAAGATCGCCGACGGCCGGATCTTCGCGATTTCTAGAGAGAAGTTGCTCCCTCTCTCTCTAAATTCTAATCAAATCGGCATCGGACCAAAATTTCCCCACGTTCTTCTTTCATTTGAGAAGACAAGTCACTATTCCTATTTTGTCTTCTAGTGACTTAAACAAATCCCAAAATGCCTTTTATGTCCCTTCATTTCCCAGTTTTGACATTCGGCTCTATCTCGGCCGTCCATTTTCATTATTTCTCTACTCGTACCACTTATGGCACATGAGTATGTGTTATATGTGATTTTCTTCGAATCGAAAATCGTTTTACGGCACCCGAACCGCGATGCCTCGAAAAACATGTCAATTACAACTGTCTCGGAATTCGACGAAATTTTATGTGCTAGCTAGATTTCGAGAGGCAATTCCAACGGTGAAATCCGTTTCATTATCCGAGATCTAGAGAATAAATTCCGGATTTTTAACCGAAATTACAATTTTTGTAACCGAAATTACGATTTTGCCATTTTTCTAGAAATTAGAATTTCTTGGGTCTTACATATTTATTTCTAAAGGTTTGATACTTGGTTATAACAATGCTCTATCATTATTAATTTATTTAAATTTGTTTACTATTATTATTATATATTTATATATTATTTATTTTTATTTGAAGAATTGTGTACTCTAGGAAATTATTTTTTTAACATTTTTTTATAAGATTCGTTTTTGGTCTGTGAACCCGCATGAGTTGGGCTGGGCTGGCTGAAAATTAAATCAATAACACACGACAAATTTAATTAGCTTTTACCGTGGTTCAATGGGCTGGCCTCAATTCGTCGGTCAATCTGCTTATCAAACAAACAAACAATGCCCAAACTAACTTGTATGTTTGACTTTTGCTTTGGATTTTTTTTTAAAAAGTCAAAGGTCTCAGTGACTACAATTTTAACTTAATTTTTTTTTCCATAGTTACTTACTACAACTTTAATAATGTGTATTTAAATATACTAGTTTGAACATTATTTTGATTTCCAAACTATTTTAGTTATTATTTTTAAAATTTGTACTAATTTGGAACAAAACTCGCATCCAACAAAAATGAAAAATAGTGTCCTCTACATTTGGTTCCATACTTTTTTTTTTTTTTGTGATGAAAGGAAACTACACAATCAGGAATCTTATAAAGACATTGATTGGATAAAGATCTACAATAATCTGCAAAGTTTCCAATATTTATAACACATCTGTGAAGCCAAATTCTTGAATCTATAATACTAATATCTTCTTGGCAACACAATCTACGCCTCTATTAGCTTTTGCTACACGGTGACAACTATAAATATTTGGGAAATCCTGATACTTCAAAAATATTCCACTTAATATCCTTATATAGAACAAGAGACACAATCCTCTTTACAAAAGCAAATATTATTATTTTTGAGTGGTGTTCAATTCAAACTTAAAAACCATTATTCCCTGCAACTAAATACCATCTCTAAGGGGGCGTTTGTTTTTTTCCCGAATGCTGAATACAACTTTTATTTAGTTGAATGTTAAATAAGACTTAATATTATTAAATATGAAGTTGTTTGTTTGTAAAATATTGTATTTCTATGAAGTATTAAGTTCTTTGTTTTTTATATGCTTAAAAATTAACATCTTTAATTATATAAAAACAACTTGTTGAACTTATTATTATGATAAAATGAAAAATATTTATATATAATATATGTATAACATCTTTAACCTATTAATAAAAATAAAATTAAAATATAAAATTATTATGATAAAAATTTATTATTAGCACTGTTAAAAAAAAAATAATTATTATATTTATCTATTTTATATAATTAAAATTAAATATATAAAATTACTAAGTAAAACTAGATTGATGAGTCATATTCTTTTTTTTTTTTTAAATATCTGATTGTTCTTAAAATATTTTGTGTGGATTTTAAAGATTTTAGAATATTTTAGAAGATTTAAAATATAGCTTTTTTTTTCCTTTTTAAAATATGACTTTTCTAAATTGGTGCGTTAAATATTTTAGCTTTTTTTATTCAAATTTTTTTTTTTTAAAAAAAATTTATAAATAAGTTGTGGTAAAATAAAACAAACAAGCAATTTAAGGTAGTATCGTGAACAATTTGGTGAGATTTTGGTTAAACTTTACGTTTCTTATTAAAATGCGGCATCAATAAAATAAAGAAGAAAATCCTAAATGCGACTCATAATAGGAAAAGCAGTTCGCTAAAACAGAAGATGTGGCTTCGAGTTAGGTTACTTATCGAGAAGGTACGCGACAAGTCGTAGCACCCCTTTGCTTCCTAAAATGCCCCTAATAACTGCCATGCCATGATAACTATCGAATCAATCCAAAGATACCGCTAAACAAGCAACAATTATAACTCTAGAGCATATTAAATGTGTAATAAATGAGTAAAAGAAAGCAAAGTCAAACAAATAAAAGTGTAAAATGTAAAAGTGTTATCAATGGAAAACAATCGTGGTGCAATAACATATATAGAAATATTCATAATTAAATTAGAAAATAGAGGTGTAAATCAAGCACCAAATTACTTATTGAAGGATACATGATGCTGGAGCCCCAATCCAAAAAGCCATTTATTTAGCACAGAGTCAACTTCACTGGTTTAAATCTTAATGGACTATGTAATCGATCACAGATATGGAGTCACTTTGGAAAAGAAGATGTTTGAAGCGCTTGGATATTTGGAAAAGAAAATCGATTTATAAAATTTAAAGAAAGCTTAATTTTCAATTTTAAAGAATTTTTTAAAACATAAAGATTTCATAAATTTTATATTTTCTAAATTAAATAAAGTGATTTTGAAAATTTGAAATTATAGAAAATGATTTTATTTTATTTTTTAGTTTAGCAATTAAGGAAAATAATTTTTTTAAAATTGAAATTAAAGAAAATGATTTTTTTATTTATTTTGATAACAAAAGTAATATGGTGAAAGTTAAAATAACAACAATAGTGTTAGTTTGAAAGTTAGTATTAAAGAAAATTAAAATTAATAAAAATTGAGGATGTTAGAAATATTATTTAAAACTCGCAAGAGTTTGAAACAAAAAGGATATAGACTAGTGGTTTAATGCGTTTACTGACAACACAAAGAATATATGTTCAATTCTTTATGTTGCATTTGAGATTTTATTTTTAAAGATGTGTCCTAAGTGGTAGACGGGTTGGGGTAACTAATGAGTCTGAACCTAAAGTAGATGAGTTGGACCTAAGGTAGATAACCGCCTAATGAGTCAATTCTGGCAGTAGTGGATTGGACTTGAACGGTTAGACCTAAGGAAAAGAGTTGAATAATCCAATGGATCTGAACCTGGGCGTGAGACTTAATCAGACCTAAGGTAATGAGTCACAGAATCACCTAGCTTGTGTAACTAATGAGTCGAATCTAAAGTAGATAAATTGGACCTAATGGGTTTGGTCAATTAAACCGGCCAATGGATCCGGTCAACTAGACTTAATGAGTTAATGGGTTAGGACTCAATTGGGTTTGGTTTGTGGGTTTCTAATGGGCTAGAGGTTCTAACGGGTTTAAGTAAATGGTCTTTGTGTAAATTGGGTTTGAACCTAGGTAATAAGTTAAATAGAAGTGGGGTGAGTTAAATAGAAATAAGGGTGAGTTAAAAATTCATAAGGGTGCACATCAAAATTGGAAATAAAGAGATAAAACAACTATACAATCTAAATAAAAATAATAATTAAATAAAAATCTTAAATATGGAAATCAAAGCAAATCACGAGATTAATCAAAGCAGATGTGTTCTAATTATAACTTAAACAAAAACCAACCAAAATGTAGAATATGAAAGTTAGTAAGTGGATAATGGATGAATTTCAGAAAATCATAAATAAATAGCGCAAATGATTAGTGGACGGATGAGTGAATGTGGGAATGTTTATATGGACGTACGTGCTCATCAACGCAACTTTCCAAGTGTCCAAATTCTGTTATTTTAAGACATCTACAATATTATTTCCATGGCAATTCAAAGACTAGAAATGAAACTTCATTCAAATACCCATAATCTCGCAGTCCAAAGAGAATCTCCATCGAAACCCAAAGACCACTCATCGCTCACTAAACAGAAAAAGAAATTCGAATCTCATCTCTACGACATTCCTCACTGCCTCTCTACGATGTCATGCACACCCATTGAAAATCTAATACGCATACCTTATAAATGAATTTCACTAATTTTTTGGATGTAAAAACATCATCTTCAGAATCAAACAACAGTCCTGAGAAAAACCAACAACAATCATCACAGACCAATCAATACGAAAGGCAAATAAAAACCATATATATGAAAAAAAAGATCTTCTCCTGTTTTTCCTTCTTCTCACCTTGCCGTCGGTCCTTTCTCGATCTCTCTTCTTGACTGCCTAACAATATATAAGACTTCCCTAGAAAACTAACCTAAAACCTCCTAAGAAAACGATAACCGACCTTCCCCAAAAAGAACAAGAATAAGATGATAAAAAAAAAAACTAATAAATTAAATCAACCAAATTTTATAAGAATTTGCTAGATTATTCCTAGATTTTGGTTTAGTATTTTGGTGTTCCAAAATTTTTCTTATATATTTTGCTTTAGTTTCTTTATCATTAATTTGACCTATCATTTCTATGAATAATTCTTGATCGCTTGTTAAGATATTTATTTGACATAAACAATTTTCTATTTTCTATTTGCTTTTCTCTCGATATGGTGTTTTTAGTTTGAGATTTATCAGCTTCAGAGGATGAAGTATTATATTCAGAATAATATTCTTCTTCTGTGTCTGATAAAACATTTAATTTTTGTTTTCTACAGTTTGGGGCTATATGGTCCTTTTGACCACACTTAAAACATCTAACTTCTCTTTTATGTTTTTTATGAGGTTTTTGTTTTTGATCAGTTGGTTTTTTATGACTCTTAAATTTTTTGTATTTTTTATAAGGCTTTTCTTTAAAATGTTTTTGTTGTTTATGTCTTTGTGAAGGTGGAATAGGCATTTCAATACCATATTGAGCACAAAAAGATCCTAAATCTTTATTTGACGCTTTTAGATCTCTTTTAACTTGATATTGGAGCTTAAGGAGAACACAACTCAGAATTCTTTTCACTTCCCCTATGAGATCTCCATAAGTGAGATCTTCATAAGGAATTGTTCCATTATGTTTTTCCCTAAGAGTTTCTTGAACTTTTTCAGTAAGAGCTCTTGGGAGTCCATAAAGGAATTTTTCTTTCCAAAAAGAAGCTCTTGCATCTTCTCTAGTCATTACCTTTGCTAAGAACACATCATGATACCATTTAAAATCACTAAGTGTTCTACATCTTATATGTTGAAGGATTTCAGAATTTTTCTCTTCAAAAACTCTAGGATCACCTATGAAATGTTTGGTTATAGCATACATGAGTCTTAAGACTGCATCTTGCTCTCCTTCTTCATTTAAACTTTTTTGAACATAAAATCTTTCTTTATCATCGAGAAAGTTTTCCCACCAAGATTTTAATGTTCCAGAAAATCCTGCCAAAATTAATTGGACAGCATTATGATCATCTCCATCCGTTAAATAGGCAGTTGATGCCATTTGCATTTGACGAAGAATAACAAAGATTTCATGTTCAAAGAGTCCATCTATATTCCAATCATAGATGAAATCATTGCTATACATGCTTCTTTGAGGTTGTTTTTCTTCAAATTGTAAATATGGAGGATTGGTCTTTGATAAAAGTTTTTTGACCTTTGATGCCATGTTTTTATCTTGTTTATTTGTTCATTTTCTTCTTGTTCTGAATTTTTTGAATTATTTGTTAATGATTCTGATATAGAAGAACCTGCTTTTGAACCACTTAAATAATTTATTTGATCCTTGGAAGTTGAAGGGTCTTTTATGTTCATAAGGTCTAATTTTTTGATTAGAATTTTAACTAAGTCATCATTATTTTTATTTCCTCCTAATCTTAGAGATTTTTTGCAATTTGATGGTTTAAACAATGGTTTTTCTTTTTCAATTTCTTTTGTTTTAGGAGTATTTTTCTCAATCCTATCTAATTGAGAAGAAATTGTTCCAAACATTTGATTGGTAAAATTATTTTGTTGTTGGATTCCCTTAATATCCTTTAGTCTTATGGTTCTTATCTCGTCTTCCTTTGTATTTATTGTTTCTCAAGGGTGAAGCTATGATTTCTACCTGTACATTATTCTTATTTCTACCCGAGTATTATTTGAGATCATTACTTTGAAACCACTATTTATTTCATGAGAGGGATGAAATCATTGATTATTTATGGCATAATCCTCGAAATGTATATTATTGGATATCATTCATTATTATCTATTCATTTAGAATTACCATTGCCATTCCTCATTTCCTGCACATTATTGTGGCTATTTAGAAAACGTTTGCTTTTCTGGCTCATTTTATGTCTAGATTTTACCTGACACGGTTCTTCATGTTTCCAGAAACATTCTATCTTTTTGTGTCAGCTCAGCTGCGAGATTTGGGGGACTTAATGTTTGGTGACATCATTTGAGTCATCAAACAGGCCCTCATATCTTGGAGGATTTTATTATCATTTTGTTATGATTACAGATTTAAATCTAGGTGTGATTGGATAATCTGCTGTTTTGATTGGTTTGATTAAACATGTTGATCCTTACGGAAGGAGTTCAGTTCAAAGGTGAGGCATGGAGATGTGCTGAGTCTGCGGGATGTTGCTTTACCCAGGTTCAAGGGTTCAGTTTGCATTTCGCCCATTCCACTTGGGTTACTTTGGACATGATTGCAGTTATCATTAGTTTGGGATGAGGTTGTTGAAATTCCATTCTTGATTGTAACTAACGCATTCCGGAACCAGTTTTGATCATTAATATTATAAGAGTTTTTCATTTGTTTCAGGTCAAGTGTTTGATCTTTGAAAATAAAGGCAATGATTTGGGTTGACGACTAGGTCTGGCCTTCCTAATGCAGCGTACTGCCAGGTGTCTGACTTTGAGTCGGATCACATATATTGGTTTTAGATCATGACGGGTCAAGAGCACACGATGGCGTTCCATTCGCCAGATCACTCCAGGCGACTAACCGGCTCAAAAATGCACAGTTCGAGAGGAGTGTATTTGCTTTTGGCTCAACCCCAAAGGGTCTTGAGAAATTAGTTCTTCTTAAAAACCGAGACATATACAGGCTAGGTTCCTTCCAGCCTGGTAGTTAAGGGTTTTAACACCCCCTGGATTAAACTCCTCTGAAGAATTTTGATTTTTCTTTTGCATTTGTTCACCAAATTCTCTTGGATCTGGGTTCATGGGTTTAATATATCTGTTTCAGGATGAGTATTCTGAAGATTTGGTTCTATGGTCTCTTTTACCCAAAACCCAAGGCTTTACTTTATACGGTTCTTTGAGTGTTTTTCCCAGTTTTTGATCTTTATTTCGATCTTTACATGAAGAAGCAGATGAGTTTGTTCAATCTTTTTATTAATATTTTCTCAGTTTGTCTGGGTGACTGTCAATCTCAGATCAGACGCTAAGTGCCGGTTCTGTTCTCCAGGTTTTGATAAAGATTGCCATTTCTACGCCCTGGTAATTAGGTTCACCATATGGATCTAACGGGTTTCTAGCCATAACAGTTCATAGCATTCAAACAGATACCAGATGACCAGCCTCTTTGTGAGATCGTTCAATATCAGTTTCTGTATATATAAAATTGAAAGAGCATGATAATACCAAACTGGATCTTAAAATGATTCCAAGTTTTTAATGATGGCTGGTGTGTTTGTTTACTTTTGATTTGTCCTTGTTTAGCTCATGTTGTGTGTTCGGGGGTGCGGTTTCGGCCTAATATACTTCTTGAAGATTTTAAAAGTTTTGAACATGAAGATTGAATAGTAAAAACAGATAAACAGTAAACAGAGATATGAATCAAAAGAAACCTTTATTTTGAAATTCAAACTTACAATGTTTGAAGATTGTACAGGAAAGTTTGCACAGTACTTGAGCAGGTTACAAGTTGATAGCTCTCAAGTAAATCCTCTCTGATTTTCTCTCACTCAAACTTAGCCTGCCTTCTAAGGAGACATCCCCTCCTTATATAGGATTTTTGACGGAATTCAAAACATTTGAAATCCGTGGATTTGAAAATGAAAATTTGACATCCACACAGTAAGTTCCATGTGAACTTTGAAAAGAAAGCCAAAGATTCTCTTTTAGTCTTCAATCTTATCTTGCTTTTTGAAAAGAAGCCACATTTTGAGTCAGCCTTTGTCTTCTTTTGATGATGAAGCATCTACTTTTTGAAAAGCAGGTTACTTTTTGTCAACACAACTTTTCTTCTTTTGTTTGCTTTTGGTAGTGGGAGACAAGGCATTACATCAACTTGGAAAGCCATGCGATCCTATCAGTTTGGAGTCGTCTATCAATTTGGAATACTGTTTAATCACCATAACTGCGGCATTAATGAATCTATCACGGTAATTTGAAGAGGTTGAAATTCAGATTTTGAGCCTTTAAGTTCTCTAAAATAAAGGCTTTTGACTAAGGAATTTGATGTCCCATTACTCAAGGGGAGTGTATGGAAGTCCATAACACATGTCTTCATTTTGTTGGAATGCAGAACTAGAGGCAGTGTCTTCTTCCTCATCATCACGGTACAGAGTTGGGACATGGTTTTACGGAATTTGCTCTTGGGCCCTTTTGAGATAGGCCTTGTAATCAGAGTTTGAAGGAAAAGACTTTTGGACGGAGTTTGGGACGAGGATTAGGCGGCAAAGGATGGGACCAAAGCGGGTACCTTTTGACTTTAATGGGCTTTTGGACTTAGGCTTTTGGGAATCAAGCCAATCCTTAATGGACTCAAAAGATTGAGATGGAGAGATTTTGAAGGCTGCCCACCATTTGATTTTGAATTCCCTACCCAAATCTGGGGAAAAGGTGCAGGCAGAAAATTATGGGAGGTAAATTCCCAACAAATAATCGAGGATTACGAATTGAAACAAGGCAGTGAATAACTATTTCCCAAAGGGAAAAAGCTTTCACAATTTGCTTTGAAATAGTCAAAAGATTTTCTAATTTTAGGATAGAAAATATTTTGAATAGCTCCTAAAAAGAGCCACCATTCCTGAAACCAGTTTGGGAAAATCGTTTGGATTTTTTCTCTCCAATTGAAAGACCATGAATGGGAAGAAGGTCTAACATAGAAAGTGTTAAACCATCGTCTTTGTAGTCTATGTAATCAAGGTTTGAGGAACAAAATTTTAGAAAAAACGTTTGTGATAAAGGACTCTATTCCTAATCCTTCTCTGAAAATAATTTTTAAAATTTTGCGTGTGGAGTATGCTATGTCAGTACCCTCAGGGTTCTTAACATGCAATACTTGAATTGATTCCGTGTCTACAAGTATAAACTCGTAGAACTACAGGTTTTAGAAATGTCATTTGAGATAAAATATTTTTCTTTTTGGAAAATTTTTTGAAGCTCAAAAGAGCCTGAAGTAGATTTATGATCACACTTTACAACTGAATCAACAATTTTGTTCTTTTAGGATGTAAATCGTATTTTTGGGAAGTTGGCACTTTGGGTTTTGGAACACCACAAATACTTCAGCGATTTGAAGTTTAGCCTTTGGACATTGCATATGACTCTTTGGTTGTCAGTTTGATAGGATCTTGTTTGCTCATTTTCCCTGTAAAAATTCCGTAAAAGGAAATCAGGTAAAACATTTGAAGATCCTTTGATAAATTCAATTTCAAAAGATAAAAATAGGCGTGCTTGCCAATCTGGCAAAATCTGTTTGAAACTTAAATTTGAACGTCTTTTTGCAATATTTCTTTGCACTTTTGCAATCAACTCTTAAAAGGAATTTTTGTTAAACATCACTTTGAAACTTTTTTGAATGACAAACAATGGCTAAAATTTCTTTTTTAACCATTGTGTAATTTATTTGAGGACCACTCCAAACACTAGAGTGAAATCTGACAATTGAAATTTTGTTTTCAAAATCTTGTTTTAATATTCCACCATATCCTATATTTGAAGCATCTGTCTCTATTATAGGAAAGGCTTCTGGGTGAAGGATTCCTACAGAAGTTCCTTTTAATTAACTTGGACTAACTGTTTGACAACTTGGGTATGCTCATTGACTGAAGGAGTAGGATTTTTCTTAACCTTGAACAAGTGGTTTAATCAAATCCTAAGATTTGATAAAAATCGCCTACATAATTTAAACTTCCTAAAAATCTTTGCAAACAGTTTTGTCTTTATTTCATCAGGAATTTGTTAGCAAATCTAATTCCTATGTATAGGTTTTATCTGACTCTTGATAAATATCAAACTTAAAACCTAATATTTGTTTGAAATAGCTTTGATTTTTGTTGCGTAGATAACTAATCCATTTTCTACAATTTTTTGAAATTTTTTAATGTTTGAATGTTTCTTCTATGGAATTTGAAAATATGAGAACATCATCAATGTATACTATAGAAAACTTAGTATATTAATTGAAAATATCATTCATCATATTTTGAAATTCAGACGGAGCATTTTTTAGGCCAAAAGGTATTACATTCCATTCGTAGTGGCCAAATGGAATCAGAAATGCCGTTTTTGTACTCTATCTTTCTGTTTAATTCGAATTTGTCAAAATCCAGATTTCATATTAAATTTTGAAAAAATTGTACCATTATAAATCCTTTGAATGAAGTGTTTTTTGTTAGGTATTGGGTACCTGATCCATTGTAAGACTTTATTCAATGGTTTATAATTGATAACTAATCTTGGAGTTCCTCTTTCTATTTCTGAAGCTTTTTGAACATAAAAAGCTTCACAACTCCAAGGGGAATGACTTGGTCTTATTAATTTTTTGCTTAAAAGATCATTGATTTCTTTTTTGCAATATTCTAAAAGTTCTGGACTCATTTGAACTGGTCTTGCCTTTGTAGGAATTTGTTTTTCATTAAAAAAAATTTCATATGGTAATGAGACCATATGTTGTTTTTTATTCCAAAAAGCATTTGGTATAGAAGAACAAAGATTATTTTTTATTTGTTGTTGAATTTGTTTAATTCTTTCTTTTTGACTGTTTGATTTTTTAAATTTTCTTTAGTCTTTTTATATTGAATTTCTTTTTTAAGAAATCTTACATGTTGTTGTTTTTGCTGAAGTAAATTTATAAAATCTTGAACTTGATTAATTTCTTTTACTTCTATTCCCTTTATGAATTCAAATAAAATTTCTTGGTTGTTGTATTTTGTTTTTAAACCTTGACTATCTATGCTAAAGGGATATAGTTGTGTTAGGAAAGGAGTTCCTAATACAATTTGATGACTTATATTTTTTACTAGTAAAAATGAAGTTTTAATACAAATACCATTTTTGCAAATATGCCCTTGTGGTATCTTGTATTGAACCTTTAATGGATCATTACTAGCTGTTGAAAGTCTTTGAGAGGTTTTTACAAAATATATTGTAGGAATTAACCCTTCATGTATACAATTTAAATCAGCTTCTGAGTCAATAAAAGCTAGGGTTGATTTTTAATGTTATTTTCGTATACCATCTTTGTTTTTGTACAATTGTCATACTATGAACAAAAGTTTCTAACTCTTCAGATGTTTGATTTGTTAAAGTGTCTTTTTGATTTTCTAAATTTGTTATTCCGTATCTATGTTGGTGTATAAATTTTTAATTCATCAATTTGGGTTTTTATTTGTTTTATTTCTATTTGCAGATCTTGAATTGTTGTTTGTTCTTGGTAAGAATAAGATGATAAAAAAAAAAACTAATAAATTAAATCAACCAAATTTGAGGTCTACAAGTATATTATGCGATAATTATTGAGGTAAAGCACATTTACTCTCTCTACCTTATAACCATTTAAATCAAATAACCTACCAGTGAATATAAAGAATCCATTTTTCAACCACTCTTTTTTACCCAAAGAAGGCTAGTTGCAAAGCCAAATATACTAGTAAATAAAAATAAATAAAACCCGCTTTTGGTTCTTGAAAGGAAAATTGATAGCATGATATAAGATTTTATATTTTTTCATATAAAGATTTTATATGAATGATATGAATAGATAATAGTGTAGATATTTTTCTTAAGATGCCTTATAAAATGGCAAATTATACCGGCTTGTGTCCGCTGGTTATGGAGATCATAAATCTTAGGATTTTTTTCTATTTTTATAACTGGTCGAATCGATCGAATCTAAAAGGTCATTAATGGATGGTCGAATTGGCTTATTTTTAAAACATTATAACATGTTTAAATTAACAAAATATGTCAATTGGAATTTAAACATTTTCCAGAGTTTTGTACGGAAATACAACAAATTTAAAAAAATAAAATAAAATTAATATTGGTTCCAAAATAATTCCAGAAATAGACCTCATTGTCGGCAATACGAACGCCGGCTTTTAAATCACGCTGCCGCAACGCCAACGGCGGCTTTGAATGGAGCACTGTCAGCCGCCTGAACGGCGCATTTGGACAATCCAATTGCCGGCGTCCACAACGCCAACTTTTGAATTAGTTCAAATGCCGTTGTTCACAACGCCGGCAATTGAACTATTCAAAGCCTAAGATTCCCAATCGCCATTTGTCTAGCTTTTATCTAGTATTTTTTTTCCCTTTTTCCTATGCCGATTGCCCTCTCCTTCACACAAGGATCGCGATCCCCTTCTCCCCTCACGCTTCTTCTCTTCTTCTCGTTTCTTCTTCCAACATTCCTTCTCCATTTTACTTCTGCCTCATCTTCCTTGTTCTCCCTCCGCCGCCGCCTCGCCCGATTCCGTCAGATTCTTCCATCCGCTTCACCGTTTTTTCGCTATTCCAGGTAACACCCCTTTTTGCCAATGCTCGCTTAGTTGTTTTAACATATCTCCTCGAATATTGATATGTTTGGGCCAAGTTGATTTGGTATATTTTTTGTTATCACTACCGGGCGCTTTATATTTCGTTGCAATTCAAAGATTGAGGATCTAGAAGGAAATTCATCTTGTGCCAAAACGAAGCTCACCTTAATTTATCAAAGACTGAGCGATGCAATGGAATTGATCTTTTGTTTTTCCGATTTGTTAGCTAGTTTTACTTCATAATTTCCCTGTTTCCAGAGAGCAATATGAGTTAAGTGGGGCTCGAAAACTGATTCAATTCAATTGTCTATTTGGTTGAATGGTGGATGGCAATCGCATTTTTTTTTATTTGTTGTTGGTGAAAATATCTGCTTTGTTCAAATTTTACTAGAACTCTTGTCAAGCATTCTATGCAATCATCTACTACCTCGTATCGTGGAAAATTGTGCCATAAATTAATATGTTGTTCCAAAAATATTATGGGAAGTTATGGTGAAAGCTGAAAATCAATTACAAGAGATCGTTTTATATTTTTCTTTCTCGCTTCAATGATATTGCTAAATCTTTCTCGAGAATCCTTAGAATAGAGTTTATCTTTCAAAGAAAGACTTTCTTATACTTGTCGGCCTATCGACAAAGGAGGAAGTAGGAGCATTATTTTCTATAATTATCATCCTCCTCCCATTTCTTAGGCATTTAAAAGCATAATGATCACTAGATGATGAATACATACAGTTGATGGTTTCTGCAACTTGCCATGATAAGTGACAATTAACTGCCTCTTGGGTGCATCTCAAGGACTCCCATTGTCGGGCCTACACCCCATCCCCATTTCTTGAAAAGTCCAAAGAAGAGTTAAAATCGCATAAGGTAGAAGAACAAGAGATGATAGAGATAGGATAAAATGGGGCTGCCATTACTAAGTAGGGATTATTAAAATATATCACACTCGTAGTAAGCATATTCACTTGTTATAAATAAGAAAAGGCATAAGGCCAGAGGGAATTCTTTTTTATGCTTTTCAATGATTGGTAGCTGTTGCACTCGTGGATGGCGGAATGAAGCAGTTGGGTGCTTTTTTTGCTTTTACTTTTCATAAGCGGTCATCATCTAATGTCTATTTGGTTACCGCTTTGTGAAAACTGCTTTTTTTTTTCCTAAAATAAAAAGAATAAAATAAAACATGTTATAATCCATCTCTTTATGTTTTGAAACACAAAAAATACTAAATTCAATAACAAAACAATTTCCAAATAACACCAAGCATGTTCGTTCCTATTTTTAAAATTATTCTAGAGAACGAATTTTAGAAAACACGTAAAATACTATTTTGGTGTTATTTAAAACTCTATTCTTGACTTTAAATTAGTGTTTCGTATTTATAGTGTTTTAAATTTTTATAAGCGGTGTTTTTTATGCTTTCTCGTCTACTTTAACTTCCAACCAACTCCTCATCCTCAATGCATTGGAAAATCGTGCTGGTATGCATAAGCCAAGTAGGCGATATCTAGCTCGTGGTCTCCCGTAGTCCTTGCCATTAAGGTCCCTTTCCACCGCTTCCCGAAAAAAATACAAAAATGAAAAAGAAACCTAAGAATGTGAAAACAATAACTTTCTAATGCCGACTTACTTAGAAGAATATATATAGAGCGTTGAAATTTATTTAATAAAATGGATTAACTGACAGTGCAGACGTATCGTATTCTATCATTGACATGATCCAGACAAAGCACTTTTGATACATAGGAAAGGGGATGTTTTATGGGAATTGAAAATTCAAGATGTTCTAATCTTAATCATCACTCCATGCGTAAGGACACCTTCGGGCCACTAAAAAACCCATGATAGTATGAATAGTTAGGATGGACATCCAAATACCTAATGACTGAGTTAGAATGCATTTGACCCAACAATGATCTCGTAGTGGCTCACCAACCCGCCACTCCACCACCTTCCGAGAGCACGCTTGGAAACTCGTCAAACACTAGATACACGAAAATACGAATAGAGATTTTGAACCAAACGTGTTTTATGTTTTCCTTGTTTTTTTTTTTAGAAAATATAGTTTTAAAACCGCAAACATATAGGCCCCAAAATATTGTTTTCAAAACTATCACAATATCAATTTTAAAAACATGAACCAAACATGCTCAAGTCTCCATCTACCTCTACCTCACTAATGTTGCCATGGTATATAAAAGTTATATACATTACCCGCTATATAAGCACAACTGCCAAGATTACTACGCTTACAAAATTTTCCCCAATTCTCCAATCTCTTTTATTGCATGTTTGTTTATATATTTTATTTCATTCATCCGACCCGGTTGTTACTACACTTCATACATTACACATTGTGATTGTGACAACCTTTATTTAATTTTATTTTTCTACCAATTTGATGAAGTTTCATAGTTCTAACAGTTATTCTAAGGCCTCTCTGGGCATCCTAAGGTTGTTGGTTCAATTATTAGAGCCTAAGCGGAGTTTTATCTATATTACAGCACTCACGTCGCCTGAGACATCCCTGCGGGAGCGTGACTAAGCGCCTATGAACTGTGAGTGGTTTATATGCTTTTAAATGATTTGGGATATTATGTCGATATATCTATTATGATTTAATACTTTACATATATATTGTTTTGATCAGATGGTTGGTTGCATTCAAACATGATTTTCGGTTTCATATAAAACATGTTATCATTTCATGTGAATTTTGTCAACATTTTAACTATTTGATTTTACTCGTGTTCGCGACGAAGCCGGCGGTGTTGGATATTTTCGTGGTACATGGATTGAGGTTGTAAACTATCTTGAAAAACTATTGTAAAAGAAAAAGGGATGGATCTTGAGATTTTGTAGACTGACTCTGATACGGTATTGTTGGAAAGGTACATGTGAGAATGGGAACGGTTTATTAGTTGCCACGTTGCCGTGAGGTCGGTTTGACCCCGACGGTTTATTAGTTGCCACATTGCCGTGAGGTCGGTTTGATTCCGACGGTTTGGTATTTCGGCTCCGCTATGGTGACGCGGAGGCCCGGCTCTGACCCCACGGTTTGGTATTCCGGGCCTGCCACCGGGTGACGTGAGCTCCGCTTACCCGACGTTTAGGATGAGTACATGGTACCCGCACAACGTCGGGTTTATGTGGTACGGACGTTGTTGATTTTCTAAATGTGGTATAAACTATTTTAATACTCATGGTTTTGGTGCATTTCATGGTTATTATTTTATCACTTGATGACTATACATGTTTTGTGCTTGGCTTTATGTTGTGTACAATTCGTATTATGTTTTCTTTAACATTGAGATTCCGCTAATTTGTTGAGCATGATCTCGCATATGTCGGACTTGGGGTAAAAGTCGGGGTTTTGTGAAATGTTTCTAAACAAAGGAACTTCCTTACAAAGAGTGAACTAAGGTTTTGAGAGGAGAACCATTTCTGGAAATATAAAAAAGGTTATTTTTCCTTATAAACTATGCCACTCACCGAGATTTATTATCTCACATTATTTGCTTTAAACTGCTCCCTGCGCCCCCGTACAATCTTGTGGTATTTTCTCCTATTCTCACATTGACAATGTTTCCTCCGCTCACAGCCTGTCGTAGACTTCTATCGCATTTATCTATTCCCGAGTTTGTTGTATTGACTTATTCATTTCATCACTGCACTCTAAATCCACAATACTCTTAGAACGCTCCGATATTCGGTGTGTATGGAACTTTTACGAGACCCCCGTCTATAATTGTTGGGTGGTTTATATATATTTATGTATAATCGGGTATTAAATTAATACATGGTAAGGCCCTTCCTTATATGGGTTCCACCGTGATCTTCCCTAGGATTATACAGCGACTCCCACTAGGGCTGACCACCCGCAAAACTGGAGGGTATCCTGCTCGGGTCCCGTCGCCTTGGTATCGAGCTCCAGTTTCTAAATTCCTTGGGGTCAGATATTGTCGTGCAACTCATCCAGCGTTTTCAGATACCTTCCTAACCTTATCCTGAAATTGATTAGTTCTTCTTCCCGATGGCACTTAGAGGTTGTGTGTATAAATCCATGCATGTTGAATAAGGTAACCATTCGTAACTAATATCCTTTGCCTCTAGGGATTGATGACCTATTTTTGATTAGCCATTCCCTGTGGTGCAAGAGTGTTCTTCAAGAGCACTTGAGGTCGTGGTTCCATTAGTTAGATCAGTGGAATCGAACATTCCCAAAGACGTATCTCGCTACCTAAGATATGGGGCGTTATGAGTTTCTAGTGATGTCTTTCGGACTCACCAATGCCCAGCAGCTTTCATGGATTTAATGAACCGGGTCTTCCGTCCATACTTAGATTAGATTGTCATTGTTCTCAATTTACGATATTCGTGAACTCGGAAGCGAAGTTGAACACGAGAGACATTTGGGTTTGGTGTTGCAGACTTTAAGGCAATACCAGTTGTATGCCAAGTTCATCATATGAGAATTTTGGTTGGGCCGAGTGGGGTTTCTTGGACATGTAGTTTCTACTGATGGCATTTAGGTGGATCCTCAGAAAGTAGAAGCAGTGGCAAATTGGGAGCAACCAACTACGGTGACAGAGGTGCGGAGTTCCTGATTACTGGGTATTACCGCAGGTTCATAGAAGGGTTCTCAAAAAATAACAGGACCACTTCATTGTTCGACTCAGAGCGAGATCGTTTCTCAAAAAAGGTAAAGGTTGGGTTGCTCGATTCTTGTAAAATGGTTCTTTTTCTAGGGTTTGGTTGTGGGAAATTTCTCCTAACCCTATATTTGAAGGATATGGGGAGGTAAAACCCTAATCCTTGGTTATTTGTGTAAGGATTTGAGGGGATTTTGTATAGAGGGATATGATTCATGGATTACCTTTGAAGTTAGATTTCATCCTAACCTTAGATTGGTTGAGTGATGAGCTGGCGTAACCCTAGATTTTGCTTAAGATGTGTTTTTGAAGATGCTTCGAGTCAATGTAGCAGCTTTGATGCAAGGTTTGGAGTATTGGGATTGATTTGGTTGGAAACTTATGGAAAGTGGGAGTATAAATTCGCATTTTTGTGGGTCGATTTTTCCCTCGTATGCCGTGTTAGTATTTTGGCCATAACTTGATCATTTATGCTCAGAATTGAGTGATTCCACTTGGAAAGGAACTCTTAGCACTTTATCTTTCAAAATGAGTAATATGGAGATGGTGAATGCAAGAGGTGTTTCGCGCTGTGCGCTAAGGCTTGTAACCCTAATAATGAGTGTTAAATGTCGATCCTAGTAAGTGTAAGAGAGAGTGCACTTAGGGGATCAAGGTTTATGTCGAAGGTATAAGAATATACGTGAGTCGAGCGGTGATAAGTAATAGACCACTTGAGTAATTTTTACATGACACGGATTGCAGGCTAAGGAATCTTATGACTTGTTATTCGCAGATCCTCGAGTAGTCTCGTTTTGACTTCCTTGGAGACTTGCGGATTTTGAATCCGCTGAAGGTAAGGATCTATAACCTTCTCCCCGCGTACTGCGGTTTGATGTGTCAGGGGAATTTTGTACCATTCCGTGCTTTGACTATGTGATTTTCTAGTGATATATAATGCATATTTTTATATATATGGAAATCTTTGAATTAATTGGTACATGATGTTTTTAAATATCCATGTGGTTGAATGCTTGGTGAAATTGTTTTAAAGCATGACATGGGTATGAGAATGTGTGAGAGTCCGGATTGATGTAATGGACACGAGACGATGACTAGTCCTTGGGCTATAATCCCAGAAAGGTCATAGATATATGGGATGTGGGCATATCCTCATGTGTAAGTCCCAACAATTTGTCATTGTTCGGGATGATCGCCAGTCCCCGGTTGAAAGCCCGGAAAAGAATCACCGATGAGGGGGTTGAGATGGTGGTAGTATTGCATTTATGTGTTTCCATCATCAACCTAATATATGTGAAATGCTCATGTTTTCGAGATATCTTGAATTACATAATTGAAATGTTTATGAGCATATTCTTGTTATGGATTCACTAATGAAGTTGAAATGAGTCTCATCTCTCTCTCTCTCCCATTATTTCTCCACCTTAGATTTAGTACGAGACCAATCAGGACATGAAAGTCGGGACTGTAGGGTTTTTGAGGATGGAAAGATTGTATGCCACCTTAGCTTGTTGTGGTTGAGCATAATGCTTTAATGAATATTTAAGTGTTATGTGGGATATTCTAAAGGATCTGAGCTTGAGGTCGAGGATCGAGTATTCTTAAACTCTCTCCTTGAAGGGGGCTTTACGCTAGTAGTTTGAGGAAAGCAATCCTCGCTACATCGGACCTTTGAGATTGTTGAGAGGATAGGTCCGGGTTTATAGGATTTGACTCTCTTCCTGAGGAGTTTTGAGTCCATAATGTGTTCCATTATCTCCATGCTACGCAAGTATATCCTGCATTCCTCACATGTGTTGGAGACACCCGTAGATTGAGCTCGAGGGATGACTTATCCATGAGGAGAGCAAATGCATTTAGTGCGCATTCTCGGGCTTAAAAGAGAAGGAGCTGCAACAAGACAATATCCTTACTGAAGGTCCTTTGAGGAACCACCTAGTCGAGGAAGCGACTTAGGAGCGGGAAGACCAAATGGAACCGCATCTCACCCTTCCATGACATACAGTACCACCCTCGCGGGACTAAATTTTCTTTTAAGGGTCAGAACGCACTGCCATTCAAATAATACGAGTTTGACCAAGTTTGACTCTCGTTTGACTCAAGTTGACCAAGTTTGAATTTTTCTATGAGGAATAGTTTTTAGGTTAACTAAGACACCATTTTCAGGGCCTCGTCGACAGTGTTTGCTCCATAGACGCTAACGCTGCCAACCCCACTCTCATTTTCATGCTGCGCCATTAGAAGCTCAATAGTAGCACTTTATCATCGTCCAAGTTCTGTCTGGGATTTTTACCCGAAAGCCACCCTAGACTCTATATAAACATAGCTTCTCAGATACCAAAATGAAAACCCCAGCCCAAAAACAACACCCTGAGCTCCCAAAACCCCAAGAGAAAACTCTCCAAACCCGGGAACACCGGGCGTAGTAGCCATCATACGCGCTGCCGTGGAGAAATCGGACTGTACGCAGGCACAACCGCTGAGTTACCGTGACACGCGCCGACCACCAGAAGGCGCCACCGCCGGACGATGCCGGCCAGAAAATTTACGCTAACCACCACCGGACGCTGCCGATTTGGCCGGCCGGGATCCGGCATGGGCCAGACCGATTTTCACCGGGAGTTCAGGATTTCCTGGCCATTTTTCCGGCCTTCACCTCAGGCCACCCCATTGCTCCTTTCCACCATTTTTGGACCTTAACCTTCATCTATGGTCCTTTTTGCGTATTTCAGACCGTTTGGAAGTTACATTGAAGTCTAAATCGCCAAAGTTATCGTTTTTCTCGCCACCACAAATCGATCGTTGATCAAAGTGTAATGATACCACCGAGTTCCTGGTCTCGGGCTTTCCATTGATATGTGGTTTAAATTTTGGACATCGCTTTGGTCGGGTTTCCTTTTTTTAGGTTGTTTCGTACTACCGGTAAGAAGTCGGACCTAAATAGAGTACCGATTGGTTAATTTTAAAAATCAAGTCAGATAGTGAAATCGGATGTTTTTTAGAATTACTGATCGCGTTCAATTTCGAAATTAGCTCCCGGTGAAAAACCCCAATTTTAGGTATCAGCCTATAGGGTGACACTCGTAATCGACCTCAGTTTCTGAGTCCAATTTTGATGGTTTCATAGTTCTACCAGCTATTCTAAGGCCTTCGGGCATCTAAGGTTGCTGGTCTCGCTTATTGCAGCCTAAGCCGGAGTTTTATCTATACATGTGCACTCACGCCTGCCAAACGATCCCCATAGGGGAGCAGATCAAGCGTCTATAGTCTGTGAGTGGTTTATATGCTTTTAAATGATTTGGGATATTATGTCGATATATCTATTATGATTTAATACTTTACATAAATAATGCTTGATCATGGTTGGTTGCATTCAAACATGATTTGTTTCATATAAAACAAGTTATCATTTCATGTGAATTGTGTCAACATTTTAATCTATTTGAAAGTTTTACTCGTGTTCGTGGATGAGCTCTGGTGTTCGATATTTCTGGGGTACATGGATTGAGAGGTTGTAAACTATCTTGAAAAACTATTGTAAAAGAAAAAGGGGTGGATCTTGAGATTTTGTGGACTGACTCTGATACGATATTGTTGGAAAGGTACATGTGAGAATGGGACCAGTTTATTAGTTGCCACTGCCGCCGCGAGGCCTGGCCAATTCTCACCGCTTATTAGTTGTCGCTAATGCTATCGCAGGTCGGCTCAATTCTCGACGGTTTATTAGTTGCCACATTGCCGCGGAGGTCGCGGTTTGATTCCGATCACGGGGTTTGGTATTTTGGCTTGCCACGGTGACGTGAGGTCGGTTCGACCCGACTCCGCTTGGCAGACATTTTTGGCTCGCCACGGTGACGTGAGGCCTGGCCAATTCCGAATCGCTTGGCATTTCGGGTCGCACTCCTGACGTGAGGTCGGTTTGACCCCGACGGTTTGGTATTCTGGGTTTGCCATGGTGACGTGAGGTCGGTTTGACCCGACGGTTTGGTATTCTAGGTTTGCCACAGTGACGTGGAGGCCCGCTTAATCTCGACGGCTTCAGATTTAGTACATGGTACCTAGCACAACGTTGGTTTATGTGGTAATGGATTTGTTGATTTTCTAAATGTGGTATAACTATTTTAATACTCATGGTTTCAGTGCATTTCATGTTATTTTTTATCACCCGATGACTTATACATGTTTTGTGCTTGGCTTTATGTCAGGTGCCAATTCTAGATTGATTATGCTTTCTAACATTCGGACGGCTAATTTGTCGAGCATGACTGCATACATGTTTGGACTCGGGGTAAAGTCAGGGTTTTGTGAAATGTTTCTAAACAGGAACTTTACAAAGAGTGAATCTTGTGCCGTTATGAGGAGAACCATTGAAATATAAAAAGGTTATTTTTCCTTATAAACTATGCCACTCATCGAGATTTATTATCTCCCTCACATTATTGCTTTAAATCACTCCCTAGGTCCGTATACCGTAGGGCCTATTCGCGGGCCGATTTTTTGACGCGTCGCTTCCTCTCCGCCTACGCCTGTCATACTCTATCGCATTTATCTATTATGAGTTTGCTTGTATTTTGGACTTATTCATTTCTACTTGTACCCCTAAATCCACACATTTTAGAACGCCTCGAGTTATTCGTATGGAACTTTTACGAGACCTCATTTATAATTGTCATGGTTTTTATATATATTTATGTGTTAATTGGGTATTAAATTAATACATGGTGTTACTCCCTTCCTTAAGGTGGGGTTCCCCCGATCTTCCTAGGGACATTCAGCTGGGACTTCACTAGGGCGGACCACCCCGAAATCCGGAGGCATCCTGGCCTGGGTCCCGCGATTCTCCCTACACTTTTTTGACTAGTTCCGTGGCGCCTTTGGAAAAGCATCAACAGGGCCGCATTACCCTTGTTTGCGGGTTTATCCCGCCAAGGCCCGAGCCTCTCGTAAGCAGGTTGCCGCAGATGCCTCTCGCGCGGCACCTCCTCTAAGTACATAGTTGGCATCTTCCTCTCCTATGCATTTGAGGAGGGGTGCGGAGAAACCCCGTTTATAAAGGGTCCCCTGCAAAAGAGTAAATCCGGCTGACCTTACTCTTAGTTTAGATGCTTCCTTCGAGTCGCTTAGCAATATTCCGTTCAATAGGTAGTCCTAGATAGGATCCATCCACTGTAAAGTGCTCATTACTCGGGAGGATCTCGTCAGCCGTTGACTTACCAAAGGTTCCATGAGGTTCGACCGGAACCCGTCTCGTCCAAATCTTTCATGGCATATCTAGCTAGCTTAGCTAAGGTGTCCGCCCGTGAATTCTCCGTCCTTAGGATGTGTCTGACCTGAACTCGTACGAATTTTTTGAGCAACTCGCGTACCTTCTTGAGATAACAGATCGTTTTTTCGCCTTTCACTTCGTAGTCATCTTCTATTTGTTTCACCACCAACTGAGAATCACCGTGATACCTCTAGCTGATCAACCTCCATGGGAAGGGCGAGGTTTAGTCTAACAATGACGGCTTTTGCATTTGGCTTCATGTTAGAGGCCTGTAAATTTGAACTGGTGCATATTCCCACGCCGATCCGATCCGGAGGTCGACTCAAGCTCCCGCTCCACTTCCGCGGCATCTGGGCGCCCCATCTACGACACAACCTCCAAACGAGGAGGCTCGCGAGCCGGGCGGTTCAATGGGCTTTTGCCGAGGGTGAATTCCATGCATGAAACTGGCTAAAATTTTCCATTTAATTTCTATTCTTGGCTTATATTTGATATCGAACTCACTCAGCTCTATGGCCTATTTCACCAGTCTTCCAGAGGTTTCTGGTTTATGCATTATTTGCTTCATCGGGTGTTCTATTGGAATTTCGATAGTGTGGGCTTGGAAGTATGGCCAAAGTCTTCTGGAGGTGGTCACCAATGCTAGGACGAGCTTTTCCATCTTCGGGTACCTTTCCTCTGCTTCTCTCTTCAAGCTCCAATATAATGGGACTCCACTGCTATGCTCGTCCCGCTTCTCCGCCGACTAGGGCGAAAGACTAGTAGAGAAGTCTTAAACAACTAAATAGAGCTGGAGGAGTTCCTCCCTGAGGAACTTACTCGAATAGGAGAGATCATAAATAGGTTTTCAACGCCGTGAACGCCCTCACGTGGTATCCCATTGAAAGTGCCTTTCGCACTTGTTAAGGGCCGATGACTTGGCTTGGCCTGATCTAGAAACAAAAAAGTACCTCAAGCAGCCTATTCTCCTACCAGGCGCTGAACTTCTTTAGTGTTTGAGGGAGGTCGCATGTCAAGCACGGCTCTTATTTTGTCTAGATTGGTCTCTATTCCACAACCCGTGACCCAAAACCCGGAGGCCACACTACCCTGCCAACCTCGCGGACACCGTTGAATGCCTGGGTCACCCTACATTTTCACTTTAAAAATCGGGCAGACCTTTGTACTCGGGAGCTCTACCCAAATACAAAACCCGCATATAACCTTGTCCCAAACATCAATATAACAATACGAAAGTAAAAACGATCACTTTGTGCCTCCATGAACAATACTATAAAACATATATATCCAACTATATCCACATTTCTAAGAGTTCAAATTTTACTCTATACAACACATATAAAGAAACTGAGAATTCTAATACATGTCATACATCATAACCCAAAGCCAATAACCGCTTTCTTCTAAAGCACGCCCTAGGATGAGAGTCGTTCCTCGCACGCCCCCGTACCGTAAAATAGCATCCTCGACAGGCGAGCCAATGCCCGCAGTGGAATCACCCTGGTTTCGCCACTTCCTCCACCTAAGCGCAAGCAGTAATGTCTAAAATAAACACACATCCAAGCAAATGCATGATCCTACTTGAATGTCTAATTGATCATCTCGTACTCGAGTCCTCATCGACTCCCTCACACTCAGCTTCAAGCCTCACAGTGATGGAGAATTATTATGTTTATTTGCTCAGGAACTCCGATGTGTATATATCAATCAAGCCGCCTCTCGACGCATTGATATTATTTACGGACTACCCCTCCGATGTATATCAATCTGGGTCAAGCTCGACGCATTGATATTATTTATGAACTACCCTCCGATCACATTTTTAGTTTCCTTAGACAAATCCTCCGAAACCATTCTTTCTGCACTCACCTCAGCACTCACTCCTATTATCCTAAATGGTGCCCTGCATATGGAATGCATGATGTCGACCCCATTACAAGCCTATGTCACATGTAAATATATAAACATGCATATATTCACATAAAATTCAATCACACAATCATGTTATGTAATTACGCATTTCATCACATTGAAATTAGCTCACATGGGCTAATGATCAAACAAGAGCAATTCGACTTGAATCACTCAACCAAACACATTAATTCACAAAATTTATTTTGTGAATTACTATTCCTGGAATAGCAAACCCCTGGGCTACTATTCCCAAAAATCACCAATCATCTAAGCTCACTTTACGAACCCTGCTTCACGACCATTCCCGGCCCCACACTCCTAATCAACATGATTTTATCACACAATTTATGAAATAAAACACCTGTAAACAGCCCCTCACGGTCACGGCCGGACATTTTTTTTGCCCAATAAATTCAACACCCGGTCCCAAGTTTTCGGGATCGATCAAATCCAGCCGCTGCTCAAGGCCTCAAGCCAACTCGAAACATTGAAAACACTTAAATAAAGTGTAAAACTCCAAGTAGGGAGAAACCTCTTACCTCAATGGAGTTTGTCAAAACTCAAGTCCGGTGTCCACGCCAGAGCTCGCTCGCGTAGAAAGCAGCCTTTCCTTCTGTCCCCGAAGATCGCGACGGCCGGGATCACACTATTATTTTAGAGAAGTTAGGTAATCTCTCTCTAAAAACGCCATTTTCTGGTTACTGGACCTCTCCCCTTTGATTTTCACGTTTTGTCTTGGTTTAAAGGAAGAAGAAGATGCACTATTCCTTATTTTGGCATTTTCCTCATTTAATCAAATTTCAAAATGACATCTATGTCCTTCTTTTTCCAGTTTTGACATTCGGCACTATCTCGACAGTCCATTTTCATCATTTCTCTACTCATGCCACTTATGACACATGAGTACGTGTTATATGTGACTTTCGTCGTATCGAAAAATCGCTTTACGAAGACCAAACGCGATGCCTCAAAAATGCCAACTCCGACCGGCTCCCTGACCACCGAAATTGGGACGCAAGCAACTAGATTTCGCGAGACGATTCCAACGGTGAAATCTGTTTTGTCATTCGAGATCCAGAGAATAAATTTAGGATTTTTAATCGAAATTACACTTCAGAACCAAAATTACGATTTTGCCCCTTTTTCCTAAATTGAATTTCTCTTGCCCTACAAACAACTACGACTATAAAAACCCAAGAACTTCCCATCAGAGACTTCGAAAAGACACTTAGTCAGGGTTTAACTTCATCTTCAGAGTCCTTCAAGACCTGAACGCCTGGCTAAGGATCGACGTGGAGCCCCGTCGACTCGACTTTCCACTAGCATGTCATCTATATACACCTCCATGGATGTGCCAACTGCTTTCTGAAACACATCTTGTTTAATAGCCTCTGATAAGTGGCTCGGAGCGTTTTTCAACCCAAAAGGCATCACCTGATAGCAATACGTCCCATGTCCAGTCACGAAGGAGGTCTTCTCCTGGTCGTTGGGGTCCATCCTGATATGGTTGTAGCCTGAGAAAGCGTCCATGAAACTAAAGAGCTTGTGGTCAGAGGTGGTGTCTACTAAGAGGTCGATCCGAGGTAGGGGAAAACTATCTTTCGGGCAGGCTCGTTTGACGTTAGTAAAATCAATGCAGAGTTGCCATTTTCCATTTGCCTTTTAACGAGAACTGACGTTAGCTAGCCAATGAGGTAATCTACTTCCTCGATAGCTCTGCTTGAGGAGTTTGTCACCCCTTCGTTGATCGCCGCCTCTTTGGCCGAAAGCTTCTTCTTTCCTCGGCTTTGATGTGTGAAGGAGGGAAGCACATTTAGCTTCGTGGGTGATGACTATCGTCAATTCCTCCCATGTCCTCCTACTTCCAAGTGAATACTTCCACATTCTCGCTTTAAGAAGTGGATGCGCGAGAAGGTCTCTAACACTCGCTAGCTTTGATCCGATGTGTTAGGTGTTCTCGGGCCGACCGCCGGAAGTCAGGATTTTAGTTTCAAACTTCTTCTAAGGGTGTCGGGTCGAGTGTCCAGCCCATCTCTCATATCGCTTCATCCGCGTGGATGCTGGTCAACTGACGCTCGCTTCATCGAGACCAAGTAGCACTCCCTGGCTATCCTCTGGTCTCCCTGAGCCTTTCCTACCCCATTTTCTGTGGGGAATTTGACGACCATATGATGAAGTGAAGGGATGGCCCTTATGGCATTGAGAGAAGGCCTGCCCAGTAACATGTTGTACGCCGATGGGGCCTCCACAATGAGGAATTTTGTTATCGTTGTGGCCTGGCATGGGGGGTCTCCTAAAGTGAGCACCGATTGTACTGATCCTAGGGGCAGTACTCTCTCTCCAGAGAATCCCCTTAATTGGGCGTTCACCGGTTTAAGCTTCTCTCTTCCAATGCCCATTTTGTCAAATGCCGACGCGAAGATGATGTCGGCCGAGCTTCCGTTGTTGACTAGGATCCGGTGGATCAAGGAGCACCCACGACGACCCTATCACTCGTGGTCATCATGGGTGCTGGTGGCCTCTGTGTCGGCCATCCGAGAAGGTTATGGTGTATCCACCGAGGGAGCTTCGACACCCGGCCGCGACCCTGTCTTCCCCGGTCCAAGCCAGAAGTGGGCTTTCCTGGTTGAACTAGACTCCCCAGCGTCGGCAAACCCCCCGGAAATCAAGTTGATCTCTCCTAGAGGGTTGTTGATGCTGAGCAGGGGCAGGCTGACAAGGTGGTGGAGGAGGTGCCCGACTTTGATCTTCGGGAGCCACGTAACAACAGAGATGTCCATGTCAGATTAGGAATTTGATTTCTTTTTTTAATTGAATACGGTCATTTGTCCGATGTCCGTGATCTCTGTGGAAGTCGCAATACTTGGTCATGTCTCTTTGGCTGGTCCTCGTCCCTACTGGAGATGGCCATCTTAAAACTTCATGTTATACCGGGATAGGACTTGAGATACCGAGGCCGTCAGGGGGGTGAACTGCGGAGGTGGATACCGCGTACGCAATCACTTCCAGGGACGGCGGTCCCCTCGACGCTACTCCCTTCTTAGGATCGACTCTCTCGTCTTCCTTGCCCCCTCCGTGACTCTATCTCGTCTCATGGGGCTTCGATCCCGCTTTTTCTCATCCTTGCTTTTCTCCTTTCGTGCGAAAGAGCTTCCCGGCTTAGACATAAGGGCCTCCTCGCCGTTGATGTACTTTTCGGCTTTGGCAAGCACCTTGGCCATGCTTGCTTGAGGGTTCTTCGAGATGGAGAACATTAGGTCTTTAGATTGTATGCTTAGCCCGGCTATAAAGGCAGTGATGGCGAATTTTTCATCCAAGATGCCCTTAGTGACTCCGAATTGAACCTCTGGACGTAGGACCCTCAAGTTTTTTCGGGCGCCTCGCGCATACCATGTGTGGTAGTTCGACTTCTAGTATGTCTGGGCTCCGATGAAGTAGGACACGAAAGCAATGGAGAGTTCCTTGAAGGATGTGAGGCTGGGGCCCGGCGGGAACTGTTGGACCATGCCCAGGGTGCTAGGTAATGGCAAGACGCTGCATCTGCAGGGATCTTGATATCCATGCGCCATCACGGTTCTTGTAGGTGTTGAGGTGGTCTATGGGGTCCTTCATTCCATCAAAAGCTTCGATCTACGGCATCCTGAACTTTGTAAGGAGAGGGAAGTGCAGCACCTCGGTCGTAAATGGGGATAGTTTGTGTTTGTACTAGAGCGTCCATGAAGCGGGGCTGGAGCTGCACAGCCTCTTTCACGTGGTAGGAAACTTCTTGTTGGATATCCTAGAACCACTATAGGAAGCAATTTCCTCTTTTCCCCTACGATGATGGGTTGGCCCTTTACTTAGTGGTCAGTAATAGGGCATTCGCCGTTTCGATTCGTCTCCGAAGTGCGTTGGGATCATACCCTGCGAGGCCGGCTATTTCTCACTCTTACCGAAATAAATGCGTCTCGGGCGCCCAGAGGTGTTGTTGCTCCTCACATGTGGTATAATTATTCCACGACCTTGCTGGGCTGTGTTAATCATGGTCGGTGCACTGTGCAGTGAGTTACGTGTCGCTCCCTTTCGGCAAGGCGATTGATGAATGGAGGGCCTCCGTCTAGATTGCTAACGGCATGGGAGAGCTGCAGGAACATCTCTCAGGTTAAAGGCATCGGCTCGTCCTATTGGTCTTGCGCCTTCGGGGGGTTGGCGTGACTCCTGCTCATGTTTCGGTTGATGCATCGATCCTTTGAGAAATCAGTTTATTTGTAAAGGAACGGTGATTGTTTCCTGGCTTGATGCCAAGCCCGATGGCGCTCTTTTCTCTGTCTTTGAGCGAAGCACAGTATGGGGCTGGTAAGCGAAATCTTTGAAATTTGGTCGTCAAGTGCACCTAAACTACAATTGAAACAAATGGATTCGTCAGAACACGCTGTCGACTCTCGATGCCTAAGTTAGTTTCTGCTCTTATGGAAAGATTAATTCAATTGTTGTTGGCGTTATGATGGCATTACCTTTTCTTTGATGGGATTACTTGGTATTTATAGTGGATAATCATGATGACTTTCCTTGTTGGATGATGATACGACATCTTCCCAATTGAGCATGGGATCTTCTTTTCCTTATCGCTAACTGGATATTAGGGGATAATTAGAGAGCTGCTGTCATTAGGAGATCTGCTTTCATAAGGAGTGAATCTTTGGATCATGAGGTGGGGTGCTTTTTCCTTTCTTTGGGTACCTTTCGGGCGGTCAACGGGGACCATCTCGTCTGCAGATTAGGCCCGCGGGCTTAGTTTCGACTCTAAGACTGAGCCTCGGGGGACAGGGACATCGTTATGGGTGGGTTCCCTCAGTGAGGGCTTTTAACGCCCTCACTAGGGATGCAGGTCTACTTTAAAGCTAGTTCCACTGAGCGTGATTACTACGAATATTGAAATTCTATTATTTTGAGCCCCTAATCATTATATATATATATATATATATATATATATATATATATATATATATATATATATATATATGTAATTAAAAAAAAAAGACAATGGAGATATATTAGAAAGCAACTTACATCATATATAAGCAACTTCCATTTTCTTCTAATAATATGAAGAGTTGATTTAAGGCCCCAGAAAAACATTAAGCCATAAAAGTTGTTTACATTTATTGTATACTCTCAAAGTTTGCTAAAAATCTTCCTTACTCTTTCTAATTTTTCTCCATAGCCATATGAGTTAAGTTTTGAATAAGTATACTTCAATAAATTAAATTTCTTCGTTGGATCAAGAATAGTACCAAATGCAAGAACCACACTATATTCACTCCAATACTTATCAAAATTTTCCTTCATTCTATAACACATACTTTGAATCAATAAATCCTCATTTGTCAAATTGGATGTCAAAAGAATCTCTATCCTCCAAATTTCCTCAAAATACAAATTAGAAGTATGATAAGATGATCTAGAAATCAAGTTGGTTATTGTATAAAATGGCTTCAAGAATTCACATATTAAACATCCTCTTGCCCATTCATCATTAGATGGGCGCGTCACTTATAATTTTTATCAATCATTCAGGCTATGAAAAACCAGCGATACTTGATTGCAATCTCAAGCATTTTTATAAGTAGAGTTCCATCAGTATACAATATGATCTCAAGCCAGTGAAGTCTTTATCAATCCCACCAACTTGTTCGACACATTGAGATAATAATTGTTTCATCCTACTTTTGATATTACTTATAATGCACACTTACTTTAATTTTGTGCAATGTATCACTAGCAACCTTCAAACCATCTTGAACAATAAGGTTTAAAATATGTGCAGAACATCCCTAATATACGAGAAAAAGAACTCTCCATTGAGTAACAAGCTATTGACAAGTATAAGTATTTCCTTCAATATGTTTTTGTGTTACCATTCGAGATGTATTATCAAAGTAATAGAAAATATTTTTCTCTCACATTCCCCAATCTTTTAAAAATTCAAGCACCTTCATTGACAAATCATTTCCAATGTGTAGGCAGTTGCATGTGATAAATGCTAAAATTTTACTTTTCAACATTAATCCTTATCAACACTAATATGCAGTCAAAGAGATATAACTAATATTGGTGCATCAGTCAGCAATCGAAGTTAAACACACTCTACATGAATTTTGGCTAATTGTTCATTTCAACTTTTCTTTTTCAATTTCATATTTCTTCTGTCACATCATATTTAGTCATTCTTTTGGAAATATTTCTACAATCTTCATTAAAAAAATTTTGTATTTTCTAAACACCTTCCGCGAACAATGCGAAAGGTAAAACATGTGTAATAATCCAATTCAAACAATATTTCCGATTCATCTTAGGATCAAATTTTCTTTACTTCAACTTCCCTTCATTATCCAATTAACATCTCCCATCATGGAAATCTGGGTATCAACAGGCATCTAGGAATGTAGTGGTGACCAGGTGAAAGTTCTAATTACCAAGTATATTATTTTACCACAACCTTTACATTTGCATTTTCTTTGTCTCTTTATCACCCCAATTTTCACAAAAAAATTTCATTCATTTAGAGGTTAAAGGCGACTTCTTTTAGTTTTGGTTTAACAATCTCACATTAACGTGTGTGTTGCACTGGAAAGAGTGATGGGGATTTTGTGACATTTGTTAATCATCTTCAACATCACAATTAATACTTGTATTTGATCCATTCAATACTAGAGGAGATCATATTGTTACTTTTACATAAATTAAAAATAATAATAATAATGACGAAATCCTAATTTTCAGGTCCTCAACTACATTAAACATATATAAATATGGATATAGAACCTGGGTGCCCCAGAACCACTAATGACGATGGTAGATTCGAAATATCTTTTTTTCTCCTTCTCTATTTGCAATTTAGGATGTAGAGGGTTTTAATTTTGTAAGTGTGAGAGACGTTATAGTCTTAGAAAAATATCTATAAAAATGAATATTTTGACAAAAATATTGATAAGTTAAAAATTAGCTAAAATTTATGAAGATATTTAAAAAAATTTCAAAAAAGAATTAAAATAAGCTCATAATAACACATGTTAAATTGTTTTTCAAGTGTCAAGCTGAGTAATTAAAGTATGATTAAGGATAATCTCTAATTTTTTTTATAAAAAATTATCTTAAATTTATTTGATATATGCATATTTCTTTATTTTAAAAAATTAAAAAAAAGTTATATTCAAATATGTTTTGACACAAAACTTTAAATAAAAAATAAAATATTTTTAAATATTCAAATAAAGAAATATTCTATTTGATATTTATTTTTTAAATTTATTAGTTGGTAGAACATATTTAATATTTTGTTATTTTATTGAAAAATAGATTGAGAAATAATGTAAGCAATACTTTCTATTTTCTTCTTTCTAATATGATTACATCTTTCTTTTCTATATAATTACATATTTTCTATTTAAATTATTCAAAATTACACAATATTAATAGCATTAGATTTAATTATATTTGGAATAAAATCAATTTTATAATAATGAAATATCTATTTGTTTTTTAAAATCCATATTTATAGAAGATATAATCATATTAGGAAATAAAGAAATATATAATTTTGTTATTTATTTTTAAAATAATTTTTTGAGGATAAACTAATATTTTGTTATTAACATTAGTTTCAATAATAAATTTGTTGAAGAATATATTGATAATTTATTAAATTAGATGAAATTTATAAGTAATTACAACTTGTTTTATCATTTTTAAGTTTTAATTTTTAAAAAGAATATATCTTTAATTTTTAAAATATAAACATGATTAAAATATTAAAATGATAATACAAAAAATGAAAGTTGTGGGCATATTGCCATAAGTTAATGCAATATAATGAAAACATATTAATATTAAAAGTAATTTATTAATTGAAATGCATTTCATTATTTTCCATATAAGAGTTTTTAAATATTATTATATGCAGTTAAATGAAACATAAAAATTATGATTTGATTAAGGAAGAGTTAAAGGCCCAAAGAAAACAAACAAAATTTAACCTCATTACGTATTGAATCCCTTAGTTAAACACATCTTACTTAAAAAGATTTTGTTACATTATTAGAGATTGAAATATCAAACATTAATAAACTTATTTTTAAAAAAGTGTCTAATTACTAAGTTAGTTGCTTAAAAGATTGAAATAAATGTTTTTGAGTCAATCGGAACTATTGAGGTCGGCAGAGGCAGCTCATATGGGCCCTGGCCAAAGCGTCGGATCGGTTGATCGAATTTTATTCGAATCATAAATTTCACAGGTCCTAATTATCTAAAAAATCGAGATTAAAATGGACTGGCCTAAAAAAGAAAAAGTAACCCATATTGCCCGATCTAGTTTTGTTTTTCCAAACTATTTAGAATAATTTTTTAGAATTTGTATTATTTTTGAACAAAACTTTGGGTCAGTCACTAGGGTTAGGTGGCACTCACGCGTGGCATTGTACATCCTTTTGATCCAACAGGTCCAAAAGGAAAAAGAAAAGGAAAACAAAAGAAAAAGCGATGGTCATTTTTCCTAAGTAGGAATTAGAAAGCAGGATACCAATTTGAATTTGGGGCCTATTTGTTCATTTTCAAAATTATTTTCTGTTTAAAAACAAGGAAAGCAATTAGAAAACAAGAGGAGCACCTTTAGTTCATAGTTTTTTCTGACATAATAAAGACTCTATAATAGATTTGAATAATAAGAAAAGTTTTCAAAAACATAAAAAATGATTTTCATATTTTCAAAAACTATTCTTAAGAAAAATAATTTTCTTGTGTGATTAATCCGATGCGCGTATTGATTTTATTTTTCGAGAATGCGATTGGTTTTACGGTTATTTGCTGTAAAGAAATTTGAGAAAAAAAATATTGGTTAGTGTATATTTGCTAATTTAGTATAATTTTTTTATGTTTCAAAACAAAATTAAAGAAATGAAGTGTCATGTTACGAAAATATAAAGATCATTTTATATTTTTAATAAAATAACACTAATTATTTTTATGTCATGAGTTTTTGTTTTTAGGTATTGATGCAAAGCGAACACATAACTTCTAAGATAATAATTAAAGTTCTAAAAATGCAGTTTTGAGAGTAAAAGAAGAGATAGCTCATATGCTAATTTAAATTCTTAAAAGAATCTAAGCGTATTTGAAATGTTTCTGAATAACTGTTCTATAGCTTGCATGTTACTTTATTTTAGTTTATTTATTTTTTTGTAGTTTGTTTTTTATTACAGACTTGTTTTTCTTTATTGTTTTAGTTGTAATTTAGGTTAAGATTGTAGTAGGAATATTTTGTTTATATTTCATTTTCTGATTTATAGCCTATATAAAGACATATTTATAATGAAATTATACAAAATAATATGAATTAAAAATCTTGAGAGTCTTCTCTCTTTAGATTACTCCAAATAACTATTGAGACATAGTTTTGCTTCATTATTTCATCATATCGACTTATCAATCAACCATTCATAATTGATTGTGTGTTTTTCATTAATCCAACTTATTAATTAACATTTTCATATGATTGAATTGTGATGTTTTTTATTCCATGAGCTTATCGATCGATGTTCGTTCCCCATAGTTGATTGTGGCGTTTTCATTATCTTTGTTTCTGCCCAATGTCCAGCGTTTTTGATAGTTGATTGTGACATCTTCGTCTAAATCGACTTATCAATCAATCATTCCATAATTAATTGTGAAAATCTTCATCTCATCGATTTATTAATCAATCATTTCATAGGATTATGGCGTTTTCCTTTTTCCTTCGCGAGGTGATCATACTCATAACGATCGGATGAGTAAGCCATGTTGTCGGTCGAATCGGTTTGAGACGACCTTGCATCAAGTATGAGAGTTTCCATCAATGAACAAGCGGCAAGAGACATAGAAATGCTGGTTGAATGGAAACTAGTCGATGTTAAAAAATAATAATGTTTTCTTTTTAATAGAAAGAATAATGTTTCTTTAAAGTCTGCGTGTTCACGATTCAATAACCATGTCAAGTATTTGAGCCGGTAATTTGCAATTAAACAACCATGTCAATATTCGGTACATTATTTATATGTCTTGCAGATCATTTTATGTTAAATTTAAGACTGAAAATAAATTACAAATACAGAGATTCAATAGTTTTGCTTTGAATGTATAATTATTTTTATTTGTTTATATTTATTTGCTTTATAATTAGGGGTTTTCAAGAAAACTCAGAGTTCGATTCGGCTTGATTAAACCAATAAAGCAGGCTTGACCAGAGCCGTTTTCTGATGGGTCAAATTGTAGGCCTCATTTCAAGCGAGCTCGACGCGAGGTTTTTTTCAAGCCAGGCTAAACCCATAGGCTTTCAAGCAGCTATAGGCATCTAAGATCACCTATGGGCCACCCAATTCCATCCCTAATCTCACTCCTCCACTTAAATTTTTTTATTTAAATTATATTCTATAGTTTAATAAAAATAAAAATGAATTTATAACAAAATTCAAAGTTTAAAATATATCTTTTTATTAATTAGGAATATATCATATATGATTTACATTAAACGATGGGAAAAAGTACACATCACTATAAAATAAATACATACTAACTAGGTTGACATCTAGCATTAGATTTAATCATTTGTACATTTCAACCACGAAAATAAAAATACAATATATATAATACATTTAATGAAATATTTTAATTATTATTTTCTGATGATGATGGAGAACTATCATGGATCAACTTATGTCTTGATAATTTTAAGTTCTCCATACCAGTCACTACTGTCACTTCTCAAATAGAATCATGCAATCTCTTGTCCATTAACTTCCAATCTTTTAAACATATTTCTACTTCTATTGCATCAAGTGACAAACTGCGTCGCCTTTCGTTAACCACTCTTCCACATGCACTAAAGCAACTTCTAATGCGATTGTACTCACAGACACAATTAATATGTCACGTGATATTATATATAACATTGGGTATTTAATTTTTTGTTTTTTCCACTATTCTAGAATTTCAAAATTTTAATTATCTTCAAGCGAAATTGTTTTTCACATTTAGATATCTCTTTATATCTGTTTAGTATTATTTGGAGAACTACATTTGCATTTTTATACTTTAAATATTTCTAAAGCACCTTTATAAAAATGTGAGAGCTTGTAATGAATGATGTTAATAGAACTAATATCATTACTATATATTTTTTATAAATATTATAAAAATATGTAATAAATGAATCTACTTTCATTTTAATTTCTTCAATTTTTATTTACGATGTCAAATAAATAATTTGCAACCCATTCATCAAAAACTTCAAATCAAATTTAAATTTAGGGTCCACAATTAAACCAATATAATAAATTAAAGGTATTTCTCCCCAATCTTACTGAAATTTTTCTAACATTGTAAAAATTTGTATCATTAAACATTTCAAAACTAATATTTTCAAGTACAATGTAAATATTAGTTATTTGCATAATGACTCAATTTGAAGTTGGATAATACATACCACAAAAAATATTTGTTAAAGCATCAAAATTTTCAAAAAGATATTGTAAAAAGTTCGCAATGTGTCAATCATTGTCATTTTAACACATCAAGATCTACATTGGAAATCATTACTAGATAATTGCATTTTATATAGTGTATTACATATATTTTATAAAGTTTATAAGTGTTGATGGGTTTTAAAAATAATAGGTCATGAAGGCTCAAGCCACAAGCCAAAATATTAGGATTAAGCGGGCTCGATACTAGCGTTGAAGCTCTTAATGGTATCCCCCCCAGTAAGCTGAGGGGTTTGACTAGCCCCTTTAAAGGGGTGGCTGACCAGAGGAATCTGTATTAGGGAAAACACCTAATCTCCACGATTAAGGAAAGTAAGGAATATTCCTTCCATCACCCCTCGATTATCTCTTATTAATTGGTTTTGCAGTCACAAAAGAAAATCTCCTACCCCCGAGTGAGGGAAATATTATACATAAATCACCTCGACTGGGAAACATAACATTTAGTGTCATCATCATTTAGGAAACTATTGTCGATTATCATAATCCAATTAGGAAAGTTGTCATGATCATCCATGATAAATACCAGGCCACCGCCCGAAAGTAAAGGTGCGCGGGACATACGCCTGAAACTCTATTCCACAGCGATCAGATCTTCTCTTCCCCATAGGAAAGAATTGACTTAGGCATCGGAGAGACAAAGGGCGAGCCCACGCCGATCCTTTTTGTTTCTTGTTTTGCGAGGAGGGCGGGCATCTGGTCGTGAATGGTGACCGTCAGCCTTTGCTCAGCTTAGTTCTGTGAGAAAATATCATGGTTTGAGGGCCAGAGCATGGGGTCTGAAGCTGGCGAAACTATTCGGCATGCTCTAGCCTATTTACGGTTGAAAAACATCATCGGTTGGTGCCGTGCAGCTGAGACTGAGAAAATTGATTTCCTAAGGAAAGAGGATAAAAAATGGTAATTTAGGTCAAAATCAGAATTTTCTAGATCTCGGGATGATGAAATGGACTTCAGTTGGAATCTTCGCGAGGAAATCTACGCTGCCACGTCGAATTTTACCGTTTGGTCGAGGACCGATGCAAAAATTTCACGTTTTCGAGAGGCAGGAGGGATGTAGGACACTTGGCACATTTTAGGTGGCCAAAAAAGGCGACACATCAATAGTCACGAATGCAGTCAAACTTGAGCTCAGTGGGGCTCATGAGACCAGTAATCATGTCATTGGGTGAAAAATCTCGAGTAGATGGATAAGGATAAGAGGTGTAATCCCCTTGAGCCAATGGAAGCTTGACACTTTGCAAGTGAGGGGACCAGTCTCTTGATTGTAACCCTGACCCAAATCAATCAGTTTGGGGAGGGAAAGAGAGAAGAGAGGGAAGCTTGACGGAGAGAGAGAGAGAGAGAGAGAGAGAGAGAGAGAGAGAGAGAGAGAGAGAGAGAGAGATCTTTTTAGAGAGAGAAACTCTCACTTCTCTGTAAGGTAGGGGTTTTTCTCCTACTTACTTTACTTTTGGCTTAAGGGTCATGTAATGGATGGGGACTGTTGAGGCACATGGAGGTCGTGGTTTCGATTCAAGATTTGGGCCAGAAGTGAAGAAATCCCTAGAATGGTTTTGGACAGTCCACAGACTGTTTGCATGATTGTGTGATGTTGTGTTATTGCCATGAGTAAATAACATGCTGATTATGATTTTGTGGGCGGTTCCAAGATGAACCGCCGGATTGTGCCTTAGCCCATGTGAGCTAATCTTATGTTATTGTTGTAAACTGAATAGCATGATTTATGGAATTAATTTTGTTAATATATGCATGAGTGATATATTAACATGTGTTGAATGTTTGGTGTGCCATTGCATTGCACTTAGTTGGGAATGGCTTAAGTAAGGAAATTCAACTCTTTGGCATTCGCTCGCCACAATCGAGGAATATATTTTTAGTGCAGAAAGGCACTTTGGGGATGGGACATCAGGACCGCTAGAGCGAAAGCTTTGGCTAGGTGGCCTTATCTTGTATTTTCTCAAATTTTGGGCAAGAGACTGCCCATTTTTTTGTATAAATTGTAAACAAATTGTAATTAAATCATTTTTTGTATAAATATACGCATTTTATGATAGGATGTGAACCCAGTGGCCATGTTGCACATGTATGGGTCGTAACATGAGACATGTAGATTTCCGGTAGTTGTGGGTAGTCACGGACACCTGGTTTTGGGGCGCACACCGTGCTGTGGGAGCAACAGGTTCCTTTACAAATAAAGTGACCTCTCGGCGGCCCAATTGATATCGACTTCGAACATAAGCGAGCAAAGCTAATCCTCGAAAGGATACAAGACCGGCCCGGCGGCGTGGATGGTAGACCTCGGGTAGCGTTAAGCGTAGCGGGCCCAGCACGGGTGGTGGAGGCGCAGCGTCACTAACCAGCACATTAAAAGTTAGGGAACAACTCACGAGGCGAATGACGCCCCGGGGGAGACCGCGACAAGCGACAGGCCGAAAGCCTGACAAGCCCGGCGAGCCCGAAGCCTGGTATCGGAGGAGGCGGCACCTCGACCTGTCGAGAAGCGGATAGAGAGAAACTAGCCACACGGGGCATGATCCTCACAACCGGAGAGGATCACAACAAGGAAGATCGTGGGAGCAAAGGTTCGGGGACATCCAGTGAAATCGCCACATGAAAGGTAGCGATGAGGTCGAACTACGGTCTCCATGAAAGGCATGCAGTCTGACAAGCCAAATCCCCGTTCTTTGCCCAGGGTCTTTACTTCCCCCTTCCGGCAAAGTTAGAGATGTCCCATGCTCCGGGCGTTGACGGGACAAAAAGACCCCATAGACCACCTCGTCACATTACAAAATCAGATGGAACTACATGGGTATCAGGACCCCGTACGATGCAGAGCCTTTGCTATCCTGGCAAGGGCCGACGGTGGCTTGGTTCTGAGACTCCGCCGTCCCCTCGTCTCATGGATTCACAAAACTCTCCATGCATTTGTCTCCCACTTCTCCGGAGCAGGACATACAGGAAGCCGAGTTACCATCTCCTAACCATAAAACAGAGCTCACAAGAAAGCCTGAGGTCATATGTTCAAAGGTTTAACACGGAGTCACTGAAGGTGGACATCCTCGACGAGAAGTTCGTCGTTACTGCTTTCATTGTAGGGTTGGGGGTGTAGTCGAAAGATCTAATGTTCTCCATTTCAAAAAAACCCTCAGGCCAGCATGGTCGAAGTCCTCGCAAAGCAGTATATCGGCGGCGAAGAAGCCCTGCTCTCACAGCGAAAGCTCTTCTACAAAGGAAAATAGTAGGGCGATAAAAAAAAGAAGACGAAGCTGAAGGCCGTGAGCAGGACAAATCCCGAGGAGGAGCGGGAGAAAGCGATGATCCCGACAAGGAGGAGAGGCGTCAAGGATCGCGAGGGGGGACCACCTCGGCCTGGTGCAGCAGCGGTATTTGCCTGTTGATATGCCCGCTGGCCGACCTCGGTGTCGTGGAGTCCTACGCGAGTGCAACCGCGAAGGGTTAGGAGGTGGCCATCCCGGATGAGTGGACCCCACTAGAAGAGGAGCATAATACTGGGGTTCCACTGGGACCACGGACACGAACAAATGACTACATCTAGCTAAAAAAGGAGATTTAGATACTTAATCCGGCGTGGACATCTCCAGCAGATATGTGGCCTCGGAAAGTGGAGGCGAGCTCAGCGACCACCACCTCCAGCGACCCAGGTTCGGCATCGGTAGCCTTTAGGAGGAGAAATCCATGTAATCTCAGGAGGGTTTGTGAGGCGGAGGTCAACTCAGCCCGGGGAAGGCCCTTGCGTAACGCTCCCGGTCGGAGAAACCGTAAGAAAGTACAAACGATATTCAAACTGCCAATTTTGGATACTACCATGCCTTTTCGGACTTGAGATGGAAGAACATCGACATCCCCATGACGACCGCTTGTGATAAAGTCATAGTGGTCAGCGATCCACGGGGTCCTCGTCGACAGCAGGAGCTCAGCCGATATCATGCTTGCATTAGCTTTAAGAGAAAAAGTGAGCTGGAAGGAGAAACTAGAAGCCGTCCAGCTTGCTTGCAGTTTTAAGGGAAAGAATGCGCGCGGATCGATACGATTAGTGCTTTCCGAAGCTAGTATCTCGGTTCGAACAAGCCATGGCACCCACAGGCCGTAGCTTCCGGTTCGCGGCGTAACGGCTGCGGCAGGCCGTATAGCCACCGGAGCGAAGCTTCCGGTTCAAAGCGGGCCGTAATAGCCATGGAGCAATGCTTTCGATTCGCGAAGATAACCGCCAAGCGAGGCCATGTAGCCCGCAGGCCAAAGTAGCTCGATTCGCGGCATGCTTGCTCCAAGCGAACCATGTAGCCAAAGGCCAAATAGCTCGAGGCGGCTGCTTCGATTTCAAGCAGGCCATGTAGCCATGGGCCAATGCTTCGGGGCTCGATGCTTCGATTCGAGCAGGCCATGTAGCCACGGAGCCGTGGCTCGATTCGTGGCGTCACCTCTCAAGCGAGCCATGTAGCCCTGAGCCAAATAGCTTCCGAGCCCGATGCTTCGATTCGAGCAGGCCATGTAGCCACGGGCGAAGTAGCTCGATTACATGAAGCGTAACCGCTCAAGCAAGCCATGTAGTACCGGGCAATGCTTCAAGGAGCCTAGTAGCTCGGTTGAGCAGGCCATGTAGCCCTGCAGCCGTGCTTCCGAGGCCGCGGTTCGGTCGAGCAGGCCATGTAGCCACGGAGCGGAAATGCTTCGGTCGCGAGAGCTGTGCTTGGCTGACAAAGCGGTAGCCGCGGACCCATGTGGCTCGAGGGCCCGATAGCTCAGTTCGCGAGCATAGACAGAACAAGTGCCGCGGACGTGCGGCGGAGCCCGGTAGCTCGAGTTTGTGAGCTTAACGGCTCGGGAAGACCTCGGGCGCCGGGCACCGGCGCCTTGGTTCAAGCGAGCCGTGGCAGCCCCGCGAGGCCGTAGCCGCGGGCGAGTGGCAGGGCCTGGGAGCTTGGTCTCACGAGCTTAACCTTCGGGGAAGGCCTCGGCGCGGGGCCCGATGCTTCGATTAGCGAGCTTAACGGCTCGGGAAGGCCTTCGGGAAGGCCTCGAGCTCGGGGCCCGGTGGCTCGGTTCCGCGAGGAAGCACGGCTGGGAGGCCTCGCGCCCAGAGCCCGATGGCTTGGTTTGTAAGGCTCGAATTTAGCCTTTAAGGCCGCCTGTGCGTAGCTAGTTCGACCGGACGATTGGCCACGGGCCCGCAGTGGCTCGGCTTTCAAGGCTCATTGCTGGCCCAAGGCCATATAGCCGCGTAGCGGTTCGGCTCAAGCGTAATAGCCCGCAGGCCATAGCCTTTCGGCACCGAGCTGTTGCCGGCAAGGCCGTACGCCAGCCCGCAGACTGACTAAACTCGGCGCGATAGCCTAGGAGCCCGGCAGGTTGCTTTCGGTTTGCGGGAGTTCATTTGCTCCAACTAAGGCCATATAGCCCGCGTAGCGGTTGACTCGGCCAGTTGGCCAGGCCAGCTTAGCTTAGTCGCGATAGCTGGGGCCATAGCGACTCCGGTTTGAGCTTAAGCGCAAAAAGGCGCAATAGCGAGGCCCGGTAGCTCGGTTGCGAGTTTAACGGCAGGGAAGGCGCCGCCCAGAGCCCGGCAGTTTGCGGAAGCGCGGCTGGGGGGCCTCGGCCGAGGGCGCGGCACCGGTTTGTAGAAGCGCGTGCGGAAGGCCTTGGCGCCTGGGAGCTCCATGACTCAATTTGCAGGAGCTCAGGCTGCTCCAGCTAGGGCCCGCCTGGCCCGCTGGCGGGGTCGGTGCTTTCGGTTGCGAGCCTGTAACATCTCATGAAGGCCTCGGGGCGCCTCGAAGCCCCGACAACTCGGTTTGTGAGGCTTAGGCTCGGGAGGCCTTAAGCTGAAACCCGGCTCGGTTGCCCAAAGTTGCTTGACTCGAGAGGCCTTAGCGCCCGGGCTGTAGCTCGGTTATGGGCTTAACATTTCGGGAAGGTCTCGGCAGGAGCTGGTAGCTGGTTGTGGGGCTTAACGGCTTAGGAGGCCTTAGCGTCAAGGAGCCCGGCTGACTCGGTTTCGCAAGCTTAACGGCTCAGGGAGAGGGCCTCGGTGGCCCGGGGAGCCAGTGGCTGGGTTGGAGCTGGCTGAAATGCATGGCTGGGACCCCGACGGCTCGGTTGTAGGGCTTAATGGCTTCCGGGAAGGCCTCGGCGCCCGGGAGTCAATGACTCAGTTTGTAGAGCCCATTTCAGGGAAGGCCTCGGCGCGGGGCCAATGGCTCGGTTTGGGCTTAACAGCTGGGAGGACTCGGGCGCCTGAGGCCCGGCGACTCACACGAGCTTAACGGCTCGGAAGGGCAGCACTGGGGGCTGGCAACCCAGTTTGCGGTGCAGCGACTCCGGGGGAGGCCTCGGCGCTGGTAGTAGTTTGCGGGTTTAACGGCTCGAGCCTCGGGGCGCTGGAGCCCTAGTGGCTCGGTTGTAGAGCCTAATAGCTTAGGAAGGCCACCGGCGCCCCGGGGAGCCCGAGTAGCTCGGTTCACGAGCTTATGACTCGGGGAAGGCCTCGGCGGCTTAGGAGCCCGAGTGGCTTAGTTTGCGGAAGCACTTGACTCGGGGAATGCCTTAGCGCCTAGGAGCCCGGCGGCTTGGTTGCGAGGCTTGCGACTCGGGGGGCCTCGGCGCGGAGTCCAGCTGACTCGGTTTGCGAGCTTAACAGCTCGGGAAGGCCTTAGCGCCGAGGCCCAAATGACTCAGTTTTTAGAGGCATAGCTGCTCATGGGACCTCTTGAGCCTCGAAGCCCGGCCGATTCGGTTTTTAGGGCATAGTTTGCTGAGAAAGGTCTTGGGCCCGGGCCCGATGGCTGATTTTGAACATAAGCTGCTCGAGGAGGCTAAGTAGCCACGGGCCGTGTAGCAAGGCCCGGTGGCTTAGATTCCTGAGCATAAGCGCTTTCGAGGAAGGCCAGTAGCCACGGAAGGCCATGTAGCTCGGGGAGCACAAGCAACTCAGGTTTTTGAGCTTAATTTCTCAAGGCATAATGGCCCTAGAGGCTAGGAGCCAGCTCGGGCCTAGTAGCTGGGTCCCATGGCACGGCTACTCGAGACCCGAGAGTAGCCAGGCCATATGTTTCGGGAGCCATGTGGCTCGGAGTTTCAGGTGTCATGTGGCTCGGGTTCGAGGAGGCCTTGGCTATTTCGAGAGCCTTGTAGCTCGGTTTCGGGAGAGCCTTGCATCACGAGTTTGAGACCAGCTCGGTTTCAAAGGCAAAGTAGCGAGGCCGTGTAACTTAGTTTTAAAGAGCCTTGTGGCTGGAGTTTCAAGGGAATGATAGCTGGAGTTCGAAGAGCATAAGCGTCGGGAGCGGAAGTAGCCTAGGAGGGCCCAGTAGCTCGATTCGGAAAGCGCGTAACAGCCCAAGAGCCAAGCAGCTTAATGTTTAGAGCTCGATCGCCTAAAAAGGTAGAATAGCTCAAGAGCCCGAATGCTTACCGATTCGGAAGGTGTGACCCGAAGCCAAGCGGCTCAGGTGGCAGAATGATAAAAGAAGTGATAAAATTAATCAAGCCCCCCCCCTGAGTAGCCATGTGAGTCCACACTGATCGAAGCGATCCCTGACCTTTACTGCGCTCGCTAGTCAAAGGTGGGGGCAGGCGATGGGGTTTGAAATAATAGGCGCGTAGGCCCAAGACGCAAGCCCAAATGTCAGGATTAAAAAGCGAGCTCAGTACTAGGGTTAGGCCCTTAATGGTATCCCCCAGTGCAGGCCGGAAGCAGGGCTCGACTCTCCGCTTTAAAGGGTGACGGCCCGAGGAATCTGTATTGGGGGAAGCACCTGTCTCCATCAATTAGGAAAGTAAGATATTCCCCAATTATCACCCCTCAATTATCCCTTATCAATTGGTTTACTATAAGGAAAGAAAACCTCCTACCCGGAGAAATATTGTATCATCCTCATTTAGGAAACATACTATTCGGTGTCATCATCAGTAGGAAGCATCTTGTCGATGTCATAATCCAATTAGGAAAGTTGTCATGATCATGCATTATAAATGCCATGTCACCCATCGTTAGAAGGTACGAGACATACGCCTGAAGCTCCGATACTGGCGGTCGATCTTCTCCCGTGAGGAGCTGAAGCTTAGGCATCGAAAATGACGGGCGAGCCCAGCGATCATTTTGTTTCTTGTTTTTGCGAGGAGCCCGACATCTAGAGTCGGTAGTTGGCCCGAAACCATTCATGCGCTCTAGCGGGTTCCGGTTGAAAAGCATCGTCGAGTGTAATTTCATCTAGTGCTTATCTAAACATATTATTTCTTTTCGGATTTAGAATTTTGTAAAAAATAATAATTAATGTTGACTTGGAACTATTAATATTATATGCAATGCCTCACAAATTTTTTTTTAATATACTATCAACTTGTTTTTAATCCTATTTCTGATGTAATTTAAATTATGTACTTAACCTGCTACGAGAAAAGTGACTTATAGGGACATTACTTTAGTTGGGGCGAAAAATTTGCAACTAAAAAAAACATATTTAGTTTCATATTATTTATTGAAATTTGCAGCTCTGAGTGACTCTACATAGTTGCGGATATAGACGCGTCTGTTAAAAGTGATTACATGGTTGCGTTTAGGATTAGTCTCAGCAAAGTGAGCTCATGGGCTTGGGATAAGATTGATCTCAAGTAAAGTGATTCTATAGTTGCATTTAGGATTGAGTCTCAACTAAAAGTGTCTCTATAGTTGCGGATATGATTGACTCTCAACTAAAAGTGACTTTCTAGTTGCATATAGGATTGAGTCTCAACTAAAGGTAACCCTATAGTTGCGGTTAAGATTGAGTGCAA